>SNQJ01S0002393.1:191198-260676 GCA_010110895.2 Picea sitchensis | reverse complement strand
AGCTGAGTAATTTTGATGTGTAACAATCATATAACATTAACATCCATCAGTGCATAATAACCAATAATAGACACATCCATACAATGCAAAGTACATCGATATTTTACGTGGACACCCAATGTGGGAGAAAACCACATAATTATTTTCTTATATGTCTTTAAGAATTACATTCAAGGAAGCACCAACTTCCAATTCTCCAGCTCCAACTGGAAGGAGGCTCCAACCCCCTAGTTTCTCAGGCTACAACCTGAGGGAAGCTCCAACTCCCCAATTCTATGGATACAACCAGAAGGAGGCTACAACCCCCTATGTTCTTCGGATACAACCGAAAGGTGGATACAACCACCTAGTTTTCATGCTCCAACCTGAAGGAATCTCCAACTCCATGATTCTTCGGAACCAACCGAAAGGAGGCTACAAACCCCTTTCCTTGCCCCGTCTTGCCACCTTGAAATTAAATGCCAAATAGATGATGAAACCACTACCACAATGTCATTGTGAGATATACCACTGTAAACCTATACCAATATGTGCCAACAACCTGTAACCAATCTATGTCAATATCCTGTGATCAAACCGTACCTATACTCAACCTATACCAACAAAAACCAACAAGTATGCGACCTGTCTGTGCTGCAATTCGCGTATGTACATGTCTTGTCTATACTACAGCCTGCGTATGAACACCTGTCTATAATGCAACCCGCATACACCTTCAGCAGGTTAGGGTTTTCACCTTTATGAAACTGAAACCCTTTGTTTCCTCTGTCACATCAACCTGCAACCTATCACTGTGTCGAAAATGTAGTTGTTCCCTATGCATACATCTTCATACATACCCTATAACCAAATACATCTATGTCTCTCTAGTCATGTGCCATACATGTGTATACAATCATGATCAAGTGTAATAACCCCCACATGGATTAGACATCAAACCATTACTGGTATACAACCTCACACTACACAAATGATTTCACAACCAAAACCCTCAACCATGTACAAAGAAATACAAGCTATGTCTCAACACTTAAACCAACAAGATGTATCAATGAATAATACCAACATACCAATGTTGTATTTATGTAGATATAACTCATACCATGAGTGCCATACAACCAATAACCTCTCTAGGGAAAATCTTCAACCTCCCATAACCATCTCTCATATAGAAAACAATATCCAACTACTCATAAGAATATGGCATACCTTTTGAATATGTAGATAGATCTATTGTACTTTATCAATGTAGGCCTTCTTGGGAGCTTGCTTTCAGACTTTCAAAACATGCCACCCTCAACAACTCAAGATTTCATGGATTTTCCCAACTGTACTTGACCTCTTCTTCTTCATCCTGCGTATGTACATGCCCTGATTTCCTTCAACACCTGTATGTACGCAACCTCTTCCACTTCATCCCATGTACACCTCAAAAAACAAGGCTTTTTTTCCCAGTATTTCTGCAATTCCAAAACTTTCGTTGTCAACCCTCTTTTACTTCTTCAACCTTGCGTAACTTCAGATGTATCAATGAGTACCTTCAATAAAATTTTCACAAACAATAGATATTGAATGTGCTCATTAGGTGCAAATAGGAGACCCTTTCTCTCTTATTTATACTCTCCAAGTAGCTTCCTCAAGGGGTTACCTTCTAACCAACTTTACCCAACTTCCTTCTTTTAGGGATAATCCACTTCTAACCACTTGTCCACTTACAACTAATTTTTCCACAAATAGTAAACTCACCACTTCTAGTTGCAACTAATTTATTTTTAATTATTTTCTTTTTGCAACAACTTAACTCATGATTAACTCCTAGTTTCACCCAATTTGACTAGTCAATTTCTTCTAGGAGCTTCTAGAATAATTTGACTTCTTTGACCTTCTAGGGACTTCTAGATAACTCATGAGGGTTCTCCAACTTCACAAGTCCATAACTCTCTAGCCATGAGGAGTTATGTGACATTCCACATATCAGCAGAAATGACATGACATGTATTATCCATCTAGGATAGTCTTACCTACATATTCACCGATCTTCACACCTTTATACCTCAAGAAAAATCGGTTCCCTTACCCATACCTTTGTGCTACCATAATTCATTACCGAAATTCTCCAAGGGTTGACATCAATCTACAATATCACTCTTCAAGGGTTGACATCAATGACAAGCAACAATCCAAACCAACTGTCCAACAACAAGTTGGTACATCAACTTCTCGGGGTCGTAACTTTTGCATACGATCTCCATTTTAGGCGCACGATATCCCGTTAGAAAGCTCTATGCGAGGACTACACATTATATCATCACACTCAATCTTAGTCTATAGTGTGACTGTGGCATGCCAAAAAAACGCTGTTTAGGGCCTCAAAACGACCTTGGAAGTTTAGGACCTGAAAAACTAGAAAAAAATTGCCAAGATGAAAACTATATGTGAGCTAGTTGGAAAAGGTGGGTGGCCACCTATATCCACATGGATCAATCCTCCCTCCTTAGGAAGAAATGGTTTCCATTGCATTGATTCCCCCCATCAGATGAGGAAATTTTTGTTGAATGTTTCCCTGGGTGACCCACTTGCCTTAGTGCAGGAGCTACCCTGCTTTGACAACACAATAAAGATGAAGCTTTTGTTGCCGAGTGCCCATGACCAATGTGTCCATGATATGATCAATGGATGCATGTTCCATGTAGTTAGGTTTGATATCTATCGATGTCAACTATTCTGTTATCTCTGAGGTGTCCAATAAAGGTGGAAAGTATGGCCGAAGGAGGTCCACATTAAACACTAGGTGCAAGCCAAGGAAGGGGGGAATGTTGATCTCAAAAGAATTGTCACCCACAACCTTGGTGATGGTGTAAGGTCCATAGCAGAGTGGCCAGAGCTTTTGATGGGGTCCTGTAAGGCATTCTTTTTGCAAGTGCAACCAAAATTTATCTCCCACCTGAAACTTGTGTGGCACCCGATGTTGATCATGGTGCTGCTTGTACTTGATTTGTTCAATGAAATGGGTGGTTGTGTCGGCTTCAGTTTGAGAATGGGACGATTCTGCTTATGTGGATGCAAGGGAAACATCCATGGGACCCAATGGTTTAAATCCCAACCCTGCCTGAAAGGGGATGTGGTCGGTTGAGCTATGTATGGCTCTATTATAATTGTGTTGAACATAACAAAGACTCTCATACCATGTGCATGGATGCTTGGAATTGTACATGTACAATATATGGACGATCATCGTATTAATGACCTTGGTTTGGCCATCTGTTTAGGGGTGGAAGGCCATGGATTTGGTGAGCTTGGTGTTCATACGTGACCAGAGGCTTGACCAGAATGTGTCGAGGAGCCAACTACCCCGATCTGAGACGATGGTTCGTGGTATCCCAAAATGTACCCATACTCATTCAAAGAAGAGTTTGGCAGTGGCCTCCGCTATGATGCTCTTCTTGCAGGAAACCACAATCCCCATCTTGGAAAATCGATCAACAACCATGAAAACACAGTCATTTCCCTTCTTGGTTGAAGGAATGCCCGACATGTAGTCCATTGAGATGGATTCACAGGGCCTGTTAGGAGTAGGAAGAGGGGTGTACATGCCTTGTTTCTTAATGGATGGTTTGGAAATGGCGCAAGTCGTGGATGAATTGATATATTTGCTAACATCTTGTCGAAGTTTCATCCAACATAAATGTTGTTGCAACACTGCCACTGTCATTTCTACATCGAAGTGTCCTGCCACATGACTGTAGTGAGATTCTCAAATTAGCTTCGCTTGCTTTATTGATGGGACACAACGATGGACGATATGGCACAAAAACCCATCCTGAAGATGGAAATTAGTGACAACTATATTTGTTCCCAACATATGGTAGGTAGTGGAAACGTCAGGATCTATCTCGTAGAGTTGGGGCCATCCAGAGGTCTCTTGTCTGCATGAGTGCAACACCGTGGTGAGTGCTGCAAGTAGAGATTGGATGAGGCAGTCGATGACGCGATTGGTGCTCCCTGTCTCATACTTGATGTTGAGATGGAACTACTGCAAGTATGTGGACCACTTCTGATGGCAGTCATTTTGCAATTTTCCTTGAGTCTGCATGAAATGCAGAGGCTTATGATCAGTTTGGATGACTATATTCTTCTCGAGAATGTAATTCCTCCATTGACAGTAGGATTGTACAATGGAGTACATTTATTTGTCTCAAGTGGGGTACTTACATATGGTAACTGATAACATCTCATTATGATAGGCCATGGGATGTCCATGTTGAGTGAGAAATTCTCCCACAACATAGTCTGAAGCATCTATTGCGATCTCAAAAGGCTGCTGCAAGTTGGGTAATGAGAGCATCACAGTCAAGCACATATTTTGCTTCAAATCATCAAACACTTTTTGTTGCAACTGGCCCCACACGAATTTTTCCTTGCCACTACCCCTAGTCACTTGGCTAAGGGCCCATGCAATGTGGGAGAATCCCAACATGAACCCATGATAGAAATTGGCAAGGCCTAAGAAGCTCCAAAGCTCGGTGAGTGTGGTCGGGTTTGGACAGTCACAAATGACCTGGATCTTGGCTAGATCGACATGCACCCCATGCTCATCAACAATGTAGCGTAGGTACTGGACCCTCTTCACGCCAAAGGAGCCTTTTTCCAAATTTGCATATAGCTTGTGTTGCCACAGAGTGTGTAGAACCTACTGAATATGCTGCAAGTGTTCCACACAGATCTTGTTGAAGATGAGGATATCATCCAAATACACCACCACACAAGAATTGGTGAAAGGCTGCAAGATATTGTCCATCATCCTCATGAAAGTTGTTGGGGAATTTTTCAAGCCAAAGGGCATGACCAATCCTTTAAAAAGACCTTCTTTGGACTTGAAGGCGGTCTTCCATACATCGGCCTGCTCTATTGGGACCTAGTGGTAGCCGAACTTTAGATCAATCTTATTGAAGTATTTGGCCCCCTTGAGTTGGTCAAAGAGATCGTCAATTTGGTGAATTGAGTACTGGTTCCTGACTATGATTTTATTTAGGGATCGGTAATCAATGCAGAGTCAACAGATCCCGTCTTTCTTCTACACAAACACAATTGGGCTTCAACAAGGTGACGAGCTTGGTCAGATGTGCCCCTTTTTTAGTAGCTCTTAGATCCAACGCTTGATTTCCTCATTTTCTTATAGATAGTGGAAATAGACTATCCCATTGGGTAGCGGTGTGTCAGGTGTCATATCGATTGAGTGCTTGAACTGATAATGTAGAGGTACCCCAGTGCCAGGTGAGGAGAATATATCTCTGTATTCTTCCACGACTTTATCCACTTGCTTCTGCTGCATGGAGAGACCTATCACAAAGACCATGGATGCGTTGCAACCTTCCACTAACTTTGAATGTGAATCACGAAGAAGATACACTTTATGGTTTGAGAGATGACCTTCCTGAATTGCTTGGTAGAGATCAAGGAAATGGCAGTAGATGGGACTACCTCGGGTATCCTGTACAATTTCATGTCCAAAGTAATAATAACACTATGAGGCCTAGACTAATATACATAATGATGTTTACTTAAATAAGGTTGGATCATATACAAAATGATGTCACTTAAATAAGGTTGGCCCAAAATAACATCACAAAATTTAAGGGGTGACATCACACAATACCTCTCATCTTTGAAGGGCTTGTTGCCAGAGGCCGTGAAACGTCAGTTATTGATGTAAAGATCAAGCCCCTTGGAGGAGCCATCCCATGGTGTATTGTTATGTAAGGGTATTGTTATGTATTACTTGATAACCTCCAATCGAGTTGAGGTTCTTCTGGATACCACTATCAACGATGAAGTGAAATGAAGTACCATTCACCCACATTTATGAATGAAAGAGGTGCTCACCTTCTTCTGGTTCATCAGGTTCACTGGGTTGGACCTTAGTGGTAGCAACAATGGCACTGGGTTTTTCATCAATGATCCATCTCCCTTTTTTTGTTCCAGACTCAAAGTCAAAGCCCACATCTGATTCATAGGCTTTCACCTCGGCCACCAATGATTGCTTTGAGCGGCATTCAACGATGTTCTGCTAGGGGCGCTTATGGAACTCACACCATTTTCCAATGTCTTTCTTTGTCTTCCCATTGTCCTTCTTTGTTTGAAGTTTAGAATGGTTGTCCTGAGGTTTTCCATCCTTTCTCTTCCCTTTGTTCTATGGGCTGGGGCCACATTTTCCTTTCTTCTATTGTGAGGGTTCACATACCCAAATTGCCACATATTTTGTTTAAGCTTCTGCTCGATTTTGACAGCATATTGATAGTCCCTGCCTAAAGACGAGATGTCCAGAAAATCCTTTTCTATATGGATGTATCTATGTAGGCCGCTGTGGTACTTGAGCACTAGATGTTGCTCAGAGTCTTTGACACCCAGCTTGGTGTGCAAGGTATGTAAGACATTGGTGAACTCTGGCACTGTTTGGTCCCTTTCCTACCATATAAGTGTGATCCATCTTGTCTATAAGTCATCATTACTTCCAAGAAGGTATTATTTTTCTTTAAAACCATCCATGAAAGAACCCCAAGTGGGCGCGACTACAAATAATGTAGATCCCTTTGTTTTCCTTTGCTCACAGAATGTCTCCCACCAATGTTTGACATGGTGGATGACCTTAAGGAGTACAAATGTAATATTTTCTCTATCGGAAAAGTTATGGATAGAAAAATACCCTTCTAGAAGGTTTAACCATTTGTCTACAACATCCGCATATATTTGACCTTCAAATATAGGAATATCAAAATTGATTTGTACCTTGAAGGGGGTGGCGCCTTCGCTTGAGGAAGATGCATCTCTTGTTGGAAGTCGTCGAAGGATTTGTGCAAAATTATCCATCATCTCATTCCTTTTTCATGAGAGGGCTTCCTCAAGAAACTATTTAAAGGGTTATCCTACCCATCATCTCTTTTCTTCCCCCATGGGTGACTGTTGGGTTCGGCGAGGCTGATCTTGGAAAGGCTCAACTGGTTTGAGTCCCAACTGTTTATGCCTTGACCTTGTTGGGGACATGCACAGAGAAAAAAATTAAGAGTAGATCGATCTAATACCACTGATTCATATTTATGAGAGGAACGAAATGAAACACATATATACAAAGAACAATAACAAAGATACAATGAAACTTAATTTCTATTCAATAAAGAAATCTTTTGAAACTAAAAAATGCAGAATGAAATAATCTTGCTCGAATGGTGGTAGCTAATCTTTGAGAAGAGATGTGGTGGCTACGCGCATTCACCCGAGCATATTACAATGAGGCCTCCAGGCCTTTTTAGCATCAATAAGTAATCGGAAAACCCTAGACATTAAAAAATCTAACCCTAGGAGATGAAGTGTCAAAAGTCATGTGGGTCCCGATGGGGTAAGTTGGTATATCAACTTCCCGAGGTCATAGCTTTTGCACATGATCTCCATTTTAGGCGCACAATAGCCCATTGGAAAGGTCTATCCTAGGAATACAAATTACACTATCACACTCTAAATTTATCTACAATTTGATTATGGCAGGCCCAAAAAATGTTGTTTAGGGCCTCAAAACGGCCTCGAAAGTTTAAGACCCAAAAAGATAGAAAAAAACTATCAAGATGAAAATTGTATGTGAGCCAGTTGGAAGAGGTGGGTGGCCACCGATATCCACCTGGATAAAAAAATATTCTTTCAATTCACCATTAACAAAGGCACTTTTAATGTCCATTTGGTGAAGTTTCCAACTATGTTGTGCAACATAATTTATTACCATTCTGATTGTATTCCACTTTTCTATTGGTGCAAATGTTTCTTCATAGTCTATTCCTTCTTTTTGTGAAAAACCCTTTTCCACTAGTCTTTATTTACACTTATCCACCTCACCATTTTATTTATACTTGATTTGGTAAACCAATTTGCAGCCACCGGATTTGACATTGATTGGACAATCAACAAGTTTCCATGTTCCATTTTCAATTACCAAATAATACTCATCCACCATGTCTTGTTGACATTCTTTATGCTTCATTTTTTCCTTAAAAGTGGTTGGTTCAATGGAAGTATTATCACACAATTGATAGATTGGGCAAAGCCTAACCCAATCCACACAAGTGTGACAACTATGGGAGTACCTACCCACTATCACCTTAGATAAACACTCCCCTCACTTTAGTGATGATAAATCACCACAAGGGAGGAATCCCGGTGACCCTAGGTGGATTGAGATGGAAAGTGAAAAAATGAGTAATGAATCCCCTATAGGTCAATATTGTATATGAATATAGGTCTTGGATAAGAGTCTCATGGAGTGAGAATGGTTTTCAAGTCTCAAGTACCTGCAAAACAATGTTAAACCTATCTGGAACAAGACAAACGATGATAAACCGAGCCTCTAATCAATGGGAATTATCAAGATAATCTTGTTGTCCCAGAACTGAAACATATATCAGATTTACAAACACAAGGAATAAGTTATAACAACTGCACAATTATCCAAAAAAAATACCGAATAATTATTCGATGATCCAGCCCTAAACGTGCATATAATTTTTCAATACCTAGACTCAAGTTTTGATGGAAAATATGGCTGCAAAAAGATGTTATCAACAATATATTAGGGAATCCTTGTGGCTGTATCAAACATTTTATACAAAAACAATTTATAGCCATTGAAATTCACAATCAAAGCACCCAAATGAAATCCCTTGACAAGGAGAATAATCAACATCAATTACTTGCAATTTTCAGCGGTAGAAAGAGTAGTAAAATATGATTAACGAGTGATTTGTTGCATCCCTAATGTCTATAGCAATTAGTTTATAACAACAAGAGAATCACTTGGCTAAAGAAGACACCCTTAGGGTTCAAACAAGCTTATAACATGTAGTATCAATTCCAACTAGGACAAATGCAATATCTCAACATTCCACGCATACCAATGCAATGATTTTATTTCTCCAATGAAAATTAGATTAGTACCTTATCAATTGAGTTATGGGGTCTCTTATTGTAAGAGATAGTCATGTTATCTCTCTAGGGGTGTAATCATTTTTAATCCTTAGATAAAACACAACTAGCAAAGTAAATCTAGGAGGGTGTAAGACTTTTTATTCCTCCTAGCAACCTTTGCAATAGCTTATTCAATGAAAAAAATGATAGATCTTGGTGGAGGGTGTATGCCCTTATACTCCTTCAAGAATTTAAAAAAATTAACCTTGCAACCAAGAAAGAAACATCATACAACATAAATTCTTTACCTACTTCAAGATATAGCAAGATAAACCCTTCATTACCAAGAATATTCCATCACATGAGCAAGAACAAGACATCCAAGAGATAGAGCCTTAGCTTCTTCCACAAAAATACAAGTACTAGCGTCCAAAAGAATAAGAGAGAGAGAGAGAGAGAGAGAGAGAGAGAGAGAGATGCGATTTTCCCCAGTAGGGCAAAAATTTCAACCAAATGATATGTAATTCTCAAGTGTGATATGTCTAAAATGAAAGTGACAAGGCATTTATTTATACAAGACCCCTTAAAACCAATTTTTCCACATAATTAGGGTAGAACAAAAATTAGGGAGGCCAACCTCCTCAATTTCCCCCTTTACAAATTACAATTCAAATTTACAAAAGAATAAAATCCTAAATGACGACGTCATGCCCTTTAAGGGTGACGTTTTGTCATAATGAGGAATTTGTTGAGCTTGTTGAGGGAGATATTGGGCATCCAAAGACTATGTATTCATGTGCAATGGTCTTACTTCATAAAAAAGTGCCAAGTAATCATCAAACCACCCAACACCACCAAACCTTAGCTCTCCAAGCAAGACATCATGCGCTAGGATGTGACGTTTTGTGCCTTCAAGGCCAAACATTGGAAAATGGAAGGGCTAGTCTTCTTCTCCAAGGTGTCCTCTCATGCATCCAAAGGAAAAATTCATCATCCATGTGAAAAAATATAAGGGGGCACATCATCCAACCTATGGGATTCATGCCCCAAATGAAGGTCCAAGTGACCTTGTGCCTTCACGATCAAGCTTTCACCTATCAAGGACCTGCAAAGACAAACCAATACGCCCTCCAAGGGTCCACAAGTCACAATATCATGCCAAGTAATACATATATAATAAAATAACCATCCAAACATGTACATAAAATCCCCCCTTTTCAAAATAAACAAATTCTCAAAGACCTTATACAACTTGCCAAATTTAGATATGGGAGGGATGTCATAGTGCCCTATTGGGTAAACCAATTCCTCAAGTAGGGGACGTTCCCAATGAGAAAAATCTCTAATTCATGTAGTGAATGTGAGATGGATGGGGTTAGACTTCTAGGAATGGGGTTTCATGACATACAAGGGCTCCAAATGTCTCATTTATGGGTGCCTTTGTTGAGGGCTAGACACATCTTGTTTTCTCTTTTTGTTTTTAAGGCATATTTTTTCGAAACCCTTTATTAGCCATTTAATTTGCATGTGTCACCAAGTTTAAGACAATAAGGGGAACTAAAAATGAAATGCATAGCCCACATACTCTCTACCTTGGTTTGAATTCCTTTCCAAGTTTAAGTCAATAAGGGGCACTAAAAAGGAAATGCATAACCTACAAACGCTCTACCTTGGAAATTTTAAGTAATTGATTAATTATTTATTTTATGGGTTCCTTACTTTTATTTTCTGAGAAGCGTTTCATTGCTCTCAAGATCCCATGGTGATATTTTATTGCATGATGTTTTTTCCAGGGCACCTGTGAGCCTAATGGCCCCTTCTTCCCATGAAATGAGGTACATGCCCTTCTTGGGTCAATAAGTCCGAAAACTTAAAATATGGGGAAAAAAAGGGGAATAATTGATGGAAGGTGGAAAGTATGAGCGGGAATGGTATGATGACCCTTCAAATAAACCCACTAGTAACAACCCTTTTCCTGAGGGTGGCCACTGACTAGGAAACCATGACACTCACCAAGGTGAAATAGGCAAAAAACATAATTTCCAAGCAATTTTTTTTCAGAATCAAGAAAGGATCATTTTCAAAATGTTCAAATGCTTCAAATATTAAAATGAAACTTACCACAATACTTGCCTTGTTACCTCATCGAGCAAGATCTGTTATCCTCTGTGGGCCAAGAAGGTGTGGTGGATGTTGTTGCCATCGATTGGATGGCGATGCGTGTTATGATAGGGGCCCTTGCCTACTCATCTTCCTCTCGGTACTCCATGTATGCAAACTTAGGGCCTAAAAACATCATCTACTTAGTTATCCATAGGAATGGGGAATAACAAGAAGCATAAGTGATCAAGGAAAATTTTGATTGAGATGTAGTAAAATGTCTAGTTCTTGTTTTGTTTTATTCATCCAGGTGAACATCTTTGAGTGGTTGTGTGAACCATTTTGGTCTAGTGTATTGTGCCTATGGCGAGGTTTCTGTATTTTATCTATCATGTGTTGAATAATATTCATCATTTGAAGAAGAGTGATCTAACTCTTGAACATTGATGTTGGGGGATAAGTTTTTTTCAATACAATTTGGTTTTATTTTATGCTTTTTTTTTCTTAATTCTAAGTAACCTTTTTTTCCAAGTGACTAAGGAGAATATCAATCTATTTTTTTGTTTACTTTCTATTTCATCAAAGAAAACATCCCAAATAAAAATGAATTTCCCACTAGATAGCAACTTGTATCCTTTCTTTTCATCTAAATAACTAATAAGCATGCATTTCATATGTGATTTTCCAACATAGTTATTTTTTATTTAGGAACTCAGGCATGGAAAGTGGAGAAAAAAAATCAAAATTGTTAACTAAAGGCTTAATACCATACCAATATTCATATGGAGTGATTCCATCGAAGGTTGATGTGGGTGATTGATTCCTTAGATAGACTATTGTATGAACTGCTTTGGCCCAATATTTTGTGCTTAACCACTTGAAATGTAACACAAATCTTGTCAATCCCATTAGAGTTCTATTCATTTTTTTTGTGACTCCATTCTATTGTGGAGTATAATAATTTGTCAACTACCTTTTTCTTCCATATTTCCTGCAATAATCATTGAATTCATTTGAAGTGATTTCTCCCCCATTGTCTATTTTGAATGTGGCAATATTTTCTTTGGTGTAATTTTCAACCATGCGTTGAAAATGTATGAATTTTTCAAAGGCTTTTGATTTATCCTTCAAAAAATAAACCCAAGCCATCCTTGTAAAATCATTGATGAAAATAATGAAGTATTTGCGTCTATCGAGAGAAGATTCCAAAGGACCACAAATTTCACTATGTATAAGTTGTATACATTTGTTTGCTTTCCATGTACATGTGAGCAAATGATCCCTCTTTTGCTTGCCAATGCTATATACTTCATACTTAATAGTTTCCTTTTTGAATGTAGGAAATCCTTTAATCATCTCTTCTATTTTAAATTTACTTAAGATCTCAAAGTTCAAATGGTCAAATATGTAATGACATAATCTTAAGGAGATAGGGAATAAATCCATTAATTCTGCAAAATTATGTTTGCGAGGAATGGCCATGCCTTATATCCTAAAACAAATTCTATGTTCATAACCCTTCATTACTATCTTGAAATTGTGTTTGATTAAATTAATTTTTATCAAGCCATCTTCCATGATAATATGATGACCTCCTTGTCTAATGAGGACCAAGGGAAACACATTATTTTTAAAGGTTGGAACATACCAAACATTGGAAAGTAATGCTTTACCAATTTTTTTAAGAGAGAAGTAGATTGATCATTTTCCTTGATGAGTATGGGTTGCGCCATATGCCAAATAAATTGGATCAAGTTCCATATGATGATATGTCTAAAATTAATCTTTTATGTAACACATATGATGAGTAGTCCATGTATCTATTAACTAATCATCTTCATAATCCTTTCTCATCATCTTGTTTGTGGCAATTGAATTTGCAAATTTTGTCTCCTAATATGCTATCGACACATATTCAAAATCATCCTCTTGATTATTTTCATTTGAAGCATTAGGCTTAGAATGTTGTTTGAAAATTTTCTTATTATTGGGAAAATTTTCATTATGTGTTCTACACTTGCCCACCACATGCCCAATGCAGAGACATCTTTTCCACTTTACTAGAGTCATATATTCACCTTTCCCTAATTAATTATTATTTTTAATAGGATATTGAATCTCCTAAAATATTGTTGATTTTGATTACTTCTTCCTCTTTCTTGGTTTCTACGACAACCACAACCATATTCTTGATTTCTTGGATTATTAAATCTTCCTCTATCTTTACAATTTTCATTGTATGTGCCTTTTCCTCTTCCACTTTCATTGTAAGTGCCTCTTCCTCTTGAGATTTCTCCTTTTCTTGAGTTGGTAAAGAGAATATATTCCCATGAGTTCTTCTTTTTACCAAAAGTCTTGTCATGTTGGACCAAGAATCAAAAGTTTGATTCTTCAATTTACTAGTGATTTGTAATGTTTCCAATGTTTGTAAGGTGGCAAACCATTGATCAATATTGAAGTCATAAAAATTTCTTCCACATACTTAAATCCACATTTTAGTGCTTCCAACCTGATATTTTTTAAACAAGATGTACTAAAAAAACTCCCCCCCTTTAGCCAATCTTTGTTTAATAAGTTTTCTATGGAGATTAACCCGTTTTGATTCAAGTTAAGTATTAATAATTTTCTTCAAAATTTCCATGCATTGTACGATTCAGTTTCATTTTCAATGTGTACAAACATTTCATCAGTTAGAAAAGATCTCAAAAGTGCAGGTGTCTTTCATATTTCAATTCTCATTTTGTCAATTCTCTAGCACCACTAGGCTTAAGTGGATATTTATCACCACTGCATACATCTTTCCACAACTAATTATAAATTAATGTGCTTTGTATGTGATGAATCCAAGCCTTATAGTTTATAAAGTCCATTCAATTTGTCTAAATCAATGAATAGGTTCACCAAGTTAGACATAATGAGTTTCTTATCAAGTTCACACAATCAAAGAATGAAGAGTATCACACACAAGTGACATTGCACAAATTGCAAAAGAGAGCTATAGGGACTTGTCCTTGACCCTCTTATAACATTGATGGAAAAATTAGACATTGATATACTCTATTTCACTTGAATCTTATCAATGCTTCTATTACAAAGTACAAATATTCTTCAATTTTGTTGAACTTCCAAAATTTGATAGATTAAACTTCCATGAATATGCCCCCTTTGAAGCGAACACTTTGTTTGCTTCTTCAATTAAAATATAAATATCCCACTAATTACAAAAAAGAATAAATAATCCCACCCTCAAACTAATGAAATCTTCAAATTTATACTAGGCTTTCAAATTACATCAACCCTTATAACTCCCACTCCCACTCCCACTTTCTTGTTATTGACACAAGGAATGACAAATTAAAAACAAAAGTAACAACGTGTCTTCAAAACTTAATTCTATATACCATTCATTTTTAAATACTGTAATAAGACTTCAATCTTTTATTTATTTATTTTTATTGGCATAGGTGTTCTTCAACTTCCAATTCAAATGTTTTTTAATATAAAAATTTATCAATAATAAATTCTAGGTGATTGATGACTATGGGCCACCATTTCAAGGCTGCAATCTTTGGCATAATTTTAATACTAAGATGCTAAATAATTTTTTAATTCAAATTTGAATCGATATATTTTAATATCGAACTAGGAAAACTCAATGAAATACTTACAAGGTCACAAAAGTCAACATAAGTCAATTGTTGACTTTGCTCCATGTCCATTGGATGGATGAAATCTACAATCGAGTTAATTTCCTATATGTCGAGGTATGTCTATGAAATTCTGGTCGAGTGAGCGAGTAGATCCAAAATTTAAAATCTCAGAATCTTATTAGACTTCATGAGGGGGTTAGCCTTAACAATGACTTCATGCTTGATGGTCTAGTAATCATACATGTAATTGTGTTTGTTGGAGTACCTGTGGAGGGAACAAAACATGATGTTGCAATGGACATTGCATCTAGTGATCCCCACACATTTTCAATATCAAAAGGAATGGTTCATCTGGTCACGGTAGAGGGTGAGGTTTTTTTTCACTATAGTTAGGGTTCCAATTGATGAGTGGTCATGCTACAAGAAGTGTCATACCTTTCAACTACCGGGTATTTAGATTGAATATCCTTGGATTCTATGTTCGATATTGATATTGAAACCCCACCCTGAATCTGTTTTTGTTGCACCTAAGGTGACGAAATTGATAGTTGTGATTTCCACACTATTCCAGAAGAACCTATGAGAGGCTATCCAAAGTTGGACAGGTTCAAACCTTGTTTGAATTGGAGAATGTAGCATTTGGTTATGCTATGTCTACTCCTCATACCTCTAGAACTCTATATGTTTTGCCTCATTTGAAAAATATCCCTCAAGTTTCAAATCCATCTTCTACAAACATTACTTCCACTGATTTTGGCTCTGCACCTGAATTTGGTTCTTCTTATCCTTTGTCCCATCATGCATGGGGTAATTTTAATGGGAGAGCATCAGGATACAAAGGACCGAGTTTTGGAATGCACTTATTATAAAAAGGTAGATTCTAATTGGATCACAATATCATGACCACCATAATCAATCCCAAACAATTGAGTCGATGAAATATTTAGGGTCTCTCGTCCAACTATGGGTTTTAGGAGATCTTAAAAAATATTGTGCTGCAAGACAATCAAGTAATGCTTTCGAAGAATTTTTTTTCATACGAAGTATTGTTGTAAAAGTTATGTTTTTGGAGGCACAGACAAAAACTTGAATTCAAATAAAATCAGATCTGGGTGTTGATACCAATAAATCTCATAATTTTTTTATTTTTTTAAACAAAAACTTATGGCAAAGTAGATCTAAAACCCAAATAAGAAGATCTGAAAATAATAATCAATATTTGAGAATTGAAAATCCCTTTTCTTGATTCCGAATAACAAAATAAATACCTCTTTGAAGACATTTCTTTTTTTGACAAAGAAATCTAGTCTCAAGTTGTAGAGTTTTCTTTTGCAATGATTCAATACCATAGCTTTCTCATCACCATAGCCATCTCATTTCCATGGATCTTATACCATGTTAACATTCACCAAGTGTCCTTAGACACACACTTTTATTAATCGGGAAAATATCATTACATAATAGGTGAGAGGCATAATGTATATATAACCTATGTAGACTTATCTCAACATGCCATGTGTCATTGACCAATAATGTAAGGATAATCACTCTGACAAGAGCAATCTATTTCATATGAAATACACAACTTCTAGAATAACTTTATTATTATAGGAAAATTCCTATCTAAATAAACTTTTGAATTATTAGGCTAACGTGCCACGGGTAACACTTGGTTTTGTTGAACTGTTTATAGCTAGAGTACATCATTATTTCCACTAATGATTAACAACTCTTTAGCTATGTTTTCTTTTGGACACATTGGTTTTTCCACTATAGAAAATTACAACCTTTGAGTTCACGATGAACATAGATTGTATTGGCCTCCTTTCTGAATTTCCTCTTACCCTTTGTTTATTGGATAGGTCAAACTACATGGTCTCTCATTGGATGTCGCACTTTGATTAAACCCCCCCAAAAAATAGACATACAGATTCCCATGTACAATGAGTTCTCCTGATAATGCATCCTTTATAACATAGTTGCATGGGAACCACTCTCGGCATCTCCAAAACTCATTCCCGTTGTTCCAACATTTTTGAGAACTTGGGAATGAGTACAAAACATCCTCAATTGGATGGGAATGGTTTCAAAAACTTGGGAGCTTTAGTGTCAAGAAAATGGGTACTTGGAAATGAGTTTCCGATATAAATAACTTTAAATTAAAATTCTATTTTTGGTATTAATAACTACCAATTTTTGGTTTTATTAAATTTCTATGCAAATATTTTTATTCAATTATTACAAACACCTAATTTATTAAAAATATTTTTATTATATTTAAATAAACAAACTTAATAATATTCACTTTATAGTTGTGGATATGAATAACTTTTAATGCATCCATGTTTTCCTTCAAGCCCAAACTAAACATGCAAGTCGAATAAATCAATTCCATGTCCATGGAAAGCATTTGCTCCACTATGTTGTTGTAAATCAACCATATCATTGATTTTAATTGTGTTTTCATATTACGAGAGTAATACTATTTACCTTTTTTCCAATCAGAACTAGAACAATGGTTCAAATTTACAAAGATGTTCGAAGTTTATATATGTAAAGTCTAATTTTGAAAAGATGTTAAAATTATATATATGTATTTTGTTTCTTATTTTCTATTTGAATCTTTATGGATATTAAAGTTTCACTATTATATTACATATATTCATGTAATTAATAACACAAATTAAATTAGTAATTTAGATATTATAGTTGTTCAAGAAATATAAGGTTTTAATTCTATAGATTTTATTACAATTCAAAATTGGTACTTATTAATACCAAAAATATAATTTAATATATTAATGTAGTAAAGTCTAATATACTATATAGAAATTCCAACCGATCGTAGGAGCAAAGCTATTTTGGATTGGTTTCCAATTTGATTGAAATAAAATTTAAAATGTATCATTATCTAGATAAATTGTTTTCTAAAATACTTTTTTTTATATTTTTTAAATATATAATATTTCCCTTCTCAACTTGACATTTCCTGCAAATTTGGGTGAAACTTCTATCCGTTCCGACTGCTCGTATCCATGTTCCCAATGTTCCAGTTGTTGATGAGAGGAATGGTAAGAATCCTCACTCAAGCATTTTTTAATATCATCGGGCTAGGTCAGATAAATGGGATTACAACCCTGGGCTTATAGCCTGCCAAAAATCTCAGTCATACCTCAAGAAATAGATTCTTGGATCTGATGCTATTTTAAAATTATTTAAATTTTGTATCTTTCATACGAAATAAACTAAGTTATATAAATTGTGTTTGCAAAAAGAATTTATAAAATATATGAATAAGCAAATGCAAGAAAGAATAAATTTGAAAATCAATATACAATAAATCTCACAAATGAACTTTATTAATCTCAATCTGAGTTACAACTGAGTTTGTCTTTTCTAACCCCTGTGAGGGTTTGGATCATAATTACACTTAGAATTCTAAGATATTATTTGACTCATACATAAACAACTGGTGTAAAAAAAGATGAAGAATTAGAACTGAAGAGTGAATTGTATCAATCCAAGCTACAAGTGCATCATTGTTTTGAACTTTTCAAAACTAGCATTAATCAACACTGAAATAAATTCAAAACTTCCAACTAAAATTAAATAGACATTCAAGAAGAATGAATGACCTTGGACCATGTCAATAATCAATGCCTCCTAGTATTTTCTTCTCCAACTTCAAATTAACCCTACTATCAACAAGATAACTCAACTCTAAAGAAACTCGGAATGGAATGAATGAACAAATAAAATTCTCACTTAAGGCAAGAGGAAGCCTTATTAGAAGTTTTACTTCTCTATTTTGTTCTCTCTTCTTTCATCTTGCTCTCCTTATTTTATATCTTAAAAAAGTAGTTTGAGTACTTCAACTACCTTTTTGTTTAGAAAGTTAAATAACTTTAATCAGAAGAAGACAACTTTTATTTATAATAAGGGTAATAAATATAAATAATAGGTGGGGTCCCACTAGGCCTTGGTTCCTTTATTTTTAACATTTCCCTTGTAAATCCAAAATATGATTAAATATCATGAATATATCAACATCATTAATTATATAAAAAAGTAACCCATATAAAACTTAACAAATCAACAAACATGTGTACCTCCCAAAAGTATCAAAATGGAATGATATTCAAAGTTCTCAAAAATAATATCATGTGTTTGTTATCCATCCAAAATGTGAATCAAGTGTCTAATTTGTAATTTCATGATAGAAATTGAAATAAATCATAAATAATATTTCTTTTTAGACGATTCCTCTCTTTGCCTACTTCCTTCTAAGATATCATGCCCGCGTTTAAATAAGACTTTATCAAAAGACTTATTTTCTTCCAATTTCTCTATATTGGGATGCATATCACTGAAAGTGATTTCTCTCTTATTACTTTCTGCTTTGGTTGAAGGTTGTGTTGAATATATGGAAGATGATTGAGATGTCTCTGAGTTTGGTGAGTTGGCAGGTTGTTTTCCTTTGTCAATTTGGGGTTCAATGGAAAACACTTTGTAATTTCTAAGAACTTGACTTGGGTAGGCCATGGAGGCAACAAATGAAACATGTGGCATTGATTGCAGAGGAGGAGGTGGAGGTAAAGGGTTACCAGGACAATGAGCTATGCCATAGGGGGAATTTATAGGATTATTTTCCCATACATCATTGGCAGACTTCACAGGATGTCCAGGGAATTTACAATACTAGGATGTGGTTGTAGGGGAGGATTAGGAGGAGCTTGAGGCTGTGGAAATGTTAGCTTCCCATCAAGGTTTAGATAGCTAGTTTGTACCAGCTGATTAAAATCTTTAGAATCACCATCAAAATGTATTGAAAATCTTATTTTCTTGTGTCTCCCATGTTGCCAAAACACATTGGGCACTCTTCCTATTTTATCTTTGTTTCCTCTATTTCAACTATTGTTACTTCCTCGACTGAAAAAGCTCATCTAATTGCATCATCATTCCAATTAATGTATAATTCTTAAAGTAAAATACAAGACACAATTTAGTAAACATCTATTAGAATTATGTTCAAACTGATTTAGCTATGGCTTTGAAAATGACAAACTAATTCAAGCATGCAAGGGATCAATGAGTAGGAATGCATGTAAATAGGGAAGAAAATACACATTTTGACAAGCAACCTTCTCAGTATTTTTCTTTTCAAAATCCAAATTGTACACCTTTTTGCAAAATTCTCTTCATATGAATAATCTATTATCTCTTTGAACAAGGGAAATGAGTGAAAAATGAATAAATAAATGATAGGAATACATGAGAAATTTATGTTCAATGTTCATACACAATCTATCATTTATGTTCATAAAATTGTATACTTGTCATTGTAGAGATAATAATTTGTGTAGTTCTTTTGAGAGGATTCCCAAACAATTTCCAAAAATAATCATGTGTTTCCGGATTATTCCTTTCACCCAAAACTATATTTCTAAACTGCATAATAATAGGAGTTTACAACATCCAAATCAAAATAGCAAACTCCCCATATATCATCCTTTGACCAAAAAATAAAGTCGATGCCATATACAAGTCTTCCATAACAAACAATTTTTTAATAGACCCTCATTAACGGATTATTAATCAAAACTACATAAACAAGGGGAGAATGACATGGAATCAAAATGCAATATGATTAGGAAAAAATATGAATAATGCATGGAAAATGATAAATAATGAGGGGATAATGCCCAATTTATGTAATGAAACTTTTCACTTGTGTATCATGTCTTTATATTCATTGCCAAATATGTATTTTCTCTTTATAATTAATAACTCAAACCCTGTGTCATACCTCAACATTGAAAACCTCTCGAATGACTAGTTAATAATTTGTTATATGAGTTCGACCAATATTTACCTCTTTTTAGGAAAAACCAACTCTCATAATCACGATTATTCAGAACTATTGGTTTAAAAATAATGCAAAGGTTGGTATGGGAGTCAAAATTAGAACAACAGGATGATCATTGTAGCCATATAAGAACAAGAGGGTGGATGACCTTAACTTACATAATGAATAGAGTAAGTGTTGAGCACATAGTGAGATTTTATCTTCCAAAAATGAAAAGATTCCAATTCTGTTGAATTATCCAAGAGCTCGAACATAACAGAGCTAGGAATAAATGAAGAAATAAACTCGACTTATAACCATATGAAACTTCTACAAGTTCATTGATACCAACAATGGCTCGAACCCAAGGGATAGAGGGTATTCATATGCATGAAATGAATAATAGATTAGTGTTATAGCCAGCAAGAGAATCAATAGGTGCACAACCTTATCTCTTGGAAAAGAACATGGATAGGGTCAAGCATGAAATGAAATTGTTTTTAAAATAAATTGAAAACAAAATACAAACCATTACTCTGCTATAACTACGAGCTTGAATCAAAGCTTCAATTTAAAAAAAAAAAATGAGAACGAACATGGTCGTAACGAGCATAGTAACCATCAAAACATATGCAACTTTAGTCAATACATTCATATGACCGAGGTTTGAACCCAGGTAACAGAGCATGCTCAATACTGGTCACATATTTGTATTCAATAGTGAACAAACCATTTATGAATCCAAATTCAAATCCAAGCGAACACTTAACAAATATCCATTATAATAGAAATGGGTTCGACCCATAATTCATTCTTCTTCCAAAACCCATTCTTTTCAAACAAATCTTTCGGGAAAATGAAAAATGAAAATATGAATTTGGAAGGAATACTGCATATAGTAGAGGGTGGCATAAACATTTTTTTTTTCTTGCAAATGAAAAACCCTCGAACAACATTCAAGCATTTTCTTTCTTCATGAGAAAAAAATAGGGAAACAAAATTCAAACAATTTCTTTCTTCATGAGCGAAAAGAAGGGAAAATGAATACTTCCACATTCATTACCTGTCAATTCAAATCCATTGCTACTTCATTAGCTGACAAAATTTATGCAAAAGATGTTCATACACCCATGAAGTACCTAATGTCCCTAATATGAACCCCTTGTAATTGTTCATATATTGGTGAGCCATTGGTACCAATTTTAAATGTAAATGTACACATAGGATAGTGAGTTGTTGGCACTGTTGTGGGATTTTATGAATTTGAGTAAAGGTGCATGATAATTGCTATTGAAGAAAGGGTGCGCACATTTCACAGTGATGTGCGAGGATGACTTGGGAGTGTGCAATCAGGTGAAGTTATATGTGTGTGTGTGTGTGTGTACTGGTCCTAAGAGTCTCAGGTGGGATTAAGGGAGGCTGGTGAGTTGGGACACAAATATGCTAGTGCGCCTATCCTTATAAAGGTGATCATACTCAACTTATTAATAAATATTACACGCCAACATGCGCATATATAAGATAAAAAATAGATGAGGGATAACTCCATCGGAAAAAGGGAAAAGGGGGTACTAAGTCCCTCGGAATGTTTTAATAATATTTATGGAAAAGTGTAAATTATGGATATTTACTTTATCCTAAGTTCCCAGGGATGGGAATGAGTCACCAAGGATAAAACTACCTAAGGTGACAAGTGTTAAGTTTAAGGCATGCAATATATATTGTTGGCTTTAGTGTATTTTGGGAGAGAACTTGTTTTGGGGGAAATCATTCTCGTGTGCAGAAAGGGGTTGGACCATTTGAGAAGGATGACTATTACCTTATATACAGAGAAAACCTTGTAAAGGTGCTTTTTATTGTAACTGCAGTTTTCCCATTGAGGAGGTACGTTGTCGTGCTCATGAGCAATCTCTAGTGAGATTTTATTGTCAAAGAGGTGCTGTCGCCCGCGTGAGAATTCTTTCCAAGTGAGAGTTTTGCTAGGAATTGTTTCTTGGTGAGATGTGAATTAGATGCAGGGCTTAGAGACTTCCTCTCCGCCCGCTTCTAGAACCCGGTAAGGAAATTAGGGCACCAAGGACCATTGAGCGTGAGGGCGCACACTTTGGGGTGTACAAAAGTGGGGAATGAGAGACTATATACTAGTTGCAAAAGTGGCACCTTGGACCGAGAAATTTTGTTGATTATTAGACCCACCGTAATTACAAACCCTTTTCTCTAGTGGAGTTGCCCCTACCAGTGGCCTTTTGCTGAAAATATATGAGCAACAAAGTCTATGGTCAGAGGAACGCTTGAGCTATGGACGCTAGCTTGGTGATTATTCATAAAAGATAAGTTTTCTTTATGTGCTTGTCTCATTTAATGCGGGTGATTCATTATTGATTGTTAATAAGGGTTTAATTCTTGTATGTTGTTGCATATGAGTAATTTTGTTATTTTGTATAATTTTTCTTACACACGTAAGTGTGTAGTTGATATTCATTATTATAGTTGTGTTTGAGTATGACAATTGTTGATAGTTTTTCCTGTTAAGTTAACCTTATGATAATGGTCCCGAGTCTTCAAGGTGAGGTTGGAATCATCGTGCTCGTAGAGAAAACTCTGTGTGAGCCAGAGGCTATATTTAATTCTGCGCACATGGAAGCAATCTGTGCATGCAAGGAGGACAAAATTGGCGTGCGATGCTAGAATGATTGCGCGCACAGGAGTGAAGTGTGTTCAATATGATTGTCCGTAGTTGTTTTGTGTTACTTCCATTTTTATAAGTTGTGTGGTGTGAATCAAGTTGGGTTGATCATGTTACTTCAAGTGATACCGCACATACTATTGTTTAGAGTAGAATTACAGCAGTATTTTTGGAATAACATTGTTCAATAGTAAGCTAAATAATGTTACAATTTGGTATCGAAGCTAGCTTGGTAACAAGGATGTTACGCATTGGTTTCGTGAGTGACATGTCGAGATTATAGCATGGCCCGATCCGGGTGGTCGGGGATGTTACATTTGTGTATCGTGAGCTACGGCTTCAACATTGAGCCCGCATGGGTTGTCCACATTTTTAACATTGAGCTTGTATGGGCCAAGTTTCTATTTTAAGGTAAAATTTGAACTGATAAGTGGTCAAGTTTGGAATTACAACATGACCATGCTGCTTCTAAGATAGAATGCTAAGTGTGTATGATAAATTTCTGACATTACGTTGATCAGTGAATAGCGGGCCACCCACCTCTTCCAGCTACCTCACATACAATTTTTATCTTGGTAGTTTTTTTTATCTTTTCGCTGGCCCCAAACTTCTGTGGTCGCTTTGAGGCCCTAAACAACGCTTTTGGGGCCCAACGAGTCACATTGAGTAGTTAGAGTTTGATGGAATGATGTGTATTCTTCATATAGAACTTTCCAACGGCTATCGCGGTGCCTAAAACGAATATCGCATGCAAAATTTACGACTCCGGGAAGTTAATGCACTAACTCACCCTTTGGGGCCCATAAGGCGTGATTTTGGCGCCATCTCTAGGGTTAGGTTTTTTGGATTTATAGGGTTTTATGATTACTTATTTATGCTAAAAATTACTGGAGGCCTCATTGTGGTGCTCGACGAATAAGATAGTCGCCACCCTTCTCAAATAGCTACCACCATTCGAGTAAGATTGTTTCATTTTGCATTTTACAATTTCACAGATTTCTTTATTGAATAGAAGTTAAGTTTCACTATATCTTCATATTTTTCTTTGTATATCTTTGTTCTCTATTTCATTCTACCTATAAATACAAAATCCTGTATCAGAAAGCACTCTTCTCTTCTATTTGTTTCTTCCGTGGCATGTCCCCAATCTTAGGTTGTGGGTATAAGTAGTTGGGACTGAACTAGATGGCCTTGCTGCATTGACCCCGCTGGAACCTCAATTTCAATTTCGCTGGGGAAGAAAAGAGAGACAATGGGGTAGATATCCCTTTTAAATTGTTGCTCGAGGAATCCCTCTCAGTGACAAAGGAATCCAGATGATGGATAATTTTCGTAGAACCTTCTATCAACCACCTCAACATGACGTGCGATCTTCCTCTTCAAGTGGGAGGCACCCACCCCATTCGTTGTATAGATCAATTTTGATATTCCTATATTTGAAGGTCAAATAGATGTGGATGATGTAGAAAATTGGTTAATCCTTATCTAAGGTTATTTTGTCCACAACTTTCTCGATAGAGAAACGATTACATTTTGTGCTCCTGTCATTCCTCATGTCAGACGGTGGAGACTTTCTATGAGCAAAATAAAGTAGAGGGATCTACATTATTTGTAGTCTCATCTAATTTGGGGTTCTTTCAAGGATGGTATTAAGGAAAAATACTACCCCATTGGAAGTTATGACGATTTATACACAAGATGGACCATTAATCAAGGGTAAGAAAGGGACTAAATAGTCCAAGAGTCCACCAATGTCTTCCATACCTTACACGGTTGGTATCAAAGGTTCGAAACTGCGCTCAGCACCGCGATCTGGGCTCACATAGATACACCCGTGAGAGAATGGAGTTTTTAGATCTGTCCTCAAGCAATCTTAATTCCATCAATTTACTGGCCAAAATTGATGAATCTTAAATAAAGACAAACAATTTGGGCATGGGAACCCTCACAGTAAAATCTAGGAAATGGTGGCCCCAACCTACAAAACAAAGGTCATAGAAAGGATTGATGGAAAACCTCAAGAAAACTAGTATAAACTACAAACAAAGAAGGACTCATGGAAGACAAAGAAAGAAAATGAGAAATGGTGCAAGTTCCATAAGATCCCCCGACATAACACCAATGAATTGAACTCAAAGAAATCACAGGCTAAGGTGAAATCCCATGAATCGACCAATTCAATCTAAGTCAACCATAAAAAGGGAGACAGGTCATTGATGAAGAACCCAATGCCTATGTTTCTACCACCAAGGTCCATCCCGGTGAACCTAATGAACCAGAGGAAGGTGAACTCTTCATTCACATAGATGTGGGTGAAGGGTACTTCAATAAACTTCATCGTTGATAGCAATATAGTTTTCGTAAGAGCCTCTATCTCGCTGAGGTCGCCAAGGTTGTCTCTACCCAAAACCCCTAATCTAAAAACATACACCATTGGATGGCTCAACCAATGGAGCGATCTTTGCATCGACCAACAATGCCTCCCACGCATCACGCCCTTCAAAGATGAGGCATTGTGTGGTATTGCTCCCCTTAAAGTTTGTGATGTTAGTTTTTAATAACCCATTTATGGAAACATCATGATGTATATGAGTCTAGCCCTATAATGTTATTATTACTTTGATAGGAAATTGTACAGATACCCGAGGTAGTCCCATTCACCACCATTTCCCTGATCTCTCGGCCAAGAAATGGAGTGGAAGGTTATTCCTCAATCTGTGAAGTTTTCTTATTTATTATTCACTCTCAAAGTGAGTGGAAGGTTTTAGCCACATCCATGGCCTTCAATGCATGTGTCTCCAGCGCAATAGAAGAAAGTGAATAAGGTTGTGAAGAATACAAAGACATATTCTCTCACCGCTAGGGGTACCACACCATCAAGCCAGCACTCCAATCGACCAACTCGACGATCGCTACCCAATGGGCTAGCATATCACCACTTCTACCTAAAATGAGGAAATCAAGTGTCATATCAGAGAGTTGCTAAAAAATGGGCACACATCCTACCCGCTAATCATCACCTTATGGAAGCTCAATCGTGCTTCTGCAGAAGAAAGACAAGACCTCGGTGACTCTGGATTGATTACTAGGCCCTAAATAAAATCATGGTTAGGAACTAGTAGCCACCCACAATGATTGATGATCTCTTTGACCAAATCAAGGGTGAAAAATAATTCAATAAGATTGATCTAAAAGTCCGGACAAATTAATAGGTCCCAATAGAGGAGACCGACATATGCAAGATTGTATTCAAGTCCAAAGAAGGTTAGTCATGCCCTTTGGTTTTAAAAAAAAAAATGACCCAATAGATTTCATGAGAATGATGGATGATATCTAGCAAAATTCTCTCAACAATTCTTTGTGGTGGTGCATTTGAATGTGACATCCCCCATCTTCAACAAGAGCTTCAATAACACTTGCAATATATTTAGTAGGTTCTACACACCTACGACAACACAAGTCAGATGCGCAAATTTGGAAAATGCTCCTTCGACATGAACAAGGTTGAGTAAATAGGATACATTGTTGATGAGCATGGGGTGCATGTCGATCCGCCTAAGATCTAGGTCATCTATGAATGACCAGCTCGCACCACACTCACCGAGCTTCAAAGCTTCTTAGGCCTTGCCACTTCCTATCGCAGAGGTTCATGTTGGGATTCTCCCACATTGAATGGTCCCTTAGCCAAGTGATCAAGGTGGTGGCAAGGAAAAAATCGTGCGGGTTTAGTCACAAAATAAAGTGTTCAATGATTTGAATCGGCACTTGTGCTCAGACCCCTCGGGTATTCTCTCATTACCATACTTGCAACATCCATTTGATATTGAGACAAATGATTTAGACTATGTTGTGGGTGCATTTCTCACTCAACATGGACATCCCGTGGCCTATCATAGTGACAAATTATCATATAACATTTGTAAGTTCCCCCCTTATGACAAAGAAATGTAATCCATCAGGGCAATCTACCATTGGAGGAATTACATTCTTGGGAATGAGATAGTAATCGATACCGATCATAAGCCTCAAGTAGCTCATGCAGTAAAATGCTGAAAAATTGCGTAATCGCCAATTAGAAGTGGTCCACATACTTGCAAAGCAGCCTCCATCTCAACATCAAGTATAAGATGGGAAGCACAACCACGCCATCGAATTACCTTAGTCGACCTCCAAATTGCAACACCAACCACAACAATGCTACACTCTTTCCTGTGACATGAGACCTCTGGATGTCCCCAAATTTATGAGTGAGATCCTAACTTCGCCACTACCTACTATATGTTAGGTACAAACACAACTTCCATTGATTTCCATCTTTAGGGATGGGTTGTTGTGTCATTTAGCTTTCACCTCCTCGTGATCCCATCAAGGCAAGCAAAGCTACTTGGGAAGCTCACTCTTAAATTCAAGTGGTAGACACCTCAGAAAAGAATATAGTGGTAGTGATACAACAACATTTCTATTGGCCAAAATTTCAACAAGATGTCGTTAGGCATATCAGTCCTCCACTACTGCGCTACATTGACATACCAATATTAAGAAACAAGTATGTACACCCTCTACTCCAGTCTCCGGAATCCATCTCACTGACTGGCATGTAAGGTTTGCGCTCAACCAATCGTGAAATGGACTGTTTTCACATTCATATCAATCATCATTAATTTCTTATCACATTCTAGTCGATCCTCTCGTCAAGGACTGGACACCAAGCTCACCAAATCCATGGCCTTCCACCCACAAACGGATGGCCAAACCAAGGTCACAACAGGATGATCATGTATATCTTGCACATGTACAATTACAAGCATCTATGCACATGGGATGAGATTATTCCCATGTTTTAGTACATTTACAAATGTATCCATACATAACTCAATCGGCCACAACCCCTTCGTGTGGGTTAGATTTCAACCATTGGGTCCCATGGATGTTGCACTACCCCTTGTGTCCACACAGGACAAATTGTTCCATGCTCAAACCAAAGCCGACAAAGCCACCCGATTCATTGAATGAATATATCATGATCTCTCCAACAGGTTTAGGATATTTTGTATAAGTCCAATGCCAATTACAAGTAGTGACATGATCAACATTGAGTTCCACACAAGTTTCATGTGGAGATAAAGTTTGGTTGCACTTGCAGAAGAACGCCTTTACAAGACCCCATCAAAAGATTCATCCACTCCACCATGGACCTTACACCATCACCAAGGCCATAGGTGAAAATTCCTTTGAGCTCAACATCTCTCCCTTCCTTGACTTACACCCAATGTTTATCAGACCTCCTTCGACCATACTTTTCACCCTTATTGGATAATCTTAGATAACATAACAAATTTGAAACCGACAAAGCTCTCAACTCCATCAGATGTAATTCATGCATCCACTGATCATATCATGGACACACAGTTCAATTGCACTCTCCACCAACAAAATTCCTCAAACTTTATCATGTTGTCGCTAAGGCAACTCCTGGGTTCAAGGCAAGTGGCTCACCCGAAAATAAATTTAGCAAAAATTACCTTCATCTAATGGGGAACTCAATGCAACGGAGACCATTGGTTCATAAGAAGGGAGGATTGATATAGATGGATACAGTGGCCACCCACCTATCCCAACCTGCTCACATACACCCCTTCATCTTGGTAGTTTTTTCTAGCTGGTCCTGAACTTTCTGGCCCTTTTGAGGTCTCTAAACAACGTTTTGTCCTGACATAGTCACACTATATATGGAAATATAGTGTGATGGCATAATGTGTAATTCCTGGAAATACCTTTTCAACTGACGATCATGCGCCTAAAACAGAGATCGGTGATACAAAAATTTATGAACTCGGTAGTTGATGTACCAACTCTTTACCCCATCTGGCCCATATGACTTTGATGCTCTAATCTCTGTGGTTAGGTTTTGTTGTCTAAAAGTTTTGATGATTACTTTGATGCTAAAAATTCCTGGAGGCCTCATTGTAAGGTTCTCAAGAAAATGTGTGTAGCCACCACGTCTCTTCTCAGAGATTAGCTACTACCATTCGAGCAAGATTGTTTCATTCTGCATTTTACAGTTTCAACAGGTTTCTTTATTGAATCGAAGTTTCATTGTATCTGTGTTATTGTTTTATGTATATTTGTGTTAATGTTATATATCGATGTTTATTTTTGTTCCTCTCATAAATCTAGATCATTGCAAGATGCAACAATGGAACTGCGCAGTAAAAAATGGTGCACATGTGTGCACACTAAAGATTGGTGCTACATGGAGCAAAACTTGTAGTGCATGTGCAATACCGATACACGGTGTATATGTTTAAATTGACATCACATATTGGTACGTGTTAAATACTGGCGCACACATGGGATTCATAATAAAGGATTCTGACAAGATGGTGCAAAGTTTTCATGAACTTATCTCATGAATTCGTCTAACAAATATTGTTGCCCGCACATTTTTCAAAATTATCAATGATTAGAGCAGGCCATAATCAACGTAGAAAGTCAAGAAGCATGGAAGATGTGCATAGAGATTTTATCCATGATGATGAATTCAAAGATCTCTATGTCGGTTTGGGTGTTGATGGTACAAAATCCAAGGAAGAGTGCATTAACTTGGTAGAAACCATTAAGGGACTGCAAAAATATGTCCAAAGCTATACACATGATAATGAAAGGCCTATGAGAGTCAAGGAGAAACATTATGAATTCAATGTCAAATTGATGCAAATATTGGATATAATAGAAAACATAATGGATAATGAGACTAAGGAAAGTAGTTCAATATGTCACAGGTCTCATGATGAGAAGAGAAGAGGAACAAGAAGTGTTGATAGGCATCATCACCACTCACCAAAGAATTCATTTAGGAAAGCGCACAATAGCTCAAGTCCATCTCGTGTCAGAAATAATAAGAGAAGAATTTGGGTGGACAAGCTATAGGGATAAATGAATCAGATCAAGCCTCCTACCTTTGACGATGAGCACAAGAAGGATGAATATGCAGAGACCTGATTGCTGGGTATGAGGAAGTACTTCCAACTGCATAACTATTCTACGCAGGCAGAAGGGAGAATTTCCATCTTTCATCTAAAAGGAAAGGCATCAATGTGGTGGGATCAATTTGTGCAAGTGTAACACATTGATGAGAAGAAGGTTACTTGGAGGGAGTTCAAGAGGTATTTTCAAAAGAAATACTCAACCAAGAGTTACTATGACAAGAAAATGAGGGAGTTCTTTGAGATCAAGTTTGGGAGTATGACGATAGATGAGTATGAAATAATATTCTTAGAGCTTTTGAAACATGTTTCATTAATCAAGGATAAGAAAGTTAAAATTTAGAGATATTTGAGTGGGATGCCCTCATTTATCAGTGACAAGATACAATATGATGACCCTAAGACATTGGAGGAAAACATAAGGCACGCTAAGTGCCTTTATGCTCAACAAAGGGGAATACCAACTTTCGAAAATGCTCGTGAAGACAAGATGAAAAGTAAGGTGGAAAAAAGGAAGAAGGGGGATAAGCCACCATTTTTCAAAAATACTGTGCAAGGAAAACCAACTCTCAAGGAGCCCAAAATGAAGGAGACAATGGGGAAAAATCCATGGAAACAATATATTCAATGTTGGAGTTGTGGTGAAGATCATATGCACAAATATTTCCCTCAAAGAGGTGATAAAGTGAGGACTATGCATAGTGTACAACAAGTTGTGACAATTGAAGATATGGACAAAACTATGTCTAGGATTTACGCATCCTTGGATAACAAGAAAAATGAGTTTTAGTTACACATGATTGAAGTGGAAGGTAAGATTAATGACCAACCCATTGTTATTTTAATTGATTTAGGAGATAGTCATAGTTATCTATATCCTAAGATGGTGTAAATATTCCATTTGTCAAGAAGCAGGCTTGGAAAACCTTGGTTGGTGCAGTTAGCTAYAAGAGGAAAAATGAAAATAAATGAGATGGTTAAGGAATTCCAAGAACTATAAATATCATAGTCAACCTTGCAATTGAAGAAAATCTAGAGGAAAGGATGTCAAGTATTTGAAAATCAAGAGGAAAAATGAAAATAAATGAGATGGTTAAGGAATTCCAAGAACTATAAATATCATAGAAGTGCCAGCCTTGCAATTGAAGAAAATCTAGAGGAAAGGATGTCAAGTATTTGAAGCGCACATGGAAGAGGATCTACTACGCAGTACTGAATACATGGAAGGATAAAGCGCCAAATGTTGAATACCATGCAGTACTGAAATGGTTTGAGGATGTATTTAATGAGACACCGGGGTTTCCACCAAAAAGATATATTGATTTCTCTACAAATTTGATGACTGGAGAAACACTTGTATCCAAGACTCCTTATAGGATGAGTACACCATAGATGAAGGAGTTGTAGATGCAACTTGAAGAGATTTTGAAGAAGGTGTATATATGCCCAAGTGTGTCACCTTGGGGTGGCCCAATATTGTTTGTGAGGAAAAAGGATGGTACGCTGAGACTTTGTATCGACTTTAGGTAGTTGAAAAAAGTAACAGTAAATAAAAAGTATMTTTTTCCAAGGATAGATGACCTCGTTGATCAATTGAGACACACGTGGACATTTTCAAAGATTGATGTCAGATCTGGATATCACCAAGTGAGAATTTAAGTAGAAGACATCAACAAGACTACCTTCAGAACGAGGTACAAACATTATGCGTTCACAGTGGTGCCATTCAGATTATCAAATGTACTAGGTGTCTTCATGTGTTTGATGAATGGAGTTTTCAGAGAGTACTTAGATAAGTTTTTCATTGTATTTCTGGATGAAATACTTATTTGCTCAAAGTATGAAGAAGAGCATGAGCAACACTTGAGGATGGTGTTACAAGTACTAAGGGAGCACAAGCTTTATGAAAAGTTGAGAAAGTGCTCATTTTACCAATGACAGATTCATTATTTGGGTCATATCATTTCCAAATAAGGAATAGCTATGGATCTGGAAAAGATAAAATCCATTGAGGAATGGTCGTCACCAAGAAATTTTGCAGAGGTGAGGTCCTTTATGGGACTTGTAGGTTATTACATAAGGTTTATTGAAGGTTTCTCAAAGATTGCGCATCCAATTACATCCTTGCAAAATAAAGATGTGCTATTTGAATGGACTTCAGAATGTGAAAGGATTTTTCAACACTTGAAGAGTTTGTTGACAAGTGCACCAATTTTGAGAATTTTGATTCAAATGCAGACTTCATTGTATGCACAAATCCATGAAAGGAAGGGCTCGGTGGAGTCCTTAGTCAAAATGGGCATGTGGTGTGCTACGAATCAAGAAAATTAAAAGAGAATGAAAGGCTCTATGCTACTCATGACTTAGAATTAGTAGCCATAGTGCATGCCTTAAAGATGTGGCGACACTATCTCATGGGTAAAAGATTTGAGCTGAGAACAAACCATAGTGGTTTGAAGTATCTATTTGGACAACCAAGTTTAAATGTTAGACAAATAAATTAGTTATAATTCCTCAATGAGTATATGAATTTGACATAAACCATATTAGAGGAAAAGAGAACAAGGTGGATGACGTGTTAGAAAAACAAGATCACAGAGAAATAAAATAAAAAAATGCAGAAATAAAACACATAAGATACACAATACAATAGAGACACAAATATACGTGGTTCACCCAGTGTGGGCTACGTCCACCAGAGAAATTTCTAGGTCCTTCCTTATTATTATCCAACAAAAATGAAGGGATACAACCTACAACACACCCGCTAAAAATTCCTCTTCTTTCTCTTGCAGTCTCCTCTCCTAGAATACAATATTCGCAATAATACACAGCCACAATACAATTCCCTCATAAACGAGGGTTTCCTTGTAGGGAAAAAAACCCTAACATAACTTCTACCATTAGATCTGTGAACTTATAATGAACAATTTAGATTGAATACGAAATTACAATATTTGAATTGCAAAAAAACAAAAATTTCAGCCCCCCCATGGCCGAGGGGGCATGAATTGTGTATCCTGCATTTTCTTTGACTTGCATATGAATTAGGAAGATAATCAATCTCCACAACCAACAATATCCCACTTTGAGACCGATCAAAACAACTCCATTGTTGTATACTTGCTGAACTATACTCCACCTTGGACCTGGCAAATTTCTCATCTTCACCTTAATGCTTTAAGACCAATTGAAATTGAGGAGGAACTCAGTTTCTCCCTGGTTACTCCATTTTTTAATATGTCTGTAGCATTTTGTCTATATGTATCTTTTCCAACTTCAAATTTCCATCTTCTAAGACAGATTGTATGAAATGGTACCTGAGCTATGTATGATTAGTCTTCGAATGGAAGGTTGAGTTCTTTGCAAGATGAATGGCACTCTCGTTGTCACAGTATAACCTGCTATTATCCTTCTTCTTTCCCAATTTATCCATAAACCTTTGTAACCAAATAATCTCTTTATTATCCTCTGTAGCAACAACATACTCTACTTCCATTGTTTAAAGTGCAACAACCTTTTGCAGTTTCGAAATCCAACTTACTATTTTTCCACCTATAGTAAAAACATACCCTGTGGTGCTCTTCCTGCTATCTTTATCACCTTCCATATATGAATCAACATATCCCTGTAGAAAAATTTCTGAACCTCCAAAACATAATGCATGAGTAGAAGTACCTCTCAAATACCCAAGAATCCACTTTACTACCTCCCAATGTTCTTTACCTGGATTGTTCATATACCTGCTCACAACTCTCATTGCATGTGCAATATATGGTCTTGTGCAAACCATCACAGACATCAAGCTACCAAATACTGATGAATAGGGGACCCTAGACATGTATTCTATATCCTCTTATGTATTGGGACACATTTACTTAGTTAATTTGAAATGGATGGCCAAAGGTGTACTAACTGGTTTTTCATTCTACATTCTAAACCTCTCCGACACCTTCTCTATGTACTCACCCTGAGACAATGTCAATTTGTGTTTTTTCTTGTCTCTTGTTATTCTCATACCAAGGATTTTCTTTGCAACACCCAAATCATTCATTGCAAACAAATTAGATAATTTCTTCTTGAGCACATTTATATCCTGTATATTAGACCCTGTAACAAGCATGTCATCTACATACAATAGAAATATAATATAGCTTCCATTTTATAGCCTTTTAAAATAAACACAATGATCATAATGACATCTACTATAACCTTTTTCTATCATAAACCTGTCAAACTTAAAATACCACTGCCTTGGAGCTTGATTTAGGCCATACAAGCTCTTCTTCAACCTGCATACCAAATTTCCCTTTCCTTTGACCCCATACCCATGTGGCTACTGGATATAAATCTCTTCTTCCAAATCCCCATGGAGAAAATTTGTTTTTACATATAACTATTCAATATGAAAATCTTCTACTTCCAGAATACTCAAAATAGTCCTAATTGAAGTCATCTTAACAACAAGAGAAAATATTTCATCAAAATATATACCTTTCTTTTGTGCAAACCCATTTACAGCAAGTCTAGCCTTGTACCATTTTTTTCCTCCATCTTTTTCCTTCAACATGTAAACCCATTTATTTTGCAATGCTCTTTTTCCTACATGAAATTGAACCAAGTCCCAAGTCTGTTTATTTACCAAGGAGTCCATTTCCTCTTTCATGCCTTGCTCCCATTTATTTTTAGTTTCTATCTGCATTAACTCTTCATAAGTTTTGGGTTCACCATAACCAGTCAACAATAAATAATACAATGAAGGAGAGTATTGTTCAGAGGATATACTTAACCTGGTAGATCTTCTAACAACACTTGTATGATTTTGAGGTACCTATTTCTCCTGTTGTTGTACATTTTTATTTATGGTACCTTTGGAATTTCTTTTTTCAATGATCTCGTCAAGCACTGTGTATTATGGTTTTTCTTTTTCCCGTTTCTTTCCTTGCAACTAATCTTTGTACATGACCTTCTCATTGAATATGACATCTCTACTCCTAAGGATTTTCCAATTTTCATAATACCATAAGAGATAACCAAAATCATTAACATTGTATCCAATAAAGGTACACTTCTTGAATTTTTCCTCAAGCTTTGTTCTATTTTCTTTATCAATATGGAAAAATACTTCACAACCAAAAGTCTTCAAAAAAGAATAGTTTACCTTTTTACCTGTCTATGCCTCCTCTGGAATTCCACCATCCAAAGAGCTTGAAGGTCCTCTATTTATTAAGTAAACAACAATATCTACAACATCTTCCTAGAACTGTAAGGGTAACCCAACATGCAATCTCATACTCCTTGCACGCTCCATGATTGTCATGTTGATCCTTTCCGACACGCCATTTTCTTGTGGTGTTCCCAGAACTATTTTCTCTTTATGAATCCCATGGTATGAATAGTAATCATCAAAATCCTTGCTACAATATTCACCAACATTGTCTGATCTGAGACACTTCAACATTTTTCCTGTTTCATTCTCAACCAAAGCTTTCCATTTCTTAAAAGTATTAAAAACATAATATTTTTTGTTGAATGCAATAAATCCAAGTTTTTATAGTTGCATCATCAATAAAAGTAACATAATAACGATATCCACCAAGAGATGATACCTAAGTTAGTCCCCATACATATGTATGCACAAGATCTAACCTTTCACTCTTCTTTTCTTTTCTGACTCTCTTCTGTTTTCAATAAACACAATGCTCACAAAAATCCAAATCAATTTGTTTAAGATCTGGCAACAAATTTCTTTTGTGAAGTCTCTGCATCCCCTTCTCACTCATGTGTCCAAGCCTATGATGCCACAATGTTGCATCCACTCCTGTAGAAGATAAATATATAGAAGAGTCAATATTACCAGTACATAAATACAATGTACCTACCTTCTCTCCTTTTTCTATCACTAGTGATCCTTTGGTGATCTTCCATGCCTTATCTATAAATATAGATATACAACCTTCACTTTCCAACTGCCTAGTTGAAATTAGATTTTTCCTTAGATTTGGAACATGTCTTACCTCTTTCAACAACCATTGGTTTCCATTCTTTTTCTTTATTTGTACCTTTCTCATTCCAACAATTTTGCATGGGGCATCATCACCCAAATGAACCTTTCCAAAATCACCTTGAACATAATCTAGAAAATGTTTCCTATGGTGTGTGGCATGAAATGAAGCCCCTGAATCTAATACCCAAGGCTCAGAAATATTATCTACAAAAAGATTCAAAGCATCTTGTAACACATCACCTGTTACATTTGCTTCTTTATTTTTTTCATGTTGTCCATCTCTTTGTTTCTTTAGAGATTTGCAGTCTTTCTTCAGATGTCCTTTCTTCCCACAATTACAACACTCTATTTTTCCTAGTCTGTATTTGGATATTCCCTTCCTAGAATTCCCGCGGTTCCCTGAGACCTTTCCTTTATCCTTTTGTCTTCCCCTGTTATCCTTGTTTAACACATTCCTGATGTATCACCTGTGATTTTCCATCGCATTTCCTCACTAAGGATAACACCAACAACCATAAAAGTTTAGAGTGTTTGAACCAGAGACAAAGTTACTTAAATCCATGACCAAGTCGTTCCATCTTTTTGGCAATGAGCACAATATTATAAGATCCCTGACCTCATCATAAAAGTCCACTTTTACAGAACTTAGTTGATTAGTAACCGTATTAAATTCATTTAAATGATCTGCAACAGACCCACCTTCTGACATCTTCATATTAAATAATCGCTTCATTAGAAATACCTTATTAGACATCGAGGGTTTTTCATATAGTTTATCCAATGCATCCATCAACTCCTTTTTTGTCTTTTCTTTTGAAATATTGAAAGTCACCGACGTTGCCAGGCTCAACCATATCGTTCATAGTGCCTTCCTGCCAAGAACCTCCCATTCTTCATCCTTCATGGTCGTTGGATTCTTTATTATTCCACCCAATGGTAGGAATAAATCCTTCTGACATAAATAATATTCCATCTGCATCTTCCATAACTAGTAGTTCTAGCTGTTAAATTTCTCGACCCTAAACCTTGCATCTTCCACCATTGCTCCCACTCGAACCAGGAACCGTCTTTTCCTGCGAGTTACCTTTCGCTCTAATACCAGTTGTTAGAAAAATAGGATAGTGGAGAAATACAATAAAACAAATGTGGAAATAAAACACTGAATATACATAATACAACAGAGACACAGATATACGTGGTTCACTCAGTGTGGGATACGTTCACCATAGAAATTTCCAGGTCCTTCATTTTTATTATCCAGCAAAATGAAGGGATAAAACCTACAACACACCCATTGTAACTTCCTCTTCTTTCTCTCACAGTCTCCTCCCTCAGAATACAGTATTCACAATAATACAGAGTCACAATACAATTCCCTCATAAAAGAGGGTTTCCTTCTAGGGAAAAAATCCCTAAAAATAACTTATATTGTCAGATTTGCGACCTTATAATGAACGATCCAGATTGACTATGAAATTACAATATTTGAATTGAAAAAAAAATAAAAATCGCCCCCCTCATGGCCAGGGGGGCATGAATTGGGAATCATGTAGTTTCTTTGACCTGCATATGAATTAGGAAGATAATCAGGCTCCATAACCAACATGACACACTCAGCAGGAGGGTGCATGAGATGTATGCTACAAACATTAGCATGTACAAGTCAGATTTATGTGACATAATTTTAGAAGTTGCCAAATCAAATCAACGTTATGTGGACATAAAGGTGACTTTACAACAAGGTATGTCACAGTAAAAATTGGAATGTTATGAGCTAAAAGAGGATGGAATCCTCATGTATAGGTGCAAAGTCTATGTGCCAAATGATCATGAGTTGAAAAGTCAGATATTGTCAGAGATGCATAAGGTTGCTTATGCGAGATATTCAGGTTACCATAAGACAATTGTCATAGTCAGAAAGTAATACTATTGGTAAGGTATGAAAAATAAGGTGGTTTATTTTATTGCGAGGTTCCTTGAATGTCAAAAGGTCAAGGATGAGCACGAACATCCAACTAGTTTTCTACAACCTTTTCGCATTCCTGAGTGGAAGTGAAAAGTTGTAAACATGGATTTCATTACTAAGCTACCTAGGACTGCTAAGCATAATGATTATGTTATGGTGGTGCTTACTAAAGATTCCCATTTTATTCCAGTGAAGTCAATGCACAAGGCAACCAACATTACTGAAATTTACATGCGAGAAATTTCTAGGCTGCATGGTGTACCTAAAACAATTGTGTTTGACAAAGATTCCAATTTCACCTCGAACTTTTGGAAAGGGTTATTCAAAGGATTTTGGACAAATATGAACTTTAGCACAACATATCAACCTGAGACAGATGGACAAACAGAGAGGATAAATCGGGTGATTGAAGATATGCTCAGGATGTATGTGATGGATAAGCCATCAAAATAAGAAGACTACCTTCACTTCACAGAGTTTTCTTACAACATTGGGTATCAAGCATCTTTAAAGATGAGCCCATTTTGAATAACTTTCTGGTAGAAAGTGCAACACGCCAGTGAGTTGGGACAACCTAGCATACCGTGGAGTGGTTGGGCCAGATCTGTTCATGGAAATAGAGGATCAGATGGTAAACATAAGGTAGAATTTAAAGGATTCCTAAGAGAGGAAAAAAAGATGCACAAATAAATGAAGAACCCATCAAGGGTTTCAAGTGAAAGCCAAACACAATTCCTTGAAGTTGGGGAATTGTTCTAAGTTGGCAGCGCCTTGCTATGGGCCATTTGAAATCCCGTAGAGGATCGATCTTGTCGCATATATTCTTGCATTTCCTGCATTCTTGCGTATTCATAATGTTTTCCATGTATCATTGTTTAAAAATTATGTAATTGATGCTAATCATATTATTGATTGGAATGTGATTCGGGTGGATCCAGAAGGTGATTTTCAAGTGCGACCGGTTTGCATATTGAATCAAAAAATCAAACAACTCTGGAATCGATCCATGGAGATGGTAAAGGTCCAATGGACCTAGTATGGTCCTAAGGATACAACTTGGGAGCACGAGAATGCTATGCGGACATTGTGTCTGCATATTTTTGAAATTTGGTATGTACATGTGTATATGATGCACTGAAGACAATGCATAAATATGGGGGATAGAAATCTAATGTCCCTAATCCAAACCCTTTGTAATTGTACATGTAGGTTGGTAAGTCATTGTTACTAATTGTAAATGTAAATGTACATATAGGCTGGTGAGCCGTTGGCACCAAGTCGTGGTTTTGCATGCACTTGAGTAGTGCGTGGGAATTGTTATCAAAGAAAGGGTGTGCACATTTCACGGTGATGCATGCACTTGAGTAAGTGTGCATGGATGAACTATGAGTGCGCACTGAGCTGATATATATATATATATATATATTGAGGTCATAGAGCCTATGTGATTATGAGGCTGGTGAGTTGGGACACAAATAGGTCAGTGAGCCTATCCTTGTAAAGGTAATCATAATCAAGTCATTAATATAAATTTACATCGTTGTGTGTAGACATATCAGATGAAAAGAGACGGGGGGATAACTCCACCAGAAAAGTGAAAAGGGGGGGGACTAAAGTCTTAGGGAATATTTTAATAATATTTCCAGAAAGATGTAAATTACGGATATTTATTTATCCTAAGTTCCCGAGGGATGGGAACGGGTCACCAAATGGATGTGACAAGTGTCAAGTTTAAGGCATGACATATATATTGTTGGACTTAGTGTATTTTGAGAGAGAACTCATCTTGGGGAAATTCATTCTTCTGTGCAGAAAGGGGTCAGGACATCTGAGAAGGATGGATATTACCTTATTTGCAAAGAAGAGATTTTAAGAGTTTTTCTATATTGTAACCAGAGTTTTCCTATTGAAGAGGTGGGTTCTCAGGATCATGAGCAGTCTCTCTAGGTGGGAGATTTGTTATCGAAGAGGTGGGTTATCAGGCCCGTGAGCATTCTGTCCACGTGAGATTTTGTGGGGAATTTTTCCCTCGTGAGCTGGGCATTAGATGAAGGGATCAGAGAATTATTGTATGGATTATTGTTGGGAACCCTGGAAGGGAAGTGGGGCAGCCGAGGGACTATTGAGCATATAAGGGGAACACTTCCTTGGGTTTAACAAGTGGGGGGGGAATCAAAGACTATAGACTAGTTCCAACAATGGCACCATGGATTGATAAATTTTGTTGATTATCAAACCTTATCCTAGCATTAGGAACCCTTTTTACCTGGTGGAGTTAATCCCCAACTCAGGGGTGACATGTTGCTAAAATTAGATGAACAACATAGTTTATGGTTGGGAGGAACGTCTGAGTTCTGCGTGTAGTTGGTGACTATTCATAAAAGACAAGTGTTTTTTATGTGTTTGTATGAGTTACTATGTGCTTCATTATTGATGGTTAATATGGGTTTAATTATTATATGTAGTTGCATATAAGTAATTGTTGTTATTATGTATAATTTTGCTTGCACACGTAAGTGTGGTGTTGATATTCATTACTATAGTTGTGCTTGAGTATAACAAATGTTAATAGTCTTTCCTGTTAAGTTAACCTTATGATAATGGTATTAAGTCTCTGAGGTGAGGTTGGAATGACCATGCGTGCAAATAATACTCTGTGTGTACTAGAGGTTGGATTTAATTGTGCTCACTTGGAAGCAGTCTGTGCACACAAGAAGAACACAATTGTTGTGTGACACCAGAATGGTTGCACGCACATGATTGTTGTGTGTTCAATATGCTTGTCCGCAGTTGTTTTGTGTTACTTCCACTGTTATAAGTTGTTTGGCGCGACTCAGCTTGAGGTTGAGTGCATTAATTCAAGTGATATTGCACAAACTATTGTTTAGAGTAGAATATGCATAGTGTATTTTGGAATAGCAATGTTCAATAGTAAGATGAATGATGTTACAGTTTGGTGTATGAAGCAGTTTGGTAATAGGGATGTTACATATTGGTTTCAGAGCTACAAAAGTTGAGATTGTGTGACGTGGCTCAACCTTGGTGGTTGGGGACTTTACAAGTATATACCTTGTCTAGGAATCATTTTTATACTGGTTATGGAGGTCGAGATGGTTGCAACAACTAAGAGGAGAAGGTTTTCCAAAGCTAAGTCGTATCTCTTCCTCCATAAACCAAAACCAAATGAAATGAAAATTATGATAACCATCAAGAGGTGGTAAAGCACGAGCTTGTTGGAATTAATGCCCACATCCTCTTTCATTAAATGCATGGCCGACTATATCCCATCATGTCAATATTCCCACCATGGACCATATCGTATGCATATGTTAGGATCAATGCATTCCAACTTATACGTCAATGTTATATCATATCAACCTTAAAACTTAAACATTATCACCAACATATCACTTCAACATTATACACTATGATATCCATTTATGTAGCACACACATCCATGCAAATGGGTCAAATCTTGTATTCATAACCTTTGTGTATAATATGACCATACGTATTATATGCATTAAAAATGATTTCCATATATGTCTTAGCATAATGTCAAGCTAATCATATATATAGAGTTTGTAAAACCAAAACTTCATACCTTGACATGTCTGGATAGTATTGCTAGCATTGCTCATTTCCATACGCCAAATGCATATACATGTATTAGAACCAAAAGAAAACCATATAAATCTTTTAAGGTTTATATCACTCAATTTTTTTTAAAACTTACTATTCCTTGAATGCCAAAGTATGGGAAACAAAATTTGATTTCACTAGGCATACAATCTCATAAGAACAAAACAAACAATTCCCTTTGCAATTTTTTTTATCAGTGGCATGTCTAATGCTGCCATTATGCTGAGGAGAGAACATAATTGTGTTTGCAATTTATCCAATGTCATTTGATCAAAGTTTGGTGTCTTTGCAAAATGCCATACACCATACTTACTAGCAATGGAAACAAATATTTTGCTTCATCCAAACATATGCATTCATAATCATGATAAGAAACTTGGAAGCATTAAACCATTTCTTTCAGCACCATAACTGAAATGATACATGTTAGCCCCATTTTTTGGGATAACTAAGGAGATGATGTCTCAAGTCCCTCAGGTTGAAGACATGGAGTACCGAGAGACAACAACTTGACCAGCAATGTCCACTTGCACAGACAGAGACCCACCTCACCACAACAGTTCCAGGTTCATCAAGATAGTATCCACCACATCAGTTGGCCTCCAAAAAATGTTGGGTCTTGCTCCATGAGGTAAAAGTCAGTTATTATGGTGAGTGTCATTTCAATATTTGAGGCATTTGAGTTTGTTACATCTATTATTTCTTTTGATTATGTGACATTTTCTTGGAAATTATTCTCGTTTCCATGTTTCACCTTGGCGATTGACATTGCGCCCTAGTAAGTGGGCCACCCTTAGGGATAGGTATGCTACTGGGAGGTCCTTTTAATGAGTCATCGTGCCATTCCCGACCATACTTTCCACTTTCCACTCTTCATCGCCTCATATCCTTACCTTTTGGGTTTTTTGGGTGTACTGACCCAAGAAGGGGTCGTCCCTCATTTCATGGGAAGAAGGGGATAAAGGCCCAGAGGATTGTGGCTGGAAAAAGATAAAATCCTAATTATGAACCTTCTAGATGCTCTCCCAAAGAGGTCTTGAGAGCAATGAAAATATTCTCCTAAAAGAAATCAAAGACTTGCAAAAGCAAACACACAACATAAATGTCCCACTTGATTGAGGGATTTACATAAAGTTCGTTACAACATAGACTATACCCCCATGGCACTATGTGTACTTCTCCTTTAAAGACACACTTTGGTACTACCCCCCAAGAAAATTGATTCACCCCCATGAGTACCCAGTGTTTTGACCTTAATTAATTAATGGCAATAAATGGGCTTGGAAAAAAGATGCATTGAAAATGAAGGTGCAACACACCCTCTACAAGGGCACCCATAAGTGAGACACGAAAAACCATTGTATGTCATGAAACCCATGCCCAAAAGTCTCACCCTCATCCATGACACCTCATCAACATGACTTAGAAGGAGGTACTCTCGGGAAAAACCTCTAAACTTGAGGAATGATTCACCCAATAGGTTGTTTTGTCAACCCTCCCATACCTAAATTTGGCAAGTTGCATAGGGTCTTTGAGCATTAGTTTATTTAGATGAGGTGGTTTGGATGTACTTGCTTAAATGGCTCATTTATTGATTTGATTTACTCATCATGATGCTTTGACTTGAGATCCTTGGAGGGTGTATCCATTTTTCTTTGCAGGACCCAGTTGGTGGACAAATTTGGAGGAACAAGCCTAGCTTGGGCTTCCATGGGGCTTGAAGCCCACAGGTTGGATGCCAAGGGCCCACATGTTGGATCATGGAGACATTCCTTTGTAGGCCTAGAGGACATATTGGAGGATCTTTCACATCCCCTAAATGCCAAATGATTTTCTTAGAAGTGGAAAAACTCACCGTCTTGCAGCTTGACGCCACACATGTGCTAGGATGTGGTGGTGATGTAATACTTGGTACTTTGATGAGGAGTGAAACTTTGATTTGGTGGATAGATATCCTAGCACCTTGAAAGAGGGATTTTGGAATCCCAACGTCCCTTATCCAACCTCAACAACTTGCAAAAGTGTCAAAAACGTCACCCTAAGAGGGTGACGTCATGTTTTAGGGTTTATTTCATGTACAAAAGTATGAATTAAATAATATTATTTTGTAAAGGGGAAAGATTAGCATTGTTGAACCCTTATTTTGTGGTTTACCCTAAATTATGTGGGTAAACTATGCTTAAGACATTTTTTTATAAATAAAGATCATTTGTATCTCATTTGATCATAGCTCTCCCATGTGGAGAAGGATACTTCGCTGAAATGTGTGCCCTTATTGGGAAATTATCTTCATCTCTTTTAGTTACATTCACTTGCTATGGTTTATATTTTCTATTGGTGGAATAAGTGATTCACTATCTCTCTTGGAGTACTTTTCTTGCTTTATGGTGGATATTTCTTGGTTAAAGAAGGAGTTTATCTTGTTTATGCTTGCACTAGGTAAGGAATCCATTTTGTTGCTTCTTTCTTGGTTACAAGACTAATTTTCTAAGCTTCTTGGGGAGTATAAGTGCATACAACCCCACCAAGGCCACCATTTTGTCTTGAAATAAGTTGTTGCACAAGGAATACTAGGAGGAGTAAAAGGGTTTACACCCTCCTAGGGTTTTCCTTAGCTAGTTTTTCTTAACTTGGGGAGTAAAAGGGCTTACACTCCCAAGGAGTTAGCACAAGTAGATCTTTCTCTTTTAAAGGCTCCATAACTCAATAGTTAAAGGCAATCATATCTTGCATTGGGATACGTAGAACTATGAGATATTGGAATTGTTGAAGTTGGAATTTCTTCTACATGTTATAAGCATTCTTGTGCCCCAAGGGCGTCCTCTTTTATCCAAGAAATTTGCTTATGTAATAAGTTTAATTCTACAACCATTATGGATGCAACAAACCCTAAACACTTTCTTGAATAACTCACAATTCAATCGTCAAAAGTTGCTAATAATTTACCCCTACAATCTACTAGGCCTAGCACATCTTTTGGGTGGATTACTTGTGATTTTTGGTGGCGGTTTTATTTTATGTAACAAGTTTTTTGCTATATCCATAAGGTTGCAATTACATCTCTACAATACTATTTCATTTCAGCCTTGTTTCATGCTAAAGTATTTCTCTTTCATACTTGAGTTAACTAGTCATTGCTAGATTGTCTCTTACAATCTTAAGTAGAATTTTAGCATCTTTATTTGCATATTTAGTCATCATTTTATTGCTAATATATATTATTGTTTATTTCTGGAATTAGGAACAACAATCTTAACTTTCTTTCCCAACATAATATTGGGCTTGTATCTTCGTTTTCCTTGTGTCTCGGTCAGGTGCAATCACCACTTAGCAAGTCTACTACGTTGTTGCGTATATTATACCATATATGAGACTCTTTTCAATCCCCTTTCACCTTCCATGATTGAACTATAGGGGTACTCTCCTTAATCTCTTCACTTTCCATCTTATTTCCCCCAGGGCCACTGGGATGCCCCCCTTGAGGTGATCACGTCATCTCTAAAGTGACGGGAATACCTGCCTAAGGTGACAATGGGTAGGTGTTCTCTTATTTGTCACCATTTTGTGGTTGGGTTGGGATTTTACCAACCTGAAACTTGTGTGCTAACATTTTGGCATCGTTTTGGGGGAGGATTTTGAATCCTCTTCTAAACCCTAATGACACTTTGAAAAGCTATCTCAAAGCCTTCCACTAGCTTGCCTGGCGACTCCACTTGAAGGAAGTTACCCTTCCACCCTTTATGATCTCTTCTTGAGGCTCATCTGGTGACTCCACCTTCCAAGAACCCACCTTTCCTTGTTTCCACTTTTCCATCCTTTGATGAGCCTTGAGTTCATCTAGTGACTTCACTGAGGTATTACCCTAAGTAATGGAACTGTGGTCTCATGAGACTTACCATGGGATTTACATAAAGTCTATCCTTATTTATATATTCAAAATATCCATGGATATCCAAATCATTGCCTCCTAGAGTGGAGGGCAAGTTTCCTTAAATTTAATGGTGATCCAGCTCTAGCAGTCACCCATGTCGTCAATTATATGAAGTATGCATCAAGCTTCAATGTGCTACATGAAGATGTGTTAATGGAAATTTTTGTATCTTCACTAGAATCAAGTCAAAGGAGTTGTCTTACATAGTCATATAAGATGAAAAGTATCCCATCTTCTACAAATCTCATTGAATAATTTCTCAGGCATTAATGGCCAGCTACCCAGAATTTGCAAGATACTTTTCAGGAGCTCAAAGACGCTCTTTGCAGAGAAGGTTTTCCTATAGATGTGGATGAAGAAAAGCTTGAAGAAGATCCTGATCTAGACGAGACATTTAATGAAGATGAAGTGCTCATATCTTCCCTTCCATTTGATGTAGACATTCAAGCCTTTGTTCCTCCTACACATCAAGAAGATAACATGATGAGTTGTAATCCTTTTGAAGATATTGATGACTCTTTATTGCATGACTTTGGAAATGGAGAAGTATTAGAGGAACCCTTGGATGTAACAGATCATTTTGGAAAATGTAAAAAAAACATCCTACACTAAGGATCAATCCCCTCATGGTGAAGAGGCAACAGAGGGGCATTTCCATAAAGAGAAAGAAGAATCTTGACGAATTGCAACATGTTGAGACATCATTATCTTTGCTCTCTCTTGATGAAGGTGAGGTTTTCCATCCTTGCTTTGTTCCCGTGCATGAATATGAAGAAGCAATCAGTTCCAATGATGAAGAAATTGAAGATCCAGTTGAAGTCACCCTAGCCCCTACTATTCCTGCACATGAAGATGAAGAGATGGTCATTTTAATTAATACTAATGGTATTATGAAAGAACCCTTGTATATAGTTGATGATCATATAGACACTTTCATATATACTGGGAGATGTTCATGGGATTCTGGTCGTTTCATTTTTTATAGAGACTTCATTTATGACATTGAGGGTAGTTCTCAAGAAAGGGGGTTTGATTTTTCATCTTCGGGATATTGGTATTCATGCATATATGATTCAGATGTTTAGAAACTTGATGATGATATGGTTATAGATTTGTTTCGTCCATTCAAGGATGGTCTATCACAACATTTTCATAGTGATTTTCAGTCATCCTTTTGGAATTGTGATGCATACCTTTTTGGAGATGTAGACTCATTCTATGAGGACTTTCAACCACCTTCATCCTCACTTCTATATGAACACCAAGACATGACCATCCTAGAGGAATCAAAGGTTCACTCTACAAAGTGAAATAATTTTCATCTTGGGGATTTTTACGAGGGTTCGCAGATGAAGAGGCAACGTTTTCCCAGACCTGAGTCGATCCCTTACCTCATTTCTTATTCTCAGGGAAATCATGGGGTATTCTTGGGATATATTATGTCTTCTCAGTATTTAGGAAACAATGATCATGACAGGGATGAAGATGATCAATCATCTACATATAGTATCCCTCTTCAAAGATGGATTGACCAGGCTTGTGGTTACACTTTCAGGCAAGATGATTAGGCTGATGGTTTCTATTTCCAACAAGATTTTCTCCCTCCCACCCATCTCCATGAGTTTCATATCACGATTGATTTTATATCTATTTATGCTCATGATCATTTTGTGTTGAACTTATCTTTTTTGTTTGATTAAGCACAGGGGAAGATACTTTGATGATATGATTAATTGGTTACACTGGTTGTATGACTTCACCTGACATCATATATCGCCTGATCTTCAGGGCCCCAAGTCCCCCAGGTAAGAAGGCATGTCATCTTTATTTCCTTGTATTTTCATATTGATTGCCCATATTAGTTTAGATGCATTTCATTTTTCATTTTGTCTCTACTTGCATATTGATTCCATGCTTAGTTTAGAATTTTTTGTAAAAAGATAAATTTTTCTTTTCTAAATTAGTTTCATTTTTGGTTTTGATGTATATGGACGAAGGGTGATAGAACCACCCTAGATTTTAAATTGTTTGGATTCAATGTAGGAACAAGTCTACCAGAAGATGTTGCAGTTCTCATGCATTCTACAACAAGCACATGTCCCCAGGTAGGAGCCAAATGTTATTCCCATTTTGTTGGTTAACTAAGGAGATGATTTCTTGAGGCCCTCAGGTTGCAGACATGGAGTGTCGAGAGACATCTTGACCAACAATGTCCACTTGCACAGACAGAGACCCAGCTCACCACCACAGTTCCAGGTTCGTCACGATGGTATCCACCACATCAGCGGGCCTCCGGAAGACATTGGGTCCTGCTCCATGAGGTACAAGTTAGGTATTATGGTGGGTGTCATTTCAATATTCAAGGCATTTGAGTTTGTTACACTTATTACTGCTTTTGATTATGTGACATTTTCTTGGAAATTATGTTATTTTCCCTGTTTCACCTTGGTGGTTGACATTGTTCCCGAGTAAGTGGGTCACCCTTAGGGATAGGTATGCTAATGGGAGGTATTTTTGATGAGTCATTGTGCCATTCCCAATCATACTTTCCACATTTCATCCCCTCATCTCCTCACCTTTTGAGTTTTTCGGGTGTATTGACCCAAGAAGGGGTTGTCCCTCACATGATGGCAAGAAGGGGTTGAAGGCCCAGAGGCATGTGGTTGGAAAAAGATAAAAGATTTATTATGAACCTTCCATATGTTCACCCAAAGAGGTCTTGTGAGAAATGCAAAGATTCTCCTAAAAAAAATCAAAGACCTGCAAAAGCAAACACATAACATAAATGTCCCACTTGATTGAGGGATTTACACAAAGTGCATTACAGGCTAGACTATAACCCCATGGCACTATGTGTACTTCTCCTTTCAAGAGACACTTTGGTACTTCCGCCCAAGCTAATTTATTTACCCTAGGGAGTACCTAGTGTTTGGACCTTAATTAATTAATGGCAATAAATGGGCTTGGAAAAAGGATGCATTGAAAATAAAGGTGCAACATACCCTCTACAAAAGGCACCCATAAGTGAGACACTACAACCCCATTGTCTGTCATGAAAACAATGCCCAAAATTCGTCCCCTCATCCACATGACTTAGAAGGCGGTCCTCTTGGGAAACACCCCTAAACTTGAGGAATGATTCACCCAATAGGTCATTTTGTCAACCCTCCCATACCTAAACTTGGAAAGTTGCATAGGGTCTTTGAGAATTATTTTATTTTGATGAGGTGGTTTGTATATACTTTCTTAGATGGATATTTTTTTAATTTTATTTATGCATCACGATGATTTGAGTTGCGATCCTTGGAGGGCATAATCATTTGTCTTTGCAGGACCCAACTGGTGGATAGATTTGGAGGAACAAGCCTAGCTTGGGATTCCATGGGACTTGAAGCCCACATGTTGGATTCCAAGGGCCCACATGTCGGATCATAGAGACATGCCTTTGGAGGCCTAGAGGACACCTTGGAGGATCTTTCCCAGCCCCTACATGCCAAACGATTTTCTTAGAAGAGGAAATACTTCACCTTCTTGCAGCTTGACGTCACACATGGGAGAAGATGTGGTGGTGATGTTTCACTTGGCACTTTTATGAGGAGTGGCACTTTGATTTGGTGGAGATAGATCTTATCACCTTGAAAGAGGGATTTTGGAAGCCCAATGTCCCTTCTCTAACCTCAATGACTTGCAAAAGTTACAAAAATGTCACCCTAAGAGGGTGACGTCATGTTTTAGGGTTTATTTCATGTGAAAAAGTATGAATTAAATAATATTATTTTGTAAATGGGAAATATTAGGGATTTTGACCCCTTATCTTGTGGTTTACCCTAAATTATGTGGACAAACTATGTTTAAGACATTTTGTATAAATAGAGATCATGTGTATCTCATTTGATCATAGCTCTCCCATGTGGAGAAGGATACCTGGCTGAAATTTGATCCCTTCTTGGGAAATTCTCTTCGTCTCTTTTGGTTACAATCTCTTGCTATGGTTTATCTTTGCTATTGGTGGAAGAAGTGATTCACCATCTCTCTTGGATTACTTTTCTTGCTTTATAGTGGATATTTCTTGGTTAAAGAAGGAGTTTATCTTGTTTATGCTTGCACTAGGTAAGGAATCCATTTTGTTGTGTATTTCTTGGTTACAAGTATAATTTTCTAATATTATTGGGGAGTATAAGTGCATACAACCCCACCAAGGCCACCATTTTGTCTTGAAATAAGTTGTTGCACAAGGAATACTAGGAGTAAAAGGGTTTACACCCTCCTAATGTTTTCCTTAGCTAGTTTGCTTAACTTGGGGAGTAAAAGGGATTACACCCCCAAGGAGGTAGCACAACTAGATATTTCCCTTTTAAAGACTCCATAACCCAATAGTTAAAGGCACTAATCTCTTGCATTGGAGAAATAAATCATTGCATTGGGATACATAGAACCAAGAGATATTGGAATTGTTCGAGTTGGAATTTCTTCTACATGTTATAAGCATTATTCTACCCTAAGGGCGTCCTATTTTAGCCAAGAAATTTTCTGTTGTAATAAGTTTAATGCTACAGCCATTAGGGCTGAAGCAAATCCTAAACACTTTCTTGAATAACTCACAATTCAACCTTCAGAAGTTGCTAATAATTTACCCCTACAATCTACTAGGCCTAGTGCACCTTTTCGGTGAATTACTTGTGATTTTTTGTGGCTGATTTATTTTATTTAACAAGTTTTTTGCTACAAACATAAGGTTTCAATTACATCTCTGCAATACTATTTCATTTCAGCCTTGTTTCATGCTAAAGTCTTTCTCTTTCATACTTGAGTTAACTAGTCATTGTTAGCTTGTCTCTTGCAATCTTAAATAGAATTTTAGCATATTTATTTGCAGCTCTTGTCATCATTTTATTGCTGATATATATTACTGTTTATTGCTTCAATTAGGGACAACAAGATTAACTTGCTTGTCCAACATAATATTGGGCTTGTATCTTTGTTATCTTTGTGTCTCGGTCAGGTACAATCACCTCTTGGAAAGTATACTACGTTGTGGAATATATTATACCATATACCAGAATTTTTTAAAGCCCTTTTCACCTTCCATCATTGACCTATAGGGAGAATCTCCTTCATCTCTTCACTTTCCATCTTATTTTGATCTAAAATTGAAGAAGACTTGAAAAACTTGAAAATTATTGCAAGTGAATGTTATGTGTTTAAAGCAAATGGATCAGTTTGCAACACATAGATTAAAGGATTACTTATGCAATTTACACATATACAGCAGCATAATCAATGAACATAAACACATAAGTACAGCAATTGATAAAGGAGTTCACCCCTCTCTTGGGCTACATCTCCTGGTCCATATTCCAATGGATCCTTATTATTAATTGCTCAAAACGTGCTCAAAAACATGTCTTACAATGCTCAAATTGACAAACCGACTGCTCCAATGGCTTCAGAGCATCCAAAAACCCCTGTCTGGGCTATTTCGGCACCTCAATCGGTCGAAAAACAAAGAAGTTAGGCCTCCTGGAAGTCTCCCTCTTTAAGCTTGTTGTCTCTGCATCTACAAAATGCACCCTTGTTGATTGAACCTGGCTCACACGTAATATAAAGCGTGAAAACCCAACACCGGGTGCAACTGCGCCAACGGTGCAAACCGTAGAACGGTTAAGGGCGCGCCAGCCCCTAACCGCCTAGGCACCTGGGCATATGGCTCATAGGACCGTGTGCATGGCAAAAGGTGGTTAATATGGTTACAACGGTGTAACTCCCCCTGCGCTCCATACATGGTCACATGACAAAACATATAACCGTGGCATACAACATAAACCGAACTCCGTCGTATTAACACCCGCGCGCAATATAACAATAGGTCACATTACAATGAATAGGACCACAGGTCGGGGCTAAGCCCCGGCCCGACCCCCACCCATTTATACAATTATATGACTTTATAAACATTGCGAATGGTTATATGTTAAGTCATATAGTGTGGGCACATTGGTCGGACGGTTATGCGAAGGAATTACATAGTGGGGGAGGTCCGGGGGTTGAACCCCACAGACTCCCATAGTTTTACACAACAACTATAAACCAAACAACGAGTGACACGTGGCGCCCACGGATTGGGCCACGTGTCCTCATACCATTTTCCACCCAACGGACATGTGTCACTTCCGGATTCGACAACTGTTAACCAACCAGATGTTGCCACGTCATCCGTACGGTCTATACGATCTTGCCACGTCAGACTGTATGGACTGTACAGTCAGCACCAAAATTTTTGCCTGTTTAACCTGACGAACAGAACACGATATCTTCTCCATACAGAGCCCGTTTGACAAAGTAAATATACTGTCAGAATCAGGAAGATGAGACAGACGCAATGGAACTAATTTCGTCGTATTCCGAGCACTTTGAAATTTTGAGCAAAAATTGATCCCCTGATCACACCTCCCCATTGGGAAGCTTTTGGACCTCCAAAAGACTATTCTCAGTCTATGTGAAGATGAGGGTATAGTTCCCTCACCCTTCCAACCTCAATCCACTTGGCCTTGCTTGGATTCGTCCCTTTAAGACGGTCTATGTGTGAAGACAGGTATAGTTCCCTCACCCTTCCAACCTCTTCAACTAATTTCATTCGTTTGATTCGCCTTTAAGACCAACTCAAGAAATACTCCACATTTCCTCCTTCGAAGTTCCCATCCCTCCTCACAAGGATGGTGTCTTTTTGTACTGCTAGATACTCTCGAGAAAAAATCATCTATGGAAGGAATCGAACATGCTCTCCTTTAATCATCAATCAATTGAGGCTCATATAACTTCAAATTATCAACATTAAAACCGTGATACATCCGCATTATGGTGAGGCAAATCTAAATCCAAAAGAATTGTTACCAATCTTGTCTATAATTTTGAAGGGACCATATCAATTGGTTTCAACTTTTACCTTCTCCCTTTAAGCCTCCTTGCTGATGTAAAGCCAAACTTCATCACTAACTTCGAAACTATGATCAACACCTATGCTTTTCATGTCTCGTCTTGTATTTGGCTTGACACTTTTCCAACTTCTCTTGCACCACCTGACAAAATCAACCGAATTTGTTCAATGAACTTCTCTTCCCTATCATCATATTGACCATCGACAACAATATCTTTCCCAAAGATAAAATCTAAAGGTGACTTGGGTTATAATAGCCAAAACATAAGCCAAATGGCGACGCTTATGTCAAGGCTTAGCCGACATAATGCATGTTGAATGTAGTGTAAATGTTCATCCCAAAGTTTAGGATGCTTACGCAATAAGCACGAAGAAGATGCACCACTCAGACGACAATCCACCCCTCCTGTCTGACTATCCGGTTCAGGATGATGAAAAGTTGTGTTCTTTTTAAGTTTAGTGTCCATGAGTGCCCATAAACTCAATCAAAACTTCCAACAACCGAGAATCTCATCATAAATAATGGATCTCTAGGCAAACCAAAATGCACCCAAACATTTTGAAAGAACAAATGCGCCGTTTGTTCTGTCAAGCACCTGCTAGTACAAGGCATCAAAATACACATCTTGCTAAACGATCAACCACACCAAAGATAATCATGACCTCGCTCTCTATTATTAGGTAAACCACCAACAAAATCCATGGAAATACTTCTTCCCAAGGTCGGTATGAACTGAAGTGGAGGCACAAAACCAACTTTCGGGACATAGGGTTTACTTGTAGCACACAACTTAACATCCTTGAACATATCATGAAACACTTTCATTCCTTTTAGGCCAGTAGTGTATCTTTTCAAATTAGCTATTGTCTTGCCTACACCAAAATGACCAGCAATAAGAAAATAATGTAAGCTTCTTATGATGTTGATTCTTTCCTCATGTGGAATACACAACTTTGCCAAGATGATACAAGAGATTATTATGCACATGATAATCCAATTTCTTCAATATATAGAGTGGCACAAAGTTTCATACACTTCCTTAAAGTCATGATCTAAAGCATATTGCTCCACATAAACTTTCATGCATATAGGACTCTCGCTTAAGAATAACTCAAGCACTAATATTGTGGCCTTGAAAAGAATATAAATGACTTTGTTAAAAATTCCCTTCTTATACCTCGGAGTAACCAAATATGAAACCTGAAGAAAACCATCCCATACCAAGTGCTCTAGCTTGCTATAGCTTTGTCTCAGTACTGCATTGCAAAGGTTGATGATCGATGTGAATAATGGTTTCTTTTCCCAACAAATAATGTTTCCATTTTTTAACACTTTGAACCAATGGTTATAATTCCTTATCACAAGTAGGACAATTAATCACGGGCACTCATTAAACGCCTCCTGTGAATAATGAAAACAACAAATAGGCTTACTACAATCGAAGCAAAACTGCCCATTGTACACTACTTGCAGACCGTCGGGATTTCAAAAGGTTGCCCTAAATTTGGAAGTGCAAGAACCTACAATGAACTCCGATTCTTCAACGTATTGTACCATATGTTTTGCTTGCCTCCACATTGAAAACTTGCTTGACACTTTTCACTTCATGTAATGGAGCTGCAGTTGAAGATAAGTTAGCAATAAATTTCCTCCAATATTACATGGATCCCAAAACTTTCTTACCTCTCATTACATTGCTCGGTCTCGACCATTCCAAAATAACTTTACTTTATAAGGATCAATTTTTAATTCACCTCCACCAACAATATGGCCTAAATAAGTGAAGTTTCTACCAAATTCACATTTGACAACTTCAAAACAATCGTTTTCCTCAAAACAACCAAAACTTGTTTCATTATGTGTATTATGCTCTTCACTTAGATTTTGCTAAAGATCAAAATATCATCTAAATAGACAATAACACAATCATCCAAAAGGCCTTAAGACATCGCTCATAGCTCTCATGAAAGTAGCAGTGCATTGCAAAGTCCAAAAGGCATTACCATCCATTCAAAAAACCTTGCTTAGTCTTAAAATGAGTCTTCATGTGTCTCCTCAACAATCCCATCTGATGGATAAATCCACCTTAAATCTAACTTGGTGAAATATTTTGCATCTTTTAATCGGGATCAAGCAAATCATCAGCTCTTTTGAAGAGGATAACGATTCTTAACTCGTAATTTGTTCAAAGCCCTCAAATCAACACACATTCGCCACGTACCATCTTTCTTTTGAACCAACACAATTGAGATCCGACATAAGAACTTGGTACAATAACCCTTTGTCTAACAACTCGAATTTGTTTTAATCTCATCATTTTCCATAACCGACATTCTATACATACCAATATTTGGAAGTGGACAATCTTGTTGTAACTCCTAATTTCATGTTGGATTCCTCTTTTGAGAGGCAACCCCTAAGGGTTCTTTAAACATGTCATCATACCGATTAACAACAACTTTTCATCACAACCTTGAAATCCTTCATTCTCAACATTATTTTTAGTTTGACTCATTAAGAGAACAAAATTTTACTAGCATTAACTAACCTCTTTCATTTGCCTTGCATTTATGATTGATAAATTCATCCTCTTAGTGTGGGCTCTAACAATGAACTCAATCCCATCTTTAAACAAATGATACTTATTCTCCCCTAATTTATAGAAAATAGCTTTCCTATCATACAAATAAGGACTTCCCAACACAATACCACATATATCCAACGAACACATCAAGCTCCACCTCATCAACTAAATAGTGCTTAGCAAACCTAAGTTTACACTTTCCCGGTTACTTGTAACTTAGCATTATCACATATCCATCCAAGAGGGTATGGCTTAGAATGTAGAATTGTTTCCAACCTAAGTTTCTTAACAATCTCTTCAGAAATAAGGCTTTGTGATCCATAATCAAATAACGTAGTGGTCTATCTTTAGTATGTTTTGAAACAACCCTTTATCAGTGTAAAAGTTCAATTTCGCTTTTCCTTGTTGAGTTTGCTATATCGACATTAGTAAAGTACTTTAAGAGCTAGTACTTTGCAATGTAATCCATACCTTGGTAACCTATGGTTGTGATCTTCGTCTCAACACCAATCTGAAACCTAAATCTATCAATAAATGCAGCAGTCTTCGACTTTCCTTTGTTATTGTTGCCAAACTTTTTAGGTCATCTTTCAAAGATGAAAGCTTCCAACAATGGTCTTCATCATGGCCATCCTTTGAACAATGTTTGCATGTGAACTTTCTCCTCTTCTTCACAACAACATTCTTCCTCAGCCATTGCCTTGAACCTCTTCTTCCCTTTCCTCCATGGTTGAATGTCTTCTGTTACCCCTGGTGAGTATCGTTCTTTCCCCTTGCTTCCAAAATGAGTAGCCTGCATTACACAAACTTCATCTAGTTTTGAAGGATTAAACATGAGCATAGCATGCCTCAAATAACTATGCAAAGCAATTCGGCTATATTTGAACAATGTTTCCCCTGCGGAAGACTAATCTACTCCCAAAACCAAATCCTTCTCCTAAATTCTTGAGTAAAAATTTTTACATTCTGTCCTTTTTAGCTTGTCTAAAATCTCTGCCATTCCATAGTTGCCTTCTGTTTGTTTTATATGCTAATGGATAAAATTGTTTTTGAATTGCTATAATGAAATCACCCTACAGCAAAATTTTTCCATGCTTTTCATTTCCTCCTGAGTCTTAGATTCCCAAATAAGTGTTGAACCATCTAATCTTAATGAAGCAAGCTGAATTTTGGTTTCATCATGAATCTTTTGTATCTTCACAATATACTAATTTGGATTTATCCAATTATCTGAACTTTTCATCATTAACTTCTCCATTGTATTGAAAATCTAAAATTTTATATCAGAGCTTTACGAAGGAATTTAAGGGCGAGTTTTACCATGCCCTTTGGAGAATTCGTGAAGATGTTTCGAACCGGTAGAAGAAGAAGAAGAAGAAGAAGAAGAATATGATGATGGAGTGAGAGGTGTGCGGAGAAGCACCATTCCCCATTTCCTGGCATGGAGGTTTGTCACCACCTTCCCCTTATGCATTGAAGGGTTAGGACTTCACCCTGCGACAGTTCCTTTCCATCAAGATATTCATCATCTCTCTCTGCTCCATGACAGCCTCTCCGAGATCATCATTCGCATGAACATCGCTCATGACTTCTTCTCAGATGAGCCATGCTTGGGTAGAATGTCTCTCCGAACTTCATGTGAATGAATATACTTCCTCCTCGCTCTGATGAGAACTTGGGTCTACAAGTTGACCTTCTCCTCTTTTGAGTTTCAACCTCTAGAGCATCAGAAACAAAATTGGCAAACAATCAAGTCTTCAAACCAATGCTCTGATACCAACTTGATTCGTAAAATTGAAGAAGACTTGAAAACTTGAAAAATTATTGCAAGAATGTTATGTGTTTAAAGCAAATGGATCAGCTTGAAACACATAGATTAAAGGATTACTTATGCGATTTACACATAGAAAACAACATAATCAATGCACATATAAACACACATAATCACAACAATTGATAAAGGATTTCACCTCTCTCTTGGGATACATCTCTCGGTCCAACTTCCAATGGATCATTATTATTAATTTCTGCAATTCTCAAACACATGTTCATAATGCTCAAAATTTTATCAAACCCATCTGCTCCAATGGCTTCGTGAGCGTAAAACCCCTCGTCTGCTCTTTCGGCACCTGAATCGGTTGAAAATGAAGAAGTTAGGCCTCTCGGAAGTCTCCCTCTTCAAGCTTCTTGTCTCTACATCTACAAAATGCACCCTTGTCTCAGAGATTCATTCCCATAGTTTTTACAACAATTATAAATCCAAACAATGAGTGACATCGCATACTAATGATTGTAAAGCAACGGTCCTCATACACCATTTTGCCACCCAACGGACACGCGTCACTTCCGATTCTGGACACAATTGCACCAACCGTGATACTTCCCACATCATCATCCAGACGGCTCAGACGGCCCCGCTTATCACGATCAGACGGGATCAGATCACAAGACTGTCAGCACCAAAATTTTTGCATGTTTAACCTGATGAACAGAACACGATATCTTCTCCATACGGAGCCCGTTTGACAAAGTAAATATACCTCCGGAATCAGGAAGACGAGATGGACGCAATGGCACTGATTTCGTCGCATTTCGAGCACTTTGAAATTTTGAGCAAAATTTGATCCCCTGATCATATTTCCCCTAAGGTCATTGAGATTCCCCCCTTGAGGTGATTATGTCATCTCTAAAGTGACGAGAATACCTGCCTAAGGTGACAATGGGTAGGTTTTCTCTTAGTTGTCACCATTTTGTGGTTGGGTCGGGCTTTTCCCAACCTACAACTTGTGCGATAACAATGCCTCAACTAAAACCGATGGTTCGCAAACACACTGAGGGAAATGTTATGTTTTGAAATAATCACTCTAGTGTGTTTTCTCCTAGGGTACCCCACCTATTAGACATATTAATATATTTTAATAAATATATGTAGGCTTTGCAATTCTTTGTGAGCTTTTATAGTAGGTGGCGAATTATGAGTCAACACCCGCATTCCAAAAACTCATGCAACATAGCTTTATAGAGAGTATAAAATTGACTTCAATTTCTTGCCAAGGAATTTTCCATTACAATTTTTGATCTTTTAAAAAGTTTTGAGCTCTTACAAATTCCATTTTCAACCATTTCCTAATAGCTTCCACTTGCTTGTCATATAACGTGAACCTTTCATTTAAAAACTAACTACTTTTACATATAAAGATATAATTGGATATACTAAAAATGTGTTTATATAAAACACTTGCATGCAAATATTCCAAAAGGGGATAACTTTTATCTCCTTTTCTATGATAATAAAAAAAAATCATCTCCAACTATCAAAATGATATGATCGCCACTGACCTTCACTCCCTACTATTATGCCTATGCCTTGATCAATTGGAGATCACATTATGTAGATGTTCCTCGATTGTAGATTTGATCATCTCTATGTAAAGATCGCTAAGGTCAAGACTTTAGTCCAGGTAGGAAAATCATGTTGAATGTCTTGAGGATTCAAGTCGTTGAGTGTGATTGCATATTTCTTCCTTTTACTTGCAAATGGCATCTGCAGATCATATATTTTTGTTTTGTTGCGTGTTTGGAGGCATAATGGCTATGAATGGAAGATAGATCTCAGAGATATTGTAGATATAAATGCTTGATCATAATTGGAACACAAATCTAAATAAATTTTTAGATGGAAGAACAAAGTTTTCTTGGATCTCCTTGACCTCTTTATCAATCACGATGTGCCAAAGTGGTGGTCTCCACAACTCCTTCAATAATCACAAACATAATTGAATAATTATATCCTTGAAAACAACTATGGGAAACATATTTATTTGCATGTCTTAATCTTACTTACAAAACACAAAACAACATGTTGTACAATGGGAAAAAAACTCTATAATCTACTCATAGCCTATAGATTTATTTCTACAATCTTCTATCAGAAATATATTCTAGTCTACTCAAAAAAACTAATTTTTCAAAAAGGGATTGTCATCACTTGGGGTAGTTCAACATAGGTCTACCCTTAGCAATAATCAATAACACATTTCTTCCATTGCAGAGGATACCCTCTTTGATACCATATGAGAAATAACAACTTGATTCTTGTATTCATTGTCTAGCAAGATATTTATACAATATGCTTGCTCCTACAATATAAAAGATTTATTGTTATCCCTCCCTATTCTTACTCACACATCCTAAACTATGGGTGAGTTGTTACCACAACTTAAGTACACACACATAACTAATATACCCAATTATAAGACTAATACATCATTGGAGTATGATGTACTAACCTTGAGATATTTCCAACATTTAATATGTCTATCGAAATCTCAATTTAAAAATATTGGATAGATTCATGATCTTCCTTACGCATCTCATTCGATTCAAGATACAATTCCTCCAATTAATAATTCCATGAGTAGATTCAAAAAATTCTTGAAAACCTTCCAACCATGAATACCAATCTTGAATTCTTCCTTCAAAAGTGAAGGTAAATAACTTGCACCCAACATCTTCTTCAAGGATGTTCAACATGTGAAATCCACTCTTGTAGGTCTAAATACGTTCTAATGCAATTACACTACATTTACCATTGAAGTTTTGCAATCAATTGAGTGAAATTTTTGGAAATTCATGAAATTGTCCTTGCAAACGGAAAGCAATGTTGTCCTCCCACAAAGGAATTTGGAATGGAGTCATGAGTTGTTAGTGCATTCATGAAAGGAATGGATCCACATGGGTTGGTTTGATATCCACCCTCCTTATAACACCAAAATGTTGACACATTAAAATGACACTCATCAACTAGCTTACTCAGTGAAAGGGCCCAATTAAACATTTCTTCATTGAAACAACAAGGCCTCTAATTATGACTCCACTACTGTAACTTGGATTTTTCCGGGTTTAAAATAAATGAAACTAATATGCAAGTAATGAACATTAATATATAAATAAACATCAAGTAAATACTAATACTACTACTAATAATAATAAATGAAGTCTGCATCCTAATAAACATATATGACCTAACCAAGGGACATGACCCATCAACCATGTGTCAACCATCATGACTAGTCAATGCATATAAGTATACCGTCACATGGAATTGTATCAATAATTTGTGATTTTATCGTATCTTATTCATTACTTATATATTATTTGTCCCTTTTGAATTTCAACTTATTGTACTTGTTATATTTGATATTCAATAAATGAACTTTGTTCATTTCATTGGTATTAGAGCCAATTATAAACCCAACCTTTGGCCACACCTTTTATCAGACCTTATTTGATTCGGCTTTTAGCCAATTATTTTTCATAAATTTTTGAATCCTCAAGTATTTGACCACCAACTAACCTTTGGTCATTTAAAATTTATAAATTCCACTACAAATTGAAGTTTTTCCTCCCATACATTGAAGTGAGGTGAAGATCATTACATTGCTAAGCAATCACAACAATTAGCTACCAATTACAATTGGAGAACAACCACCACATGTTTGCAATTATGTAGAACGAGAATTATAGAGAAGGCATTGGGTTGATAAAAATAAAAATATAAATTCAGTGAGAAACAAAACAACATTGCAAATAGTGCAATTAAGGACGACTAGAACTATGAGTGCAACTAAGGATGAATCAAGTAACCTCTAGCTATCATATTGATCAAACAAAACTTTGTGGCCAAGGAATATTGAGGAATCATTTCCATATACACCACAATAGAAGTGAATTGAAGTTGAGACCGTCAAAGACTAAATCCCAATTACACTGACCATGTGCATTTTTGTCTATCTAAATTGATCCATATTCAATCCATCATTTATGACAACTCTATCGAACCTTGCAAATAGTTGTGTTTGGTGTAAAATCCACTATATATTTCATGTCAATAGATGTGAATATAGAACCACCAATCCAAAATCCTTAGTAAAATAATTGTAATAGTTGTCCAATTCATTGTGGCTTTGTTGAAATCATGGATTCATTGATGGTGGTATGCAAGAATCATGTCACAACCATTTGCCAAATAAATCAAGCTATATATCAATTCATTGTAGAAAGGAAAGTTAGAAATTTGCTAGGAAGAGTAGAAACAAGTTTATGTAGTTCTGACAGTTGCAACAATCGTGTTTCCATTCACAAGTTGTTACCATCGAACCTTAGCAAACCCAATTAATTAAAGGCCAAGGTAAAGTCATGTCTTTTTCGAGTTTTAACTACCCAAAATATTATATAGTTAATATGTGGAAATTGGCACACAACAGTTGGAAACAAGGAATAAAGTTAAAACAAGTAACCCAAGTTAAAAGTATGTTCCAAATTCAATGAGAAAAAGAGAGATTTGAAGAGCTTAAATTGATATTATTTATATATGATCATTTTTTCAAGTAATTTTAATATTAAAATGATAAAATGGAATATAGATATTCCAAGACCAAGGGAGATATAAATCATATTATTATTGAAAGGAGATTTAAAATTCAAGAGAAATAAAACTAGGTTTAAAAATGGAGTTTAATAAAAAGAAGGAAGAAATTATTTTTTATAAAGGTCTTTCAACCTCGTGCTTTGGAATAATAAAATTCAAAGGGACTATTCAAGCAAAGAGATTAAAATCTTTATTTTTTTGCACCATAAGGAAAATTACATTAACTTCGACTTGGAAAATCAATTATTAATTCCAGAGCCATGTATAATGGACTTACAACTAACAATTGATAATTATAAATTCATATCCAATTTAGTGTTAAAAGTATGTATAAAGAAAATGTTGACATAATTCTAGGTACAACCTAAATGGAAGCATTGGGGACTTTCATCTTAAACACGAAGAAAAAGTTTTTGACATTCTCCTATAATAAGAAGATAACATCATCTCAAGAATCATAGTCAAAGATTAATCACACAAATTAATAAATTAAAAAGTGAAAAGAAGATGCAATAAGGCAAGCTAGATGAACTTATTAGCAATGAGGCATTGATCAATAAGGAAATAGTCATTGATCACACTGAATTAGAGAAGTTGTTAAATGTAAAAATCCAAAATGTGAAGAAATGAACCAATGCATATCCAATCAACATAAAAAAAATAGAAAGATGTTTATTGTGAGGCGTTATCAATCAACAAATCACCCAAAGTATCAAAAGATGAAGGTTCCAAAAATAAGACAAGACATAGGGATGCCTTAACATCATCCTAATTATAATAATTATCATATTATTCAACAAACTAACTAAAGGCAAAATCAATATGAGAAACTAAGTGAAGACTGTTGGAGTTACTTCACACACACCTAGGATTTCTTTTTCCTAAGATTTTTATTTGTTTATTAGTCATAAATAGTCATTATCCAGTCTCCTATATTTTAGGAGAGAATATTCCACCTGGAGAATATTCTCTTTCAGTTCACACTTCAGTTTGACTAGTTGAGTTGAGTTTAGATGTTGCGTTGCGATCATCACCATGCTAATTCGACCTTGCCTTGGTATCATCACCAGAGTGGCGCATTAGCCTTTATTCCTTGAGTTAACTCCTCACTACTCTTTGTTCAGTCAGTTAACTAAAGACTAGTTGACTAGTTAACTCAACTAGGTGGCAGTCCACTCCCGTAACTGCCTGAGAGACTAGAATAGGTGGCAGTTCACTCCCGTAACTGTTGGTGTGTTTCCATATCACTCTAGACCACCACTATGGCAACTTGGTTCACCTCAAGTCGAACTCATTGAGTTATACATAGTATATCATGTGTAAATTATTCATTATTCACAACGGTTAATGAGAATTCTTTCATTCTTTCTCTCCTTCTTCTTCTTTATTCTATTATCTCTGCAAATGTGTGTATCATTGTTTAGCTAGATCTATTCTTTGCAGGTTCAACACATTTACACCCTATTATATTGAAGAGAATCTCATGTGTGGAATCTTATCATTCCCCAAGTCATAGAAGTCATTGCTACACAATTCTTCAAAAAAATGAATTAAGTTGGTTTGACCCTTTCATGATAACACGATTATGTTCAATGCTTCACAACTTATATTGTCTCATATCGTAAATCATCACATCTTCAAGAATAGTGAATCACGAGAAAACATTACAAGCCAAAACAAAGACAACTCTTTTCCATAAAATTCTTAGAGGAAAAAGCATCTTTGAAGGGATAGGCAATGTAATGAACACAAATATATAAATAATCATCAAGTAAATAATATTAGTAGTAGTAATAATAATAAATGAAGTGACACATCCTAAGGGACATGACATAACCAAGAGACATGACCCATCAACCATCTTGACCAATCAATTCATATAGGTATACCATCACATGGGGTTATATCAATCAACTTATCATATATCATATCTTATTCATCATTTATATATTAATGTCCTTTATAAATTTGAACTTTTTATCCTTATTATGTTGGATATTCAGTGAATGAACTTTGTTCATTTCAATGCAATGTTTGAATGCAATATGAACTACAAGTAACTAAATCTTTATTAAAGGAACAAAGAACAAGGTCTATAGATGTAGCCAATATCCGAGAGAATATTCCACCACTACCACCAAAAGTGAACCTAAATTGAACCCTCCCAAGTCCCTCATGAAGTGAAATGATATGACTGCTAAGAGCACTTCCTCGTCACAAAACCAATTTTTAACCAAGATGAAATGAAACACGATTAAAAGATATATCAATATGGATAATAGTCCACAAACTAAATTATATGCAAAATTAGATGTTCTAAATAGCCAAGAATAGCCCCCAAGTTGCCTAGAGAATCAATGCTTCACATCAGTTGTTAACCAACAAAATATAAGTGATAGTAAGCATTACTAATGAGAGAATAGATCATAAGTTAGGATGTCCATGCTCACAAACACCAAGAAAACCGGGAAATGAAATAATAGTCTACAACCAAACATAGTTCTTCAAGAGTATAAACACAATAGTTAACAACATTGACTTTATTAACATATGAATATAGTTTATAATGCAAAGGTTCTCTTTAGAAGTTTACCTTGAGGCTCTTGGCCTTCCAAATTCCAAACTCTTTGACTACTTTCACCTCTCAATCCTTTCACATTTTTTTCTTTGTCCTCATGTTGAATATCCAACCTTATTGTGAGGATAATATTTAATAATTACAAATTTTTCCCCTCAAGGTGAGGTTTGTCTATGAAAGTCTTGACTCTTTTCACACATATGTTGAGCACATGACTTGGGACTTGAACAATAAGTCCTTCTTGCTCTCTTTCACATTCTAGTCATCGTGTATACAGTGGTCACTTCTATAATTCTTTGGCTCAGTAATTGTAGAGTCTTTCCTTCTTTTGTTTGTATTTGTTCCATGGACAAAAATCCAAACTTCCATTTGTGATACATAGTGTCGGAAATCACATGAATCTTTGCATTGCTTTTCTCTATGTTAAGGGATTTCTCTAATATTCATATTTCTCCTTCCAATCTCAAATTTCTACTTACAAGCAAAGAGTTCATTAAAAAAGCAAACCATAATACCCAAGAGATAGGGTATAAGATGGAGGAGAAGAGAAGCAAACCAATGGCTAATAAGTTGGGAGCAAACCTAATTATTAGGTTCGATCCAACACATGTGCATTATTCACAATTTTAATTCATTTGTTTTTTTAAAAGATAAGTTCCAAACAATATACATGATGGAAATCCAATTGAATGAGGAAAAGCATAGAAGCCTTTCATTTTTCATTACATTTACAAATAAAAAAAAATCAACCTATCATTCATAAATCATAACAATGCATCCTATGCCTAAGTATGATAAAGGGTTTGTCAATTTAAAAACATTGTTGATCAACTAAAAAATATTGCCATCAAACTAATAATGTGACCAACCATGGATTCAAACTAAGTGAGTAATATAACCAATCATTGTATGTGATGCACATGTTTCAAAACTTAGATTATGCCTAGATTTTTCGCATTAGATAGTGATCTTGGACAAGTTTCTTTGCAATCATAATATGAGAGAATGAATCTGCACTGAAAATTAGATTGAGCATGATCATGTAAATCTATGACATGTCAAACTAAGCATACAATATCAATGCATGACATATCAAGGAATCATACTCCACGCTTGTCTCATAGTTTGGTAAAGATAGGCATGACATAAATTATCCTTTTAATGAATGATAGGATGTCTGAATACCAAAGTGTAACCTAAACTTGTCTCGAGAATGAAACCAATTTGCAAATGGGGAATTAGACTTCAATTTGTTGGAAGCATCTGAAACATACAACACCAAACCGAACTGAAACTTAATGAATAAAAATATTCATGGACACACATAGGCATTGTGCATTAGTTGAGAGAAGCAAATGGCCTATTTGCAAGCACACACACACCTTTTGGAAAATTGGACCTAACGGAGAAGCTTGGAAACATGTAAGAAATGATCACCCACATCCAAAAGATGGTAAATAAGCATGCCTAGGGAAAATGAAAATCCACAACACATAATAGTAATGAACCTAAGAAGTAAGAGGAAGTTTTTACCAAATAGTTGAGTTTGAAGGCAAAGCTTTGCTAGGTGATCGATTTATCTCTTTTGGGTGATTCGCTAGGCTGGGGGGTAGCTTGCACCTCCAAGTGAGAAATTTTTGTCTTTGTTGTGTTTTCCAATTTTCTTTCCCACCGATCTGAGAAATGTTTCTTTAGTGAGTGGGTTTATAAGTAATACAAACCAAAATCAAGTGCCAATTCATTGGAACACTTAGACAAATTGTCCACTAAGACCCCCAATCATCCACACTATCAAATTGTTGAGTTAATGAAACCATTTTCAATTATAGAGAAGCAAACATTGAAGAATAAGTAATGGTCATCATCAATAAGCTCCAAACAAAGCTAATTGCCAAGAAATTTTACAAGAAATTCATTAGTTAAAACAATTCCTTGCAATAAAAAATGGTCCCTATCATTTTCCAGCTTCGTAAATGCATAACTCCCACACACAGCATTGAAAATACTTCTTATATCACACATGACATTGAGGGCATCAAGATATTTCCAATAACTGGCCATATGACATACATCACCACTCCCTTGGTACCTTTCATTAAACATAATGCAAAACATAGGTCATTAATGGGGTTTTTAATATGTTTTCATGCTTCTAGGGATCATAATTGATTTATATGAATTCCATTGTTGTCAAAGACCAAAAAATATTAATATAACCTCTTCTAAATCTTTGATACTTAATCGGATCAGAGGTGAAATTACAAACCAACAAGCCACTCGAGCCAAAGTATGGTTCTTGCATGGAGTGTTGATTTAGTGGTTTCATTAATTTGAGACTAAAATTTCATCCTTGCCATGTATTATTTGATACACATTGGAAAAAAAGGTCCAATTCATCATAAACGTATCAATCAAGCTATCCTCACTATCCACTTAGACACTACTTGATGCATTGTGAATACCCTTAAAAAAATCAACCAACATGTTTTATAATTCAAAGGAGTGATCATTTGTTATGAGAATAGGTCAAAGAAATCATGATTAAAAAATGTAATGGTGTCACAACCATTTTTGTTATCAAAATATGTTCTCTCTATTATGCTTGTAACCACATCTGTAGGTGCTGCTAGGTAACAAACTATCTCATGAGTTGATTGGTACAATTTCCATTGATGATCATGCCAACCATGTGGTTTACAGTGGAAAACAATCATTCTAGCATTACTACTAGATCATCGCAAGTATTTACCACCAAATTAAAGAATAGGTGAGACCAAAACCCTATAATTCCATTCACATGTTACTTAAATGGATTAATTCTATTCTTCAATGTATCTTCTCATATACCAAATTACTTTGGGTGCTTGGTCATCTTTATGATTGACAATACCATCCATTTCTCTAGTGTCTTTCATCCACTCATCTTTGTTAGGTGATTCATCTTGGAAGATGCCCACACATTCAATAAGAGAAACAATGTGCAAAAGAAAATTATTATCATGCTACTAATGTGCAAGTTTCACTATAACACAACAGTCAATGGATTGATTAGATTTAAACATTAGACCTCATAATAAAACATGAGGGTACATGCAGCGATGAAGTCATGCACTATTGTTATCTTCTCAATACCCTGCCAATGTTACGTGAGTAAGCATTAGTGATGAAGAATTCAGACAACAAATTATGCATCATAGTCGAGGCAGCGTGCATGTCTATGTAGACTTTGATTGTTGCACATTAGTCCTAATCATGATATCCCTGTAATTTTATGTACGCAATAACCATATCACCAATATAAATCATTTGTATCTCTTTCATATATAAGCCACATAACACATTTCAATCGAGCATCATAATTTAATCTAGGGAACTTAAGCAAGGCCTTATTGAGTAACTTTGAAATCACACATCATCATGCCTTCATGACGAGAAAAATAACCCATATAGTTTTCAATCCAAACCTCAACTTGAATTGATATCAAAGCTTCCGAGCCATAATCCTTTAAATGTATGTCATGCAATAGGGTTTTTCTAACAAATTGATCAAAAAAATCCATGGGCTACTATACATTTGAATACTATGACTGCTCCGGGAATATTATTAACATGCCTTTGAAAGAACTTTCTCATGGACCATCTATAATGAGAAAAGGAAAATACCATAAATAGAGAATCACGATACAAACATCCTGGTAAGGTTTTGGAAAGTAAGAGGATCCTTGAAAACATTACATCTATCGATTCATCAATAATCCAATGGATTCAAATATCATTAAAAGTAAGGTAGTCATCGAACCAAACTCAAATCAAAGCACAAACAATCATTAGGTAATGAGAATTCACTTGCAAACACGAAATCATTTATCCACACAAATATCCTCAATGGATTTCAACTACTAGTTGAAATCTCTCACTCAATGTAGTTGATCCAAAGTTTTAATTTTATATAGTGTCCCAACTTGACTAATATAGTTTTGTGACACCTGAAGAGGGTGATTTTTGATGGATTATGTATGCCAAACTTATATGTTATGGACTTGGTTGGGTCACTTGACTTGTGAATGCTAATATATATGCACATATTATATATACATGATTGTATCTCTGCTTACGTGTGCTTATGTTTCTAATTATGTGTTTCATACCAATTTTTATTAAGAACTTGTTATGTGTATATTTATTTTCTACATACGGTTAGTTACATGGATTAGGATATATGGTTGTGACGTGGATGATCATTGTTGTGTGGAACAAATAGTTGATTATGATATAGTGATGTTACAAAATTTTCATGATTATGTATGCTTAACCTTGTAATGAATAAGATTTGGCAGGGAACTAGTTACTTGCCAAAAAAGATGCTCAGATCAGAAATGACTATGGAAGTCATGTACACATTTGGGTAAAATGTGATTAATTTAATTCATTATGAATTTTAAATTGATGATCTTAATCTATGCATTTATGATGTGTGCAGGTCTATTGAAATAAGACCTTGCCAACAAGACCATCTGATGGGTATGATCTCACAACCAGTACCTTGAGGGAAACATGAAGTTTCGAGAAGAATATATGAGAAGCCATGGAGGTTAGGGCATGGAGTCCTAAATCCATGGAGGTTAGGGCGTGGAGTCCTAAACCCATGGAGGTTAGGGTGTGAAGTCATGAACCCATGGAAGATCAAGATGTGGATTGTTGTATCTATGAAAATATTAGGGCACAAAGTCCTAAATATACTAAGACATGAAGTCTTAGGGACAAGGCAAGGATGTGGAGTCATAATAAATCTGGACAGATGCACAATAAGGGTGAGAAATCCCTATTATCTAGTAGAAAATTGCCACTCAAGGGTACAAATCAAACAAGTAACATAACCTAGGTTAAATCTTAGATTAATCTAATTCCAAATTTACCCACTTTTGAGGGGCTTTCAACTTCAATTTACTTTTTAATCAAAAATGAAATATTTAATTTGAAAAAAAATGAATAATAAGAAATAATATAAAAATGACACATGTGGTGGATTACTAAGAGGGGGGGGTGAATCAGTAATAGCGTAATTATAATCATTTTTCTCCAAATAATCCAAGTGTTATATCAATGTAGAATTATTATCCAATAATGAGCAATAAGAAATGAAAAATCACACACATACACATTACACCAGTGTTTTACGTGGAAACCCAAAT
>SNQJ01S0002393.1:136212-191148 GCA_010110895.2 Picea sitchensis | reverse complement strand
GGGAGAAAACCACATAATGTTTTTTCTTATATGTCTTGAAGAATTATATTCATTGGAAGCACCAACTTCCTTTGTTTTCCAGCTGCAACTGGAAGGAGGCTCCAACCCCCTAGTTTCTTAGTCTACAACCTGAGGGAAGCTCCAACTCCCCAATTCTCTAGCTACAACCAGAAGGAGGCTACAACCCCCTATGTTCTTTGGATACAACCGGAAGGTGGCTACAACCACCTGTCCTCGCCCCGTCCAACTGCCCTAAAGTAGAAGTAGAATGATGGAACCACTATCACACTATCACTGTGATATATACCGATGTAAATATGTACCATTAAACATGAACCATGCATCAACCATGCATCAACCTGTACCTCAACCTGTAATCCACCTATACCATAAACAAGTGCATCAACCATGCACCAACTTGTACCAAACAATCTGTAATCAACCTGTACCATAAACAAGTGAAACCAACCATGTACCAAATGTGTACCAATCATGTGTCAACTACTTATCAACTATGCATCATCAATATGTACCAACATCATCAACTATACACCTCATGTATGTGTCAACTCATCAACTACTTGTCTCAACCATGTACCCAACTTGTACCTCAACCAAAATCCCTCATCAATTGAATCATCCAAATATGATTTGTAACTTTGTAGTAGACCTAGTGTATATGATCACATACTTGCAAACCTTCCTTAACTTTAACAACAAGAGACTAGCATTTTCATCAAACTTTTCTTTAGTCTCACATGACTAGTTTTGGATTAGTCAACAACCCTAACTTGAAATAATCATAGCTTTGTACCTGTAATGAATAAATATATGAAACTAATACACAATGTTCTTCAATGCATTTTGTGCAATTCCTCCAGGTGTCACTACTTGGAACCTCTCAGAAAAGGAGTTATAGCAAAAATGGCATACCTTGTTGAATTATGGATTATTCTAGAGAGCGACCTTGTAGAGCGTGCCCCCCACAAACTATTTGTTGAATCGATATGAAACTATTACAAAGAATACTACAGACTGTATTCTAACCAACACATTTTGTCTTACTGAATTTGGATCTTTTATGAAGAATTTATGGCGTTTTTACCCAAAACACTTGTTTTAGATTAGTTTTAGGACTAGCCACAAACCCTATTTTCCACGGAGTGTAACTCCAAAAATACAACGACCCACAAGCTAAATTTTTTACCATAGCTACTTGGATATGTTTAATCAATTTCATACCAATTTCACGGTCTGAATTATTCTAGAAAAAAAATTATTGCGAAAATGGTGAGATGACCTGTAAATAACATACCTTAGAAAGCATCATCAAAAGAATTTGTCCTTCCTTGAATTTCGGTGTTCTTTTCTTCACTTTCCCTCAGAAATTAAGATTATATATCCTTTGGTTATCTCATAAACCTATAGGTATTCAATATTCTCAAGTTTGTCTAAAATGAGAGAGCCTTTCCTCTTATTTATACTCTCCAAGTAGCTTCCTTAAAAACATATTCTAGGTCACTTTGTCCACTTTCCTTATTTTAGGGTTAACCCACTTCTAATTTCTCCATTAAATTTATTATTCAAATAATTTATTTTGTATTCACTTTGAATTATAGTACACTCATCACTTCACTTTATTATTTACCTTCTAAAATCTCTTAAACCACTTTGACTACTTTGACCTTTTGGGGCTTCTAGATGACATAGAGGGTCCTCCAACCATTAAGGCCATAACTCTCAAACCGTGAGAGTTATGTGGCGTTCCACATAAAAACGGAAATGGAATGACATGTAACATCCATATAAAATAGTATTGCACATAGTGTATCAAAACTCATACCGTATCCATCAAACAAACTGGATGTCCATGCAAACACGGGTTCCTCCAACTTCTCATAGCATAACTCTCTATAGTGAGGTTATGGGCATTCCATACCACCGAGGAAATGGCATGATAAAGAAATATCCATAGGATGGTTTCACTAAAGTTGTTGACCTTCATCACTCATTATTATTCCACAAATAAGCATGGTTCTCTAACCATAATTCTAGGATAACTCAATCCATGGCCGTGTTATAGAAGTTAGGGATTTCACCATAAGGGAACACTTTGGAGTTCATCCATTTCTACTTATTATCAACCATTTACAGACAATAACAAGTCTGGTACAAACAAACTTGGGTCCATTACTGGAACCTTTGTGCTACCGAAATTCAATACCAGACTTTATTCAAGCGTTGACATCAATGACAACTAACCTTCATCAACAATATCCCCCTTTGGCATTGATGGCAACACTATGATGAAATAATGAAATGTATCACTCATACTCCCCCACAGACTATTGTACTCTGTGCATACGGTAATCTCTCCCCTTTTTTCACCAATGGAAAGGTATATATTTCATCGGGGCTACTCCCTTATTTGAAGCTGTCCTCTTATGAGTTGCTTTGTGTACATCTAAGACATATAAGATAAACATTCAAAAACATTCATTTGGAATAGAACTCAAGTCTTTGGCGAGAAGATATTCAAGGCTTCGGGTATAGAATGGTTTGTAAATGCCATGTACCACTTGTTCTTTTGTGCCCACATACTCAACTCTAATGTTATTTCCTACAACACCTTGAAGTGAAAGTGATACTTGATTGGAATGTTCTTCATCATGGAGTGCATCACGGGTTCTTTGAGATACTAATGGTGCTTATTATTATCATAATAGATTGGAATGGGCTCATCATAATCAACCTATATATCTATCGAGTTTGTTTCATCCAAGGAAATTGTATACAACATGATGTTGTTGCAATGTCTCTTCGTATAGATAAGGATATTGATGATTTGTATTGCTTATCCATGATACTAAACACTCACCCAATTGGAATGTTGCTCCATTGATTCTTGCATTAGGTCATCAATACAACACATGAATATGCATCTTTGTAGGTAATAAGTGATAGATCCTTTCATTTTGGATGCCATAATACCAAACTCTTTTGTTCCTTTAGATATCTGAAAATCATCTTTATTGCTATTGTCGTTCCTTTGGTGTTGGTTGAAATCATGTCACCTGTCTAACTGTTTGCATTACATATGGTATGGATGTTTTCACATAGTGGGCTTCCAATCGTGACATGTATTTCTTATATGTAAACTTGATATCTTCTCAACTTGCAATTGGTTTTGCATGGGAGTGATAAGCGGTTTGCAATGCTCCATTCAAATCTCTTTATCATTCTCTAATATGCTTGGTTAAATAAAATTATTGTTTTTCTTTGAGTCAGTCAGAAGAGGATAGTTCACTCGAAGTAGCGACGACAAATTCATTATTCATATCTTTTGCAAATTGCGACAACACCGTCAATCATCTCACTGCAAATAATATCGCAATCAACCTAAGCTCCAATTAATAAAATGTACCTTAGATTACGCCAGTGTAAGTTTGTTGTGTGCGCCTCCTTTTAGACGCCGTATTTAGGATTACTTGTCGGACTAAATTGCCAGTACTCAGGATACATTTCAGACCATATCGTCATGTTACTTTACATAATCACGCGTCTCGTGTGAAATCACTTGGTTGTGCAAATGTGAACCTAACCTATTGAAGTTCCCCATTTAGAAAACTGATTTACGTCCATTTGATACATTTTTAATATTTTTGGAGCATGCATGTAAGCTAAAAGAAAGCAATTTAACTTATTCGTGGCTGGGAAAATGTCATCAAATTAAGTTCCTTCAGCACAGTATATCGCTACGCCGATCAGCTTTGTTTCAAGCTTGTAGCGATGTATATTCATTCAGATTTTTCTGAAGACCCACTTTGTGTGATCACATTCTTATTCTTTGGTCTTGGAACGGTCTCAAGTCACTTTTCTCTGTTTGATCAATTCTTTAATCCATGGTTTTCAGAATTCATCCTTGTTGGCTTCTTCAGCGATTTAGTTTCGAACAGCAGATGAGTTTTCTAGGTGTGTTTTGTTCGGGTGAGCAGTTCTTCTCTAAGTCAACTCCATCTTTGTTCGATAATCTATTTGAATGATGATTATTTTGTGCCGTCTTGGAGTGTCTTTGACCTTGTTGAACACCATATTTCTTATCAATGGGATTATCTTCATCCTTCATACTTTCCTGCTTTTTTTCATCTTTTGTTTATTTTTCGTAAAGTTGTTTCATTGATTTATTTTCTTCTTTGATTAATAATTACTTTATTTCATCAATTGTCATTGATGCTTTCTAAAAATTATTCAATCTTAGATTTAACAGCAACATCTTTCATTTTGCCAATTAACTAACAAATTACTCCTTTGTCCGCCTTGATCAAACTTTCCCATTTCCACCATCTTCTCTTTTGGCTGTTGCTTCCAAAACTTCTGAGAAGTCATTTTACATTTCTTTGGTCTTCCCTTTCCATAGTTAAGTAGAGTTTTCTGATGTTGTTTAAGGCATTACTGTTTGAGAATATAATTTACATTGTATGCACTACCTGTGTCAAAATATCATCAATTTTGAATCCATTAGCATTGTTAGACCCATTTCTTATCGCATCGCTGTTCTTTCAACAACTCCATTCGTTGAGGTGTCCCTAGCAATAGAAAATTACCTTTTTATTCCATGATTGTTCGCGATGAGTCCATAAATTCCTTTGAGGTGGACTCTCCTCCATTATCGGATCTCAAGCATTTGATTTTTTGAATCCATTTGAGTTTTCAACCATTTCCTTGTAGATCTTGAAGTTTTCAAAAGCTTGACTTATTCTTGAGAAGCTTCAGCTGTATTGTAATCATCAGCTAATAGCATAGAAAGCATTTCTCTGCTTTAATCCTTGTTCTAGTTAGGTCCAACTAGATGGTTAATGCACAATTTCAGTGGTCTTGTCATTGAATGTTCCTTTGATTTGAACTTTGTCTTTGTTTGATTTCTTGTTGACAATGCTTGCATAAAGTGTTGGTTGGTTTAGGGATCTGGGGCATTTCTATGATCGCTTCTCTTTTGTTGACTTTGACAAAGGTTATCAAAATGTATGTGACCCATTCTTACATTTCCTCATAATTTTCATCTTCCTTTTCTAGACAACACTTTTCATTTCTAATTTCATTAACGATATATGTTCTTGAATTTCTTTAATTTGTAGCGATAATTTCACTGAACCTTCTTTCTTATCTCACCTTTTGTGAATCGAAAGTAAATTTATGACCTTGGTCATTTGACTCCATTTGGGAATTATGTTTCATATCTTCTACTATTGGGAGTATTTTTTTCCTTTTCATTCTTGTTTCCCATTCACCTTGTTCCTTTTCCAATGATTTTGTTGAATCATCATTTCTGAAGTAGACTGGTCCATCTCTTTCCTTCGTAATGTAAGAAACTTGTCTCTATCACCTATCATGTGTTTGAACACTTGTCAACATACCAACCGTTTCTGCGCTTGGCTTGTGAAGCGTTATTGAATTCTTCATTGCTATATTGATCTTGTTTTCTTATCCCGTATTTGTTTCGAAGTTCTGTCTATGATTGTTGTTATTGTTGAGGTTCTTTAGGAGAGCCTGTCATTCTGCAATCTTTATTGCGATGTCCAAAATTGTTACATTTGTAACATTCACTTGATTCTCAAAGATTCAAACTTGTTGTAACTTATTCTTGTGTTTCACTAGGCCTTCTTAGACCGCTTGCTTGTAATATGACTCTCCAGAAGTTGTTATTGTTCTGTTATTAGCTCACGCATTCACATCTTTTTGTCCAAATTATTACATGCATAGCATAAACCAAAAATATAGTTTGATAGGGTTGAGGATCTTGAGAGGTTTTCTTATAGAATCCTTCTTCTTCTTGAAGCCTATATGTTGGTTGTTGATTATTCGACTCTTCTCGGTGGAGGAGTATCCATATAATCTTCCTTGTATATATTATCCTTTGATTGTTTCTACATATCTTTTGGATATGTTTCTTGCTCTGTTGTTTTGGAGCTTGATCCTTTAAATGCGGTGTATCGAAGTCTTGTCTTGTCAAGATGAGATTTTTTTTTTTTTTTTTTTTTTTTTTTTTTTTTTTTTTTTTTTTTCTTTTGAATATCCTTTTAGTGTGACAATCTCTGCTTCCAAGTTTCCAATGATCATCCTTTTCTTCTAGCTTTTCTTTGGTACTTCTTCAATTCTTTCATCTTCTTCTATTTAGACCTTCAATTTGTGATCATTTGTTCTAGTTCAGTATCTTTTTTCTTATCTAGTTCTTCTTGTAGTTTCTTGGTTTTCTTCTTTTCTCTTACGATAACTTCTATTTTACATTAATTATTCTTGATAGTCAACTTTTGCCTCTTCAATTTCTTCTTGAGCTTCTTCATATTCTTCTTGGCTTCTTCATATTCTTCTTGAGTCTTCTTTGTCGAGGAAGTTTTTTCTGCCATGAATAGAACTCTTCTGTCTCAACATCCTTTGACTTCATCTTCATCGATGATGAGATGTCTTCTTTAGTGCATAAGCTTTTCTTGAAAACTTTCTTTATTATTTCTTCTACGCTTTGTATGAGTGTTGCCTTACGAGGTAACCATCATTTCTCTTTCTTATGAGGACATTTGTTAGCAAAATGACCAATGCATCCTGAATTAAAACAAATTAAAAGGAAGCTTGCCTCTATACCTATCGTTGGTTCCCTTGTTAGGTCTTTTGGCCAGTTAGCCACTCTTCATCATCTTAGAGGCGTAGCTGTTGCTATATTCTTCTTGTTGCTTTGATCTTTTGGATGCTTGGAAAGCTGCTTCTTTTATATCTAGATTTCATGTTCAGTTCTCATTTCATATGTTGTGAAAGATTTCATCGGTTGTCCATGCTTATTGAGTTTAGATACGATCTTTTCTTCTAGTCTTGATATCCTAAAGGTTAAATCTCATAGGAAGAGATCTTAGTACCTTTTAAACAATTCTGAGATTCTTGATTTCTTCTTCCAAACCTATGATTTCATTCAACATTTCATCGACTCATAAGAAGTAGAGTGCAATATTCTCATATCCTTCATTTTTAGTTGACCAGGCCCGACCTTTGTAAGTTTGAAGCTTTGCTACTTCATAAATATTTTTGTATCTCCTTCATAAATATTTCAAAGCTTTATCCCAAATCTCTTGTGGTTACAATGTGCAACTTTGGTGAAAACCATTATCACTGAGACCATTAAAAGTGCATTTTGGCTTTGGAATTATTCTCACGGTTCACTACTTTGTCATTTTGTTGGTGGAATTCTTTGGTGTTATTATTATCCATCTACAATTGATTTCCAAACTTTTAGAGGAAATCCATACTTTTTGTATATATGTCTTCATCCTTGTGCTCAAAAACATGCTTTTGTCCATCAAACTATGGTATTCCATGTTATACAAGTTGGTACTCTCCATGATCACCTTTCAGTGGTTAAATTGATTTACGATAACCTTCCTACGATACCAATTGTTGGATTCAGGAGGGATGAATCAATAATAGCGTGGTAAAATATTTTTCTCCAAATAATCCAAAGTGTTATATCAATGTGAATTATTATCCAACCAATGAGCAATAAGAAATGAATAACTACACACATACACAGTACACCATTGTTTTCTTCTGATTTGGGTTTCCACGCAAATCGGGTGAAAACCATAGAATGTTTTTTATATGTCTTGAAGGTACATTCGTGAAGCAACAACTTCCTTTGTTTCCAAGCACCCAAGCTGGAAGGAAGCTCCAAACCCTAGTTTCTCAAGCTACAACCGAGGGAAGCTCAACTCCCCAATTCTCGGCTACAACCGGAAGGAGGCTACAAGCCCATATGTTCTCGGCTAGAACCGAAGGTGGCTACAACCACTGTCGCCCCAAATCAACAGCCACAGTAGAAGTAGAATGATGGAACCTTTGTCACACTATCCTTGTAGAGATATATCGATGTAGCTGAACCATGCATCAAGCACGTACCTCAGCACAATCCATACCATAAACAGTGCATCAATGTACCAACGTATTATAAAACAATCTATAATAAACGCATTACCATAAAAGAATTACAACCAAACATGTACCAGAGTGTGTAAAATCCGCGTGTCAACTACTCATCCAATAACCATCATCAATATAGCCTCCAACATCATCAACTATACACCTCATGTATGTGTCCAGTCATCTTCACTTGTCTCAACCATGTACCTAAATTGTACCTCAACCAAAAGCCCTCATCGATTTCACCATCCAAATATGATTTGCTTAACTGTAATAGACACGGTGTATATGATCACATACCTGAAACCTTCCTTAGCGTTAACAACAAGAGGGCCCAGCATTTTCATCAAACTTTTCTTTAGTCTCCACCTTATTAGTTTTACGGATTAGTCTAGCAACCTAACTTGAAATAATCATAGCTTTTTACCTACAATAAATAAATATAAAGAAGCCGACACAATGTTCTTGTTTGTTTTGTGTAACTTCAAGTGTCACTCATGGAATCTCTCTCATAATAGGTTATAGAAAAAAAATGGCATACCTTCTTTGAATTTTGGCTTATTCCTGAGAGCGGCCTTGTAGAGCATGAACCACACAAAAAATTTCTTTGAATCACGATATAAGCTGTTAAAATAATGCGCACTAGGATGTACTCTATTCAACACATTTGGTCTTACTGAATTTAGATATTTTATGAAGAAAGTCATGACATTTTACCCGAAACCCCTTGTTTTAGACTAGTTTCGAGGACTAGCCGCAAACCCTATTTTCCGCGGAGTATAACTCAAAAATACAATGACTCACAAACTGAATTTTTTACAACAAATACTTGTATATGTTTACTCCAATGGAATATAAATTTCCAGTCTGAATCATTCTATAAAAAAAATTATTGCGAAAATGGTGAGATGACGTAAATAACATACCTTGAAAACATCATCAAAAGAAATTTATCAGCTTCTTGAATTTGGCCTTTTTTCTTCTACCTTCCATAGTAATTTAGCCCAGATATAACAGTTTACCTCAGTTACCCTATAAGTATTAATATATCAGTTTTTAAAGCGAGCTTTACCCTCTTATTTATACTCTCCAAATGCTTCCTTAAAACATCTTCTAAGTCCCTTTGTCCACTTTCCTTATTTTAGGGTTTCCTTCTAATTTTTAAATTAAAATTTATTATTTAAATAATTTATTTTATTATTCATGAATTATAGTACCTCATACTTCACTTTGTGTTACCTTCTAAAATCTCCTTAAACCACTTTGACTACTTTGACCTTTTGGGAGAAATTTCTAGATGAAGCCTAGAGGGTCCTCCAACTTATTAGACCATAACTCTCAACGTGAGGAGTTGTATTCGTTCCACATACCACCATAAATGGAATGACATGTACCATCCATATAGAATGGTATTACATTACAAATATATCAAAACTCATACCATTATCCATCAAACAAACTTGGGTCCATTGCCCAAACACGGGTTCTCCAACTTCTCATATAACTCTCTAACCGTGAGGCATTACCCAAACCTGGGTTCTCCAACTTCTCATGGCCATAACTCTCTAACCGTGAGGAGTTATGTGATGTTCCACATACCACCAGAAATGGCATGATAAGAAATATCCATATAGGATAGTTTCACTGAAAAAATCACTAACCTTCATCTCATTATTCCACAAATAAACATGGGTTCTCTAACCATAATTCTAGGATAACTCAATCTGCAAAGCATCTTCCTGTGAGGGATTTCACCATAAGGGGACCACTTTGGAGTTCATCCATTTCTACTTATTATCAACCATGAAAAGACAATAACAAGTCATATTTACATAAAAAAAAAGTTGTGTCCATTACCCAAACCTTTGTGCTACCAGGATTTCTTCAAGGGTTGACATCAATGACAACTAACCTTAATCAACAACATGGGGGTGGTGAATATGAAGATAATTAATTATTTAACTAAAAATTTAAAAAATGTGGGATTTCCACCTCAAGGGGGGGTGGTGAATAATACAAATTATTTCAATTAAAAAAAATAACGAATTTTTCATGAGAGGGTGAGGTGTCACCTCTCTCAAAGCCTATAAATACACAAGGGCCCCAATGGTATGGGGGGAACCTGGATAATAACCAAATGTTGCCAAAATGATTTTGGAATCTCTGAATTAAATATCTAGGTAGCTTGGCTTGGTTGAGTAAGATTTGAGTGGTGTTGGAAGGAAGAGAGGATCATCTTCCTTAGATTGCCTATTATCTCTCTATTTATATATCTAGGTACTGTATGTGAGCTCTTACAACTCGGGGGTTCCAAGGGGAGAAGTTATCCGTGGATAAGGTTGGGTGGTAAACCGGTTGGTCTTGAGTTGGAAAGTGGAGTTGCTAAAGGGAGAAAATTAGTTGGTTTCAGGTAAATGTTTAGTTCTTCAATTTAATTATATGTGATCAATTATTGGGTATTAGGTAGTATTTATTTTAGCTAACATTTCAGGTAACTAGAGAACTATATGGCATATGTGAAAGTAATTGTTATTCAAGGTTAAAGGAAAATAATGTGTTGCTAAAGATGACATTTTTCTCTCTTCTTCTTTTGTTTCTTTCCCAATTCTACAGATTTCTTGGGGGATGAGAAATTAAAACGATGGCCTACCAAAAGGTTCCAGAAATTTGACCGTCTTTGTTTAATTATTTGTAATTATGATTATCCTAGAAATGTTGTCCATAGCATGTTTTTTGACTAATGAAGTTAATTTTGAAGTTTATTAATTTACCCATTTTACAGTGGATTTCTTAATTTACTGAGTTCATGTAATTTCCCTCATAGATAGTAATCTTCCCTTAGGTATGATTAGTTTCCATATTTACATGATTAGTTAAAATGATTGTTGTAGTCTACTTCCAAATTTGTGAGAGAATATATTATAGAGATCATACTCTTAAACTAATATTCCTTTTTAAGCTTTTAATACTTACAATTCCATCCAATCACCCACTATTCTCTCCATTTGGACATTGGCTTTCCCCAACATATGTTCTTATGTAGCAACTCTTATGAAATGCATTTATTATATTTATTAATAGAATGTGTATATTGAATTATTATTTATAATTGTTTATGTGTATATTTTCACAACAATTTATAGTTATTTCGGGACATTATAATTATCTGTGTATTTTTCAGAACTCTTATGGGATGCATTTATTATATTTCTTAATAGAGTGTGTATATTGAATAATTTTTTATAACTATTTATGTGTATCTTTTTCCAACACTTTATAGATATTTATAGACATTATAATTATTTATGTATATATTTCTAGAACTCTTATGGGATGTATTTACCATGTTTCTTAATATAGCGTGCATAAGTAAATATTCAAATTCAACCCAAATCTATCCATTCATCATATTTCACATTCTGCAACCAAAATTTACGTTGGTGTGTGGCTTGTAAAAAGAAACAGAGTAATGTTTAGTTCTCAAGTCAATTTTTCACACCATATTCACTAGGTTTATTGATATTATCAAGGTTTTTTTTTTTTAATGTGAAAACAAACACTGCACATTACCGCAATATAGTGTGTAGCAAATGTAATCATGAGATATATCAAAATTAAACTTGTTAGTTTTCCAATAAATGAGAGAGGTAACCAACACCGGAAATTGTTTTGAATGAAATAATACAACGTGCAATAATTATTTATAATTATTTATGTGTATCTTTTCATAGCTATTTATGATTATTTGTGGACATTATCTATTTTACATTATGGATATAGTGTGCATGTAGGAAAATCATTTGAATAAATGCCTCAATGGCTATAGCTTGCATGCATGCATGCAAAGTGTTTGATGAAATGTCTCAATGGTTGCACCTTGCATGTATGCAAAGTGTTTGATGAAATGCATCAATGGTTGTAGCTTGCATGCATGCAAAGTGTTTGATGAAATGCGTCAATGGTTGTAGTTTGCATGCATGCTAAGTGTTTGGTGAAATGTCACAATAATTGTAGTTTTCATGTTCTGCCTTTACTCTTGATTTTAAAATCCAAGTTTTGTCTAGGTATATTTATGATAAATTTAACAACTCTTGGAATTATACATTTTTGAATTAAAGCTTAAAGTTTTCATTTGTTTTGTAATTATAATTATAATTATTTTACACATATAACTATAAGTGAGTTAGTTTAAGTATATATATGTAAAAAAAAAAAAAACCAAACCTAGATTGAGTTTAGTTTTGTTATGTCAGGATGGTAGGTAAGGTGGGACCTTACACTTTCTCAAGTTGGATTTACACAAATCCCAAGATCCCCCCCATTAAACACAACTTGGAKAATCAAGAGGCGACATTATCTCAAAACCACCACCATGCCAACCCCCATCCCAAAGCAATGATAGCTCCTTGAAGCTCAAGCATAGATCAAAAGTTAACAAACTTTGGCTCTATCAGTAGCTTAGTAAAAATAACATCAATCTGATCATATGTCCTACAATAAACAAGAGTTATCACATTCTCATGTACCAATGTTCTGAGGTAGTGTGCATGATGCTCAACATGCTTCATCTTGTTGTGTGCAACAAGATTTTGAGCCACTTATATTGCATTATGATTGTCGCAATACATTGTAGTTTATTATGTATGAGGAAACCCAAGCTCTCCCATCCAAATTGTAAATCCAAACTGTCTCAGTTCCAATACTCACTACTACTCTATATTCAACTTCAATGGTCGACAAGGAAACACCTTGTTTAATTTTACACGACCACACAATCAGACTAGATCCTAGAATAAACACATATCCAACAATGGACTTTATCCCAATCAAAACCTGTATATCCAACCAATTGATTTTAAACACTGCTAAAATATTTAATGCCAAGTTGATATGTGCATTTGATATATCAAACAATCATCTTTGTAGCATTCATATGGCCTTCATGAACCTCAAGACCAAACTAACAACAAAGGCAATATCAAGTCTACTATGAGTCAAATAGACAAGAGTACCAACAAGTTATCTGTAGACAATAACAATGACTTTCGAAAAATCACAATCCATAGCCAACTTGAATCTGCACTAAAACAAAGTAGAACATGGCTTATAGTGTTCCATATTAAATCTCTTCAAGAGATCCAAAGCATACTTTTGTCTAAAAATAAATATATCACCATCCAATTGCATAACTTGGATTCCAAGAATGACATGCAACAAAACTAACTCGAAAATTTCAAATGTATCCTTCAATTTCAACCTCAAATTGAAAATTGGTTGTCATTATTTCCAATATTGAACAAATCATCCACAAAAATCACAATGAAGATAACTACATCATTCACATGCAGTACATAAACAATGTGATCTAATTCAATTTACTTGAAGCCAAGTCGAAAAAACAAACTATCAATCTTCGCATACCATGCCCTAGGCGCTTGTTTCAATCTCCACGCAATATTCTTGTCTTGAAAAACCTAGGTGGTTTATTCATATAGATCTATTCAATAAGATACCCATGTAAGAAATAATTATTCACATCCATCTAGTGTACCTCCACACCAAAATTAGTAGCAATATAGTTCATCTTAACTACAATGGGGAAAAATTGTTTTTTTGTAGTCAATACCTTCATGTTGAGAAAAATACTTTGATACTAGTCAAATCTTATGTCCTTCAAAAACAACACTCTTTAGTAATATTAGCTTCCCATTCAATCTTATCATGTGCATCTGAACATATTTCAAGATCACATGTTTCTAGCACACATGCCATGAGTGCAACATTAACATGTTTTTGTCCACAAGTCTTCAAAGAATTAGTTGCATCTCCCACATCACTACTAGCAACCTCAATGGTCGTTTTTGTTGTTATGAACACAATATTGAAGATATAACAATAAGCCAAAGTACACACCATGTACAACAAATGTGAGCGTAGAGAACAACCCTAATATAGATAAGATAAATGAATTACACAATAACTCCTTGAAGAATAGGAGAACTTCCTCCAACTATCTCGATACATTCATACAACCAAATCACATGTTCCCTCAATAATGACTATATGATCTCTATATATACCTATTCACACATTTCACATGTGGCCCCTTTATTAGATCAAGCACCATTACATATGCATTTAACCACATACATGCTCCCTTAGGGATCATACCATAGTACCACCCTCTTTTAAAAAACTATGTCCTCAAATCTTTGCAATTAAAGGCTTTACATTTGATGAAACCAAGTAATATGATTTTCTTATGCTCCTGCTTTATTTTTTCCATTGATGATGATCCATCCATCCAAACTCATTTATTTTCGGTCTTAATCCTTTATGGTTGGTTGTTGCATAATTTCCTTTCCTTTGATTCCATGTATTGTTGTTGTAACTTTTCCAATTTGTGGTAGTTGTTGGTCTCCAACAATATACTATTGAATAATGGTTTTGCGATGGCTTATTCCATGAAATATTGATGAGTATTCCATCTTCTTCCTCGATAATGATGATATTGATCTTTTTGTCTTCCTTGAAATCTTTCCCGGTAATGAGGGTGTAAATATGGTTTCACATTTGGTGGTTTTCCTTCACTTTACACACCCATTTCATCTATCTTATTTCCAAAGACAGTGGCATCTTCTGGCATCTTTGTTTGGTCTTTGATTACTCTAGCCTTGGAGATAACACCATCATATTTGACATGTACATCCTCTAAATGGAGTTCGACTTCATCAAGTATCTTATGATGACCTTCTTGAATATTTTCTTCTTTCTCCTTTTGAAGTTGAAAAGTGACCTTATCTATCAAATTCTTAGTCCTTCAATTCCATATTGCATTTCTGATTTTACCTCATCTGTGTCTAGGGCTTCTTCAATCTTCTTTCAAATTTCCTTTTCAAGTATTCTCGTAGTCTCTTCATCCAAGATCCTTGTTTTTTCTTGATTTTGGCAACGCTTCTTGATCTTGACAACACTTCTCTTTTTCTTTCAATCTCTTGACCTCATCCAATAGTTTTTTATTATGTTTTTATAATATACATACTTCTTCATCTTTCTTGTATTTGCATATTACATTGATTTAAGTTATTAACCTCTTGAATGAGTGATTCATTAAGTGATTGCAACTTACACAATTGATCACCCTTGCTCTTAAGATCTTATTTTAATTCATCCTTATCTTTGTATAATTTTAAATTTTCTTCTTTATATTCCTTGAATTCATGTTCAATTGTATGAATTGATTTTATTTTCGAGTCCTTGATCCATTTTTTTAGAACAAATTTTCAAATATTTCCGATGTGATGTTTCATCTAGTATCAATACTCATTCATCACATCCAAGCTTCACCATAAAAATAATCACTTTCCTCAAGAGGAGTCTTACCATTTTCCTTTATTGTTCTAAACCATTCCACAAGATTGATTTCATCTTTATCTTCCTCTCCACAAAAATTAGGTATTGTCATTGATTCTTAATTGAGATCTAACCAAAACCCTCAACTCCCAACCTAAATATACTAGAAATAATGATCTGATATATTTATTATCATTTTCCCAATATAATATCATGTGTTTTCCATTTCCAATGCCTTTTGAATCACCTCAATTGGAGATTCCAATCAAAATTTATGATAACTTTAACTTAACATACCTTTTAAAAGCATGATTTGGAGATTGTCTTACTGATTGACCTTTCTCTTGATGTATCTCTGAAATTTTATCCCTTTTAAATCTGAAATTTCAACATGTTATATTCTGATATGTCTTCTCTACAATGCCATGGGTTTGATTTAATTCTGAGGTGCCAAGAAAATTTTATGGTAACTTACCCAAAACTTGTTGATTTTTGGCCTTTTCGAGAGAGAAAACTTATACAACATGCCACATGTCCAATTTTTCTGCTCTACTTCTAAAATTTTGACCTGGCATGTTGTGATCTATCTTCTTTCTAAAAGAACTAGTGACACTCAATTTGGAATTTTCTAGGACATGATAGTTTTACCAAGAACACATGTTTGAGACTAGTTGTAAGACTAGCCAAAACCCTAATGTCCATGACCTATGTTTTTGAAATTATAGCGAATCAAAACCCTAAAATTTCTATCACATGTACTTTCTTATGTCTCCTCGGTCTCTTGAAAATTTCACAGTTTGAAATTTCACCAGAAAAACATTATAATGAAAATTCCAAGATGACTAGTTTAAGACTAATTTCAAGACTAGTAAAAAACCCTAACTTCCACATGCTATATCTTAGAAAGTATAGCGAACCAAAACCTGCAATTTTTACAAGTACTTTGATATATCTCCTCATGCTCCTGAAAAATTCACTCTAAAACATCAAAAAAAAATTATAGTGACAATGCCAATATTACTCGTTTGAGACTGATTTCGAGACTAGTCAAAAACCCTAACTTCCATAGGTTATATCTCAGAAAGTATAGCAAACAAAACCCTACAATTTTTACCACAAGTACTCAGCTCTGTCTCTTCAGGATTCTAAAAATTTTGCTCTGAAATGTCACTGAAAAAAAGTTATAAATAAAATCGCAAGATGGCTAATTTGAGACTAATTGTTATACTAGTCAAACACCCTAACTTCCACAAGATATATCTCAAAAAATGTAGTGAACCAAAACCTGTAATTTTTACCATAATCACTTCGCTATGTCTCTTCAGGATCTTGAAAATTCACAGTATGAAACTTCACTAAAAAAAATCTTATAGCGAAAATTCCATGATGACTCGTTTGAGGGGAAAAAAACCCTTGGATCGTATGCTCTAAAACCAAATGTTATGAACCAAACATTGAAGATAACACAACAAACCAAAGCACATCATGTACAACCACAACCCAAAAACTAGTTGGTATTCCCTATACTTGAAGCAAACATCCACCCATCTCAATCAAAGTTTTGTTATTTCTCTTAGAAACACCATTCTACAATGAATGTACATTATAGTCGGTTTCCATGAGATATCATTCTATGACAATTATCCTTCAAAGGCATTACTCACACATTATCCTTTATTATTATACGTCAAACACTTCACAATTCAACCACATTATTTTTCAACCAATGCCCTCAGGTCTTTGAATTTTTCAAATACCATGTCCTTTGTCCTCAAGAAATAAACCAAACCTTTAAATATCATTAATAAAGGTGAAAACATACATTTTTCACTTGCTAAAGAGGGATGGTTAATTGTACAAAGATCAACATGTAGAAGCTCTAGTTGTGTCTTTGTCCTATAAGACTTCCCTTTCTCAAAATTTTCTTGATGATATTTACCAATAACCCTGCCCTCACCACTTCTTTAGAAGGAACCACTCTAGGGAGTCCATGAACCATATTCAACCAAACCATCAACTTTATACTCCTAAAAACCTAGGGCATTCCCATGTCCTAGTATTTCATGCCAAATTTCACTTTTATCATTAATTTTTGCTATAAATGAAAATGGTCTCGTTTATTTCTTTTGTACACCCCTAAAATCACAAAACTTATACATTCTATCCTTGGAGTCAAGAATACCCTAAAAAACAACCTCAAAATATTTGCTAATATCTTTCACAACAAACTTATCAACCTAGAATTCAATATTCTTGCAAGTTTGGGTGAGTTCTACAAATAACATACTAACACTCAGATAATGTACATGGTAAAAATTAATGATCACGTCATTTACACAATCGACCCTACCACTACCAACAATGGTAAATGAAAAATCATCCGTAACCAATATCTTATATTCTTTTGCCTCACTCAAGCAAGAAAAAAGTGAAACATCTTTAGCCACGTGATGTGAAAAGCCAAAGTCTACAATCCACTCCCTTTGATAAGTATGAGCCTGTAATGCATGAGAAGAACTAACAAAAAAGGTAAATTTATCACCCTTACCTTCTTGAGAACATCGTCGACGAACACCTTCAAGCCTCTTAACCTTCTCCTTAAGGTTGTTGGGATTCTTCCGACAAATCTTCCCAATATGCCCTAATTTGCCACAATATTGATAAGTCTTGTTGTTCTTGATCTTCAAGGTCAATTTCCCACTTTCACCTCTATGTTTTTTATTGGCGATTTGATATTCACAACCCTTATCAAGGTCTATACCATGGCTTCCGCCTCTCAACCTCTTTCTCTATAATTTTGTTGGCATTTTCCCTTGATGAAATGTGCCTACTACTTATTACTCATATTTCCTTCATCTAACAATTTTTCATGTGTCTTATTCCAACAAAGAGAAAAATGAGTCAAAGGTATAATCCTTATCACCTTATTTTCTTGAGGTCCAATTCACCTTAAATGTGGAAAAACAATACATCATATGATGTTTTCAAATTCAATAGAATCAATTCTATAAATTTCCCTTCTTTGGGAAGTCCATTCTACATGTACCTAGCTTCAACTAAAACTCCTTTATATGAGTTATTTAATCCTCAATCATGTCAAAAGGGAGAGGTTCCAAAGAGATAAACTCTTTCTCAAGTTGCATAACATGACTTTCATCAACCTTGTTAAACAAAAATTCATCTTCTTCTAGAGTTCATTTGAACAAGGGATTCCACTAGTGTGAAACTAAATCTGCCTTGAGATGTGGGGCACCATAACACCTATCATTTTGTCCTTTCTATTTACAATGAACTTTTCATTCTCATATTTAGGATCAATGGACAATCTTTGTGAATTGACATAATTTTTTTCTCTTTAGTGAAGTCTTGGTGCCTTGTCCCCGCATGCCATAGTTTTTTATGTCAAGCACCGCAAGCTCATGCTTCAAACCCACATTAGTTTTGAAAATCATGATTCAAACTTGCAAGTCCAAAGAAGTCGATCCTTTCCAGATATTTTACATTTTCATGTGATTCCATAACCTCCAAATTCCTTGTGACAAGAACCAAGCTAGGATTTCAAAACCAAAAGCTTCAATACCATGTTAGAATTCACATGGTGTTGCAAAAGTAGTAACAATCGATCCAAGAAGAGTTAATGTTTTTTGTATTCACAGATATGACATTGTAATCAACAAGAACATAATTTTCATGATTTCACACATCCTAAGATTGATTTATAGATCATCTATATATACACTTGAGTGCATAATTGATCTGCACAAAACAAGGTTGATTCAATCATCTTTTATCACCCAAGGCAATCCCAAGGTGGTCAGAGAGCTCTGCATCTAATTCAACTAGTGGGTTGTTCCTTGATGCATTTCAATTGTCGTTCAAAATCTCTCACTTAACATAGCCAATCCACATTTTTGACTTTTAAAGTTGAATTGACAAAGATTCCAACATACTTAATATTGCATAACATCCTTTCTCACAAGTGATCATAAAACTAGATGTAGAGCCAAGTTTCAAAGTTAAGAGAACCATAATGGGTTGTATAACAATAGTGTTTTTGAGTTTATGACAATTAAGTCACCTATTAGTACACGATAACATAGAAGTTGCACCACCAAATCCAAGAGAACCATAATGGGTTGTATAACAACATTGTTTTTTATTTTAAACTCAACTATTAGTGCACTTTAACAAAAAAAAATCACCACCAAATCTAAGAAAAGCCTACTCTAACACCCCAATCTTGATAATATTAATATTTCCATAAGCACATTGAAATCCAACATATAAGATGCATCTCTTGTATACCACGATAGAAAACAGGGTATCCCTAACCCAATCTAACTCACATGAAAGCGAGTTTGAAATCATTCCCAGACTTGATCGATGTTCTTATGGGAATCCTTGTTTTTCATTTTCCTACTAAGAGAGTAGTTTAATCAAGCATCACAAGGAAAAATTTACCCCTTACTATCTAGAGTTATAAGTTTTAGTATTCTTGCACATTGACCAACTCATACTCCACGAGAGAAAGATTATTGTCTTTCACAACAAATTTTCCAGTGTCATTTGCATATCAATCACCTCCATCCTGCCCCACTTATCAACAACAAGTTGCTTTAACCTTTAAACATGTCAAATCTGGCATTGCGTAGGGTGACTTTGGACCCATCCTTCATAAAATCCACTTGAACCATGCAAAAACTAGCGAATAAGAACAAAAACACTAAATAAAGTAACACATCAATGTCGTAAACACCAACTACAAAATTTACAGCCAATACTAGAAGATGTTTTTGAAATAGTCAACTAAAAACAAATACAATAAGCGAATCCACTTGCATCAAAAACCTAATAAGCTCAATTTCAAATGATAATTTTTCAACTTTAACATTTTCCTAATATCCAGTCAATAAAACAAGGACACACTTCAATAAAGTATGCCCTAAACTTTGGCGATAATTAGTTTGTCAGTGTCACAGAGACGCAAAATACAAAATATACAACGCAGGAAATAAAGCTATAAAGTGAATTCAGTCAATAATTTTTTGCAATTCGGTCTCTTTCTAACCGTTATAGTAGAGTGAAAAATAGCTGCCCATAAATGTTTATGGGAAGACCAGAAAGGCAGGTTCTACTAATATTAGAGTTCGATTTCGAGATGGGCATCTTGAATTGGGAAGTAGAAAAATCTAAGTATTCAAATTTTGTGTCGACCACAATGAAAGATACAAGGATATATCTAATATGAAAACCTGAATCAATTTAACCCAATGATTATAACTTAGAAGCAATTATTGTGTAAGATATGATGTATCTTTTCGATTGTCCGCTCCTTCTTAGATTTTGATCTCTCGTCAGCAAAATTGGCATGTTGTCCTTTTGCTTGGTGAAAGATTTTCTTGACAGCGATCTCTTCGTTGATGTACTTGATGAGAGAACACATTATATTTTAAAATATAATTGAGAAAAATTTTCTACTAGAAAAAGATAGGATGTCGGGTCAATAAAAGCAAAGAATGATGGGCATGTTACCCATAAAAAGTGTGATGGTAAAAATAATTTATGGATACATTGCATATCCTAGTTGTAGGTTCCTGAAAAATGATGAACATTATGTGAACATTTGAACACAAAATTAAAATGTTAGATTGTTGATGGGAGTTGGGAGGGAAGAGCGATATATTAAAATGAAATTGCATTTTAGAATAGTTGGTGAATTGATTTTGACTTTAAATTGGAGGTTGCTTTGTAGTGTTGAGTTGCATTATTGTATGTATCTATATAAATATCGTCCGGAGGACAAGGTGGATGGATATCCAATTAGGGATGTGACTCACATGATATTTCCTTCACTCCTCAAGTGTGAACACACACATTATACCAAAAACCCTTGTAAGCATTGCCAGAGCTAGACTCTCCTTGAAATTGGTTGAAAAATATGTAACAATATGAAACAACTAATAATAGTATTTTAAAAATTGTTTTTCTTACTATTTTAACAATATTTACATTTATTGATTCTTACTATTTTATCAACATTTACATTTAATGATTTTCTTACTATTTTTACTACATTTACATTTATTCTGCTTTCTTTTTTTAAATGAACTAATGCTTCACATGAATCCCAAAAATCCAGAGCTCTATGTGAGCAAGTATCTATCTCCATTTTATATAACCCAGTTGTTGACGCCCAAAAGTGCAACATGAAACCCCTTCCTACAAATGAGTTGCATTGCATTATTACTTATATACATTTAAGATAATAATAAATAGGTGGGACCCCTTTTTTAGGAAAACAATGATGGAGAGCGCTTCTCTTATTTTTTCGCTCATGATTACCTTGCGAGAAAGATTCTACAGTTGAAAGTAGACAAATAAATTATAGCATGTTTTCATGTGCAATTGATGGATGCTAAGTGTGCTGACAATTTGATTTGTTTAAAAAAAGGGGGGGAGAAAATGTTTGTTTTAATAAGCATTTTAGTTTATTTTTCTACACCTATAGGTAGACATATTATTCAAACTCCAAGAACATGCCCCATCGCTATTGGACTTATGTTATACTCGTTATGTATTGTGGACAATTGATATGTTTTATGGAATGGAAATCCTCTGTTAGTAAGAAATGTGGGACATGTTTTGGTGCTAAGTGTTGAACATACATATAGTACTTATGAGATTAATGTAGGGGAGGCCGATTCGATTTTGGATTGGAAATGTTATGTTTGGTGGTGAATTGAATATACATGGTGGATTATGTGTTTTATGGAAAATGTTTTGGAGGTTTGGGTGCACTCCATACTTGGCTGTGGTGGATGGAAATTAATGTGAGAAACAATTTATGCACGTCGTTCTTACCCTAAATCGAGGTCGCCACCTTCACTATACTCGCGTTGTTTTGGTTACTTTGGTTAGTATTGCCTCTRTTTTTCTCAACCTTTGGAAGGATAGTGGTGCTTGTTAGCTTTCTGGCATTCTCCTTACAGGTATGTTGGCTCTTATCTCTCCATTCATGAACTTTAACTCTGCTCCGAATAAAATCATTATGTTGKCTCTTAGATTTTGCTTATAGAGTGTGTTTGTTTTCCGAAGATTACAGTGGATGTATGTGAGCATTTTGGTTGTGCAAATTACATTTAAATGGGGTTTCTTCCAGTTGGCATTTAAACATTTCGAGCTCAGAAATTTGTTTGGCATTCCATTTTGTTTGAAGTATGTGATTGTGTTGCGCCTAGAATTAATGTTGCTTATTATGTTATGACTGTTGACAAATAATTATGGCAAATACATTCAGTTTCATTCATTTATGGTGATTAAATTTCGAAGGGTTTTCTTTGTGAAATAAAAAGAATAGTTAGGTTTTTGTGATTATTGCGTAATGCCACGCCCTTTGCCCAGTCATTGGTAGATTTTCATCCCTTTGTATTATCATTCCACTATTTGAAAATATATTGGAGACCTGTGTATTGGCCTTGCGGCCACTTTGGAAGGTCTTTGGAAAGGTTTGTCTTGGGAAAAGATGTTGTTTTGTTGCTTTACAGCCCCCATTACAAAATATTTCACCCATGGCCTGCCTAGAGCCTTCTTTTCTATTCGACATATGGACTGTTAGTGAAATTGAACTCAAGTTTTGATACTTGTTATGTTGTTGACTCGACAGTGGAAAATATTGGCTATATCCATAAAGTCTTGGCTCGTTTGTTATTTATCTATGAGGGTTTGGTCGATTTTGAGGTTAAATGGTTTTGAAAAAAAACGATGATCACCAGTTTTACTTTGAGGTTTCAAACCCAGTCTATTTATGCAACAACTATTGGGGTTGTGATACAAATTTTGTACAATGAAAGGTCAATGACTTTATGTTTTTTTTCTCAGCCTCCCATGCTGGCTTGAGGCAATCTGGTTTCGAATGACTTTGTAAACAATCTCTTACACAATGTTTTGCTAATGGATATATATATATATAATTGTAAAGTTTGACAGTCCTAAAATTTTCTCGGGGTTTTATATTGAACATTGTCGTGTCTTGGATTTGAATTGTTAACAAAGAAAGGTTTTTGGAAAATGATGGCAATGTCGATTTTTCAATAAATATTATTTCATGTAATAGAACATTAATCGTCTCATTCTCGTTCATTATCTCACTTTACGCTCATTATATGCCCATTGCCTTCCCAAATACATTTAAAACATCCCATGTTATGTTATTATGAATTTCATTTAAAGAAAAAAGAAAGGATTAAAAGGAAAGGAAAGGGACTAGATGATGATTGGTGTTGGAAGTTTGGATATGGAGACATTGTTTTTGTAAAGAAGTTACCTCTACATTTTATTGAACAATATTCATTGGTAGGTTCATTTCCATGCTACCATTTTTTGCTCCCTACAAAGCCCCCCATCTTCCCAATAGCCCTATCACTCCCTGTTCAAATGGAAATTGATTATTGAGTTTAAAAATATGATGGATGGATGGATAGCATGTGCTTATGTTGTGAATGATAGAGCCAACCTTTTGATTTTATTTAGGTAGAGTATTGATGCATGGATTGTTAAGATTTTTTCATAACATGATTGGAATATTGCTTCAGGATAAGTTTCTTTAGTAGAGGCAACAATGGAAGAGGTGCAAATAGATGTAGAGGAAATAATTGGCAAAGAGGCCATAGAAGGCCACAATTTTCGATATATTTTGACGTTGATATTCAACAGGGAAATTTTCAAAATACAAACTTCTAGAAACTTCAGTAGAAGATAAAAAAAAGGAGGGTTAGATATGGCTACTGGAGTTTTAAAAGTAGAATCATGTAAATGACCAGAAGTAACTGGTACAATAGCTGAAAAGCATTCTTGAGAAGCCTATCCTTTCTTGATAATCTTCTCTGGGTCAGCTTTATGTGTTTCCAGAGGTAGATGTGGAGTAGACCTCGTTTGTCTGCCTTTAGGAGCCACAACTGAAACAGTGGAGTCGCCAGGTGCAAGTTGCAATCTTCAATGTATTGATTTCTAATGCACCTTCAGAACTAGTATTGCTTTGTCGTTCAATCCCACATAAATGTCCTCAATTTGTTCCCCGACAACGACGCCAAGAATGTTATCACTGAGAATCACCCACAGATTGCAAGAGGATAAGACCAGTACCCATTAAAAAAATTTGTAAATGTAAATGAGTAATTAAAGGTCAAATGGACAAAACTCAACATAAGAATGTTTTAACTCGGAAATATGGGCTAGCATGCATAAAGAAAATGAGGTCTTGATTAACTTTAATCAATGGTTTGGGGTAATGGTGAATGGGAGGAAGACTTAGCAAGGTAGGTGAATAGGTATGTTGTTAACATCAGGTCTTCAAGCAGCCAGGAGAAGAAAAACTCAGTTGCAAGAACTTCTTGAACTTAAAGTTTAAGAACACTGAAAAACATTCATAGAAACATTATAATCAAACATTCATTATAACACAACCACAACATCTCATATGAATCATCCAATAGGATTATTTCAATATAAGAAGCAACAAGATGATAAAAGGAAACTGACTTCTATTAATCGAAATGTCTCAAGTCCAATACATAACCAAAGAACAACTTTACTCAGTCAAAATATTACAATCATGGAGCTTTGTTCAACCATTTGAACCTCTCTAATCATTTAGAAGATGTATTTATAATCAAAAGAGGAAATACAACAGTTATAGGTGTGAGTTGACCTTCCTATCCTAGGATTCTCCAAAACAACTACAATTCTAACACCTATACTAACAGAACTTAACCAACTGCTACAATTTAGGAGCCATGTTGGAAACCACTCTAACAGGAATTAAATGGCATGTATTCTAGCTTAGGCGTATTATTCTCCAGTTCAAAGGGTCCTCTAAGCTCGTATGCTACTTCCAAGTCGCCACCTGTGATCCTTTATTCTCTCCACATCATCAAAAATCAGGAAGGCGCCATGAATTCGAACCTTTGATTGTAATGGCCAGTTCGTAGGCCCATTCTGTAGTGCATTTGGTAATCAATTTTGTAACACCCTTTGCAAAACAAATCTACAGATTCAATATCTCTTCATGTGTAATAGCTCTATAGATTCCATAGCACCATCCATAAAATATCTCTGCTCTTTCCATAGCACCACTCATATGTAACAACTCTGCAGATTTCATAGCACCATTGTGAAATAACTCTGTAGATTTTGTAGTGCCATTGTTGAGTTTGGCTAGGAGATTTCGTAGCACCTTTGGTAGCGCAATTTAGAACATCCTGTATAGATGACTTTGTAGTGCCATGGCGCTATAAAATCTCTATGTTTTTTTGTGTGTGATGTAATCAATTCTTAGAAAACACAAAAAACTTAATTGATGGACTAGGATCTTGTAGATGACTGTATAGGTAGAAAAAGCATACTTCCTTGATCATTTCAAACTTGCAAAAAGAGATCACCCACAAAAATGGATCTGGCATCCCCCATCTACTTCATCAATCTAGCACTCCTCCTTGTTGCAGGAGAACTTCCCTTTGTCGTAGCAGCATGTGTTTCCTTTGCATGGGTACTCTTCTTAACTGTAGGTTCATCTCTTTCTATTACATATTCTACCAGAACATTTAAGTTCCTTTGGGCTAGTTCATCCTTGAAATGTTTTAATTCTTCTTTGAGCTTTCTATTTTGGGACTGAAAGCTTATGTTTTGCTTGTACAGGGTATTAAGTTGCCTATGGAGAGGCAGAGCTCTTCTTGCCGAAAAACTTGCCAGTTCAAGGGTTTCATTGTACATGTCCATGAGCTCCTTCATCTTTCTTCTCCCAGTCAAAATTTATGCTTTCAAACGAGCAACTTCTTTCCTAGCATCCCTGATTTTTCTGATCAATCTTTTGAAAGTGGGATTACTAGGAGGAGTGTTGATGTTGATAACCTGAATAGGTTTCTCAGTGGCTTTACCTTTATCTTTCTATTGAACAGAGGCTATGTCTATAACCTCAATAGGCTTCTCAATAACTTTACCTTTATCTTTCTCTTTCCTTGGAACTGAAGCCTTGGGTAAGACTTCTGCTTCAACAACTTCCTTGTGGAATGATGATCTAGTAAAAGGCTTCCTGATTCTGATCTTAGCTGTTGGAGCAGGTGAAGCGAAATGCAAATTCCTACCCCTCTTGTTTGTGGTTTTGGTAGATGAATGGAATTCTTCCAATTCAGGTGTAGGAGGAGGTGAAAAATCTCTATGTGGGGAGTGATGAACCTCCCTCTCTTCTTCTTCAATTTCTTTAGGGTTTTCTTTGTCTTGAGTAGTGGGTTTTCTTTTTCTCTTCCTGCTTGTTCTTGTTGGGGAAACACTACTATATGGAAAAGGGCTATACATCATAGATTGAGGGGTAGAGGCTATATCTAGCTGCATATGGTAAAAGACAATGAATTGTTCCCAAGAAATGTTCATTTTCTTCAACTCTTCCATCACCAACATCCTGATCAACCCAGAGTAGAAAACACTAGTGTCCACAGCATTGGAATTGGCTTGTACTCTATCAGACATCTTTCCCATACTCCTCAACAAATAAAAAGGGATATTCATTGAATCCTTACCAGTGAAATGTAGCAAGAGTCTTATATGATACTGGTATATCATGTTAAATATTCCCTCACATGTAAAATATCTCTGGATGATATTCAACATTTTATCAAAGCCTTCAACTAGGTGGCTCCTAGGCACTCCCTTAGACAAATTGTCTTTATGATAGTCTGGTTTGAGGAAGTCTTTGGAAAAGGTAGCATTGAGGTCATGGATTTGAACCACCTCTCACGAGTGTTAGGTATCTCAATGGTTGCCTCAATAGAGGCCTCAGATACCTCAAAATCCAGGTTTCCCACCTTGGTTTTAATGCCATCAAAGTGTAATGCAAATTGTCTTGCTACTTCATGGTGTCCCCTCTGCATGTTTTGACAAAAAGAGAGGCAACCAACCCTTTGGAAAACCTCCCTGACCGTAGGCTCGACATCAAACAGGTGCATCTCAGAAGATTCAGTTATGATCACACTCCCTCCCTTGTGAGACTTCTTCCTTTGAGGTGTATCCATGGATATAAACAGGGGATCAAAGGTTGTAATGCAATAAGGGGTAAAGGAACCAAACAAAGACAAAGATATATGAGATTTTAAAGTGACTTATGGTTACTCTTTCCAGTATTTTCCTCCAACTCACTTTTGAATTAACAATAGACTGGTCTGATGGTTTTTCTTTTAAAATATGAGAGAAAGAAACTCTGAGGAAAGGTACGCAAGGATGTACTGCTCAGTTTTATGCCACCATACAATGGTCATCAAAGATTTAAAAGGTAGGGAATTCTATCCTCCTCACTGCCAACAGACTTTGAGATAAAAAACATAGGATGACATAGTGAATAAGGGAGGCTAATGCATGGATCTTGTGAATACAGAAGATGGCACTGATAAATCCAAGGAAAACGAAGCACTGGGACAGGGGATCCATAGCATAGTTTTGGAAATGATTTATGTAGCACAATGTGGACACAAGAGCCAAGTGAATGAATGGGCATTCAAGATTCTGAAGTAAAATGGCTTGAACTTAGTATAGGAAAAATTTAGTTGGAAAATGGCTATGGAGTCTGCGGAAGAAGAGCTATAGATGCAAATGGGTGAGAGAAGATGCAGTCTACAGTGCTAGGCGCTAGCAAAAGATGAGGAATGGGTATCTTAACACTTTTCCATGCATCTGAAAACACTCACAAAATACCTAGAGGTTGTGGCTGATGATGGAAGATCTACAGCAAGCTACAAAACTTCTACATCCACCTCAGCCTCCAATTCAACTCTAATAGTCGATCCCATAGCACAATCTACTGCTTTGTCTGAACTAGTGAGTTCAGCAGCGCCGAGCTTAGGATGAAAAATTCAAATTGATAAATAGTTAGCAAGCTCATAAATGACCAAATCTCAATATGCTTTTCTAAAGACAAGGGCGTTGAAAACAATGGAAGATATGACATCAACTGATGATGGTGAATTATGGCGAAAGAGCATAGGACAAAGGAGCACTACGGAATCTCCTAGTGAGTTGGCAGTGCCCTTTTCAAAGTTTGATTTGACCCCCTTAACGTACATCGGGACAACATGGAAAGGATAAAGAGCATGAGTGGATGGAGTGACTTGTCAGATCATTAGGATCATGGGGTCGATAATTCTTGGTGTCAAGTCAAAAGTTGAGTCAAAGACATAACCATAAAATGATTCTAGGCTAAAATCATATGTGTGGACCAAAAATGTGATCCAAAACCCAAGTCTTTATTTGTTTAGACTAACCTAAGAAAATCACAAAGAGAAAAATAAAGCAAACCTAAAGACTAAAGGATAAAAATCAAAACCTAAGGGATAAAGACCCATGACAACTTCATGTGATAACATGTCCCATGGATCAAGAATCAACATGGAAGAGGAATCCTTGGAACATGCCTTCAAGACTCAAGCATTCATTGGTAGAGGAAAATGAAACAAAGGCAAAGGTCAAAGAGGCGGAGTCAATCATCGAGGAGAAGAAAGAACAACACCAGAACAGTCAAAACAATCAAATCATCCTAAATACTCTCATAATTGGAGGGGGAGAGGCAAAAGATGGACAGACAAATCTAAATTCCAATGTTACTACTGCAGAAAACATGGTCACTATGAAAGTGAATGCAAAAAGAAACAATCGGATCTAAACAAGGGCAAAGATAATATCTCCAACACTGAAGAAGGGACATATAAGACAATGTTCATTTCATGTCAAATCACTAAAGAAGATCACAACATGGATCTTTGGTAGTTGGACAGTGGTTGCAACAATCACATGACAAGTAACAAAAAGTTGTTTTCTAGCATCGATAGTTCTATTCAATATGAAATTACTTTAGGAGATTATTATCATCTCAAGGCCTTAGGCAAAGGGGTTGTGTCAGTCTTAACCAAGCAAAATGAGAAGAAATATATTCTTGATGTCTTTTGTGTAGCCAATCTTAGACATAATCTAATAAGTATAGGAAAATTGAGTCAAAATGGTTATGATGTCAGATTCAAGGACTCCACATGCACTCTCTTAGATATTCCACCAAGTAGAAGACTTTTTGAAAATGTTCAAATAACCAAAAATTGTTGCAAGTGTAAACATGTCACAGTCATATGCAAAAAATGCATCAAGCACATATGAGACTTGGTTGTGGCATCTTAGGTATGGTCACCTACCTTTTAGGAGTCTCGGTCTCTTGCAAAAACAATCAATGGTTAAGGGACTGCCTATATGGAATGAATAAATAAACCCTTGTAAAAGATGCATTCTTGGAAAACATCAAAGAGATGGTTTTCCAGCAACCTCCTACAAAGCCAAAGAGCATCTAGAACTAGTTCACACAGATCTGTGTAGACCCTTGCAAACTCAGTCCATTGGTGGAAGTTTTTATTTTCTAACGGTCATTGATGATTTTAGTAGGAAAGTTTGAGTATATTTTCTCAAAAAAAAATATGATACATTCACAAATTTCAAAGAATTTAAAATTGTAGCAGAAAAATACAGTGGCAATGTCAAAGTACTTAGGTCAAGTGGAGGAGGAGAGTATCACTCAAAGGAGTTTTCAAATTTTTGTAGACAATAGGGAATTAAAAAGCAGTTCATCACCAGATATACTCCACAGCAGAATGGAGTGGTTGAAAGAAAGAAAGAATCAAACCATCATGAACATGACAAGGAGCATGATCAAAGCTAAAAATATGTCTAATGATTTTTGGGCTTGTTATCACACGATTTGTAGTTGTGCAAATCCCTCCACAAGATCCCCAAATATTGTGTAACTATTGAAGAACCTAACATTGTCACCTAAGTAGGGACTTCCCTCATTTTAGTGGTGGAATAGGTCCACCACAAGGGAGGCTTCCCTGGTGACCTCAATGGATCAAATAACAAGATATAGCCAAACCTACCACCCCCTATCTTGATCAGCTATCAGTTAGGTCTAGGTATAGGAAGGAAATGAAGAATTGTAGGGTAATTGTTGTACATATATGAGACAATATAAACTATTTGCAACATGTAGTGACAATTACCAAGCTAGAGCATGTAATAATGACCTTTTTAGACACTAGACAAGTAAAAATTTTATGGTTGTTGCAAATTACAACAGTAAACAATTATATGACAACAATAAAAAGATTGCAACAATAGCAAGAAATAGTTCCCAAAAGTATAGCAATTGATCATGAAAAGAAAGCACTAAACAAGTAGATTATTATCCAGTTGCTAGGGATAATTTATGAACAAGTTAAGCCACTTATAAATAGGTGTTTGCAGCAATTTAATGTAGTTTCTAGTGGTTGTAGCAAAATTTTATAAAATCAGCAAGATATACTTGAAGTTTGTTATAGTTAGAGTTAGTAATGTTATTAGGAAGTTTGAAAGAGTAAGAAAATTGATTTTAGCAACTACCTTAGACACAATAACACCCCTAGATCAGTGTCGTTGTCCTCTAGGGAATATGAAGTCTCAAATGCATTAAACTTGAAGATTGATCTAATTGATACCAAAGAGGTAGAGTCTAAACCATAAGGTGCAAGCAGATTTGGGCCTTAGGCTTTAGACTTTGGGTAAGAAGTGTAAATTTTCAGACCCCACCCAGTTTCAAGTCTCGCTGATTTTTATCAGTGTTTAATGCCCAAAACCCAGATTTATGACAGCCATAAATACTCAGCGAATAAACATAATTTTTAGAACTAAAACATGAAGATTCTGAACAATATTTAATGCAGAAATAAAATATATCAGCAACACAATATTCAGAAAAATATTTGCACATAGATTTTTGGTCTAACGACGACCCTGGAAAAACCCACAAGGGGAAAACAAGTGAGGGATTTTTATTATTCAGAGCTTCAGAGAGAGAATAATTATTTTACAACAGTCTTATTCTCAAAAAAAATTCACAAACTTATCTTAGAAATTTTGAGCAAATCTCTTTCAGAAAATCCCCAAACTGTAGCTCCTCGAAATTTGTGCCAAAAATTTGTATTGTTGTACGACTATCTCAGCATTAAATGATGTATGGAATTCTCCTGGATTTTTGTGCCATAAATCCGTACGCCTGTACGGTTGTCATGACATTAAATGTTGTATAGACTGTCTCGAAATTCGTTCCCTCTTTTTTTGAGTTTGTTGTACGGATTTTACAGCATTAAATACTCCTCAAAAAAAATTCCACGCTTCCTYGAAGTGCGTGTTGTACCTTGTTGTACGGAATGTGCTYTTCTTCAGTTGTACCACCTCCCAAAATCTGTATCATACAACTTCTAGTTAGTTGTACCTTCTGCCTTGGAATCTGTGTTGTACCTTTGCCTTGGGATTTGTGCCAATGCTCAGCAACCTCCTCCTTCTAGAGATCAACCTCTCTCTCTTCTCATGCTCTCTCAAAATGAATGAACAACCCAAGAATGGGTGTGCCCTCCTACCCTAATTGACTTGATGGAGGGAAGGTGAAAATTCATCTCATCCAATGGTTGAGATTAGATGAGATGAATGGTGGAGATTAAATCACTTAAGCCACCCACTTTCCCTAAGTTCAAGAAGTCACTTTTAATTTCCATCTCATAAATTAAATGACTAGGGTCCACATTAGGCACTTTCTCACCCCTTAGGCACCTAGGTGATGAGAAACACTTGCCTAGGTACTTTTTAATTATTTTAACACTCCCTCTTACTGAGGAAGGTGTTACTCACCACTCTATGCTTGTCCCTAAAGAATACAAACTTGCCTTTTTCCCAAGGCTTTGGTGAGTATGTCCGCAACCTAATCATCTGTAGATATGTGATGTAGCTCAACTTCTCTTCTCTGAACATAATCTTGGATGAAATGATATTGAATCTCAATGTGCTTAGACCTGTCGTGAAAAATTGGATTCTCTGAGAGTTTAATACAACTATGATTGTCACAGTAAATCATAGTGGGTCTCAACTGCACACCAAATAATCCCACCAGTAACTTGCGAAGCCAAAGGGCCTCACAACTGGCCTGATTGGAATCCATATACTCAACCTTTGTAGAACTCAAAGCCACTGAATTTTTCTTCCGATTGAACCAAGACACCACTGTTGAGACCAATCCGAAACAACAACTATAAGTACTCTTCATGTCACTGACACATCTTACCCAATATGAATCTGTATAGCCCACCAATCGAACTCCATCCCCTCTCAGATAGTCCAAACCATAATCCACTGTACCACAAAGATACCTGAGCACATGTTTTGTTGCCATCCAATGCACTCTCGTAGGCTCCACCATGAACTGACTAAGAGTGTTGACAGAAAAACAAATATCTGGTCTGGTATTGACCAAATACATCAATGAACTGATCAACTAATGATATAAAGTGGAATCAACCAATTGTGACTCAGAAGCATGAAGCTTCTTCCAGTTAGTAATCATGGGTGTGGTCATGGGCCTACAATCCTCCATCTGGAATCTCCTCAGAATGTCACAAGCATACTTCCCCTCTCCCAGGAAGATGTGTCCAGACTCCTGCCAAACCCTTAATCCCCAAAAATAATGCATCAGTCCAGTATTTGTCATCTCGAACTCTAAAGCAAGGCTCTCCTTACAGCTAGTAATGAGTCTCTCAGCCCCTGTAATGAAAATATCATCAACATATAGCAAGAGTATGAGAGGATCCTCTCCAACCACAGTGAAGTATAGGTTGGGATATGCCTCACTCTTTTCAAAGCACAACTGCTGCAAGTAGGCATCAATCCTAGAATACCAAGCTATGGGAGCTTGTTGCAGCCCATACAATACCTTCTTCAGTCTGCACACATGAGACTCTCTCTCATGCACCTCAAATCCCAATGGTTTCTCAATGTACACCTCCTGAATGAGACCATTCAGAAATGTGACCTTCACATCCATCTGATGGATCTTCCAACCCATATCTTCTGCAATGGATATCACTGCCCTGATCGAAGTATATCTAGAAACTAGAGCGAATGTCTCATCATAGTCAACTCCCTCAACCTGTGAGAACCCCTGAGCCACAAAACAAGCTTTGTACTTATCGATGCTTCCATATGCAACATACTTGAGTTTGTAGAACCACCTAGAAGTCACCACTAACTTCCCCTCAGGTCTAGGAACAATCTCCCAAACATCATTCTTCATGATGGAATTGTACTCTTCCATCATGGCATCTCTCCAAACATATCTACCAGCATCCTCCTCAAAATTGGAAGGCTCAGACTCCCTGATGTTGCTCACCATCACAATGTAACTGCAAAATCTATCAAGAGGTTTACTCTCCCTCACAGCTTGCCTGGAATTCCCCAATGAACCATGTGCCTCCCTCAAAGTATCCTGAAGACACTTGGGCTTCCTCCTCTCTGAAGTAGTGTCATGTGGAGGGGAATCTCCCTACTCAACCCCATCACCTGAAGACTATGAACCTGAAGTAGAATATGGATAATTTGATCTTAAAACCTGTGGACCAGTAACTTGTGGTCTGGTCATCACCGAAGTTGGTGGACTTGAACTCTGTGTCACAAAAGTTTGTTGTGCAATCACCTGAATCTAAGGTGACGACTTCTCACCCCTCTCAGTCCCCCGTGACTTCCTANACAATGTAACTGCAAAATCTATCAAGAGGTTTACTCTCCCTCACAGCTTGCCTGGAATTCCCCAATGAACCATGTGCCTCCCTCAAAGTATCCTGAAGACACTTGGGCTTCCTCCTCTCTGAAGTAGTGTCATGTGGAGGGGAATCTCCCTACTCAACCCCATCACCTGAAGACTGTGAACCTGAAGTAGAATATGGATAATTTGATCTTAAAACCTGTGGACCAGTAACTTGTGGTCTAGTCATCACCGAAGTTGGTGGACTTGAACTCTGTGTCACAAAAGTTTGTTGTGCAATCACCTGAATCTAAGGTGACGACTTCTCACCCCTCTCAGTCCCCCGTGACTTCCTAAAGGCTCCATCCTCCTCAAATCTCACATCCCTTCTCAAAACTGTCTTCTTCAAGGAAGGGATGTATATTCAAAAATCCTTTGAAGTCTCGCTATACCCAACAAAGATCCCCTTCTCTTTCGTGGGTTCTAGCTTTTTCCTCTTCCCAAAAGGGACAAGTGAATATGTAAGGCACCCAAAAATCCTAAAGTGCCCAACATCAATATCCTTCCCAGAGAAATCCTCCTCATGATTCTTGTCCCCCAATGCTCTGTGTGGACTCTTGTTCTACAGTATAACATGCCTCGGCCCAAAGAAAACGTGGCATCCCCTGATCATGCAACATGACTCTCGCAGCCCCAACTATGGCCATGTTCTTCCTCTCAACAACCCAATTCAGTTGTGGGTTGTAAGAAACATTCAACTCTCTCATGATGTCCTATCCTACACATAAGTCATTAAACTCCTTGGAGGTATACTCACCCCCATTGTCTGTCCTTAGTACTCTAATTTTTATCCTAGTCTGGTTCTCCACGAGAGCTTTGAACTCTTGGAACCGAATGAAGACTTGTCCTTTGGTCTTCATGAATAAAATCCAAAACTTCCAAGAGAAGTCATCAATGAATATGACATAGTATAAACAACCACTCAAAGATGCAGAAGACATAGGACCACATATGTCAGAATGAATCAAATCAAGTATACCTGTTGCTCTGATATCACTGCTTAGAAAAGCAGTCTTGGTGTACTTTCCCAAAGCGCACCCCTTGCACAACTCCTGGTGCTTTGTACTAAAATCTGGCACTCCAGTCACAATCTCCCTCAGTATCCTCAGAGCCCCATGATGCAAATGGTCCATCCTCCTATGCCATAGCTCACAAAGATCATTGTTGCTGGTAGAATGAAATAATGCACTAGCTGGCTAAAACATGAGCTTGTACAAATTCTCATGTCAAGTCCCAATCACTTTGGTCGAAGTGATATTGCACCCCTTGGGAAATAGGAGCACCTATCCATAATGAAACAACACCTCATAACCCCTCTCCTCAATAGTAGAAATTGAAATCAAGTTCTTCTTCAAGCCATGAACATATAAGACATCTCTCAACAACATGGGAGGTAGAGTCTCCCTCTAAAATGATATTGTCCCACTACCAATTGTCTTGACAACCCGTTCATCTTCGAGCACTACCTCAAGATCACCAATCTATGTAAGATATGTCAAATGCTCACGAACACCTGCCATATGGCGGGAGGCACCACTGCCAATATACCACACATTGGAATGATTGGCTCTAGTGGAAATACACACCACTAAGGAAAACTCCTTATCGAACTTGGCAGAAAACTCCTCCACCTCTGTTGAAGTTGTTTTCTGCTTCTTCTTATTATTAGGACATTGTCCTACATAGGACCCAAACTTGTGACATGCAAAGCACTTGACTTTTCCCATGTCCTTACCTTCACTCTTCGATTTGTTTCCTCCCTTAGGACCCTTTTTGAATTTCTTCTTGTTGTTGGTAGAAAGAGCCACATTCTCCTCATCATTACTAGTAGATGAACTGTCATGCACATAACCTCTTCAGGTCTCCTCGTGAACAAATTCATCCCAAAGACATTCCCACTATTGGGTATGTGTTATATTCTTTGCATGTGTAGTAGTGTCGGAGCGTATGCACCGAGCGTGCAGGGGGGTAAGAGGGAGGGGCACTAGGCCCCCCCTCGAGGGGTGTAGGGGGTTGGATCCCCCCGCGCAGGGGTTTAGGGGCATCACCCTAAAAAAAAAAAAATCTGGATCGGGACCGCATTATATTTAGGTTGTTTTTCGGCACATGGTTTCTTTGTCGATGGTTTTCTAATTTCGGTTAAGGAATTAGGGTTTTGGACTAATCCAAGTCATTGGGTTAGGGTTTTGGATGTCGTTGGCTCCTATATGTATTTGTATTGTAAACATTGTAACACAATGAATGAATATATAATATGTTGGTTTTCCCGGTTTGGGTTTCCAGGAGAAAAATCTCTGTGTAATGTTTGTATTTGCCATTGTATCTTTTATGTTCTTTTCTGAATATTTGTTTACAGTAGATATTGTACAAGGTTAGAATTTACATTTGGTATCAGAGCTTTATTGGCTTCAGGGGGATGCCTTTGTGGTCAAGGGTTTGGCTCGGGATTGTGATAAGCCTTGTTACAGTGGGAGATCTGTGGTATTGTTTTTCAGGTGAAAAGAAATAGCAAGCAATTCGAAGATGGAGATCGAGAAGTTTAATGGGAAAAGTTTTGAGCTATGGAAGTTCAAGATTGAAGATCTGTTGGTGGATAGAGATCATTGGATCACGGTAGATCCAGGTACTGCACCTACATGAACTTCTGCAGATGACTGGAAAAAGTTGGATCAGAAGGCAAAGAGCACAATCCGACTATGTCTCTCTGATTCAGTATTACTAAATGTGTCAGAGGAAGCTACAACCAAGGATTTATGGGAAAAGTTGGGGAAGTTGTATCAGTCTAATTCCCTAGTAAATAAATTGTTCTTGAGAAAGAAGCTGTATAACCTGAGGATGAGAGATGGAGACTCGGTGGCAGAGCATTTGAATGCCTTCAATACTGTGGTAAGTCAGTTAGTATATGTTGAGATTAAAATTTCAGATGAAGATAAATGTATCAGTTTGTTGCTATATTTACCAGACTCGTGGGATAGTCTGGTTGTGGCCATAGGTAGTAATACAACTTCCTTGAAGTTTGAAGAAGTGGTCTCATCCTTGTTGTCGGAGGAGATGAGACGAAAGAATATGGAAGGACATAGCACATATGCATTATTTGCAAGAGGACGTTCCCAGGAAAGAAATAGATCTTATTTCTCAAGTGGGCGATCTAAGTCTAAGGGTAAATCTAAATCTCCTGGAAAGTTTGTAAGGGTATGTTGGAGATGTGGAAAAGAAGGGCACTATAAGAAGCAGTGTAGATCCAAAGTTGAGAAAAAGAAGGGATCTGAAGAATATTCTTCTACAGAAGAAAAGACCTCCAAGGAAGGAGGGGATGTGTACTTGGCCTCTTCAAGCACACATGCAGATCATGAGATATGGTTGATTGACTCTGGTGCATCCTTTCATATGACTCCCCAGAGGGAGTGGTTCTACGAATATGAAAGGTATGATGGAGGTAATGTTTTCTTAGGTAATGATTCGACAACCAGAATCATAGGAAGATGAAGGGTCAAGTTGAGGCTCATAGATGGAAGGATTAGAACACTGCCAGGTGTTCTGCACATCCCAGGTATGGCCAGAAATTTGATTTTTGTAAGCAAAATGGAAGATGCAGGGGTAAAAACAATATTTGAAAAGGGAACTTGTAGGATGGTTCGAAGAGCAATGGTGTTGATGAAGGGAGTTCGGTTTGGAACTCTGTATAAGCTGCTAGGAAGCACTATTAATGATGGGTGTAATAGCTCCATTGTTCCTGATATTGGATTTGAAGAAGAAAGAACTCCTACAGTCTATGGAGAAAAGGTTATGTTTTGGCATCAAAGACTGGGGCATATCGGAGAGAAGGGTCTTCAACTACTACACGGAAAAGGTTTGGTTGAAGGTATGTCTAACTACTCTTTGGATTTTGATTTCTGTAAACATTGTTTATATGGGAAGCAGAATCAGGTAAGATTCCCCTCTGGTGCAACGAGGGCAGGAGGAATTTTACAGCTAGTTCACAGTGATTTTTTTGGACCTGTGTCGGTCCCATCATTGGGAAAATCTGTGTACTATGTCTCATTTATAGATGACTTCTCGAGGAAAACTTGGATATATTTCCTCAGGAAGAAATCTGAAGTCTTTGGCAGGTTTAAAGAGTTTAAGGCTCTTGTTGAGAATCAAATAGAGAAAAGAATTAAGGTGTTAAGGACAGATAATGGCAGAGAGTTATGCGAGAATGAATTTTAATAATTATGTAAGAAGTGCGGTATAGAAAGGCAGAAGACTACTCCATATACACCTCAGCAGAATGGAGTTGCAGATAGGATGAACAAGACGTTGATGGAAAAATCAAGGTGCATGCTTAGTGGTGCAGGGTTAGGGCAAGAATTCTAGGCAGAGGCAGTGGGTACTGCATGTTATCTGGTCAACAGATCACCCTCATCAGCATTGGATGACAAGACTCCACAAGAGGTATGGACTGGTAAGGAACCTTCTCTCACACATCTAAGGTATTTGGTTGCAATGCATATGTTCATGTTCCAAAGGAAAACAGGAGTAAGCTGGATAAGAAGGATGAAAAATGTATCTTTATTGGATATAAAGATGGTCTCAAAGGTTATAAGCTTTGGAACCCAGAAACTAAGAAGGTAGTGTATAGTCGAGATATGGTATTTAGAGAAATGAAGGATGTTGTTAAAAAGGAAGTCCTACCAAGTAAGGAAGAACCAGAGAAAATAGAGTTTGATTTAAATGATGATGAATCCAACTCTACAGAAGAACATGAATCAGAAGAAGAAGATCCTCATACTCCAGTATTGAGGAGATCAGATCGAGAAAGAAGGCTACCGGGAAGGTATAGTCCATCTGTTTTCCATTCAAATTTTGCTTTGTCTATTACTGATGATGATCCTAGAACTGTCAGGGAGGCAATGGATTCAAAGGATGGAAATCTCTGGAAAAGGGCCATGGAAGAAGAAATGCCATCTTTGGATAAGAATGAGGCTTGGGGTCTAGTGGAGTTGCCACCTGGAAGAAAGGCCATTGGCAGCAAATGGGTATTTAAAAAGAAGTTGAATGCAGAAGGAAAGGTGGAGAAATACAAAGCTCGGTTAGTAGCAAAGAGTTATTCCCAGGTTGAGGGAATTGATTTTGGTGAGATTTTTTCTCATGTTGCCAAGTTAACCTCCATAAGATTTATGTTATATGTTGTTGCTGCATTTGATTTTGAAATAGAACAAATGGATGTGGAAGAAGAAATCTTTATGAAGCAACTAGAAGGTTATGTTGTGAAGGGAAAGAAGGAGCTCGTATGCAAGCTGAAAAAGTCCCTGTATGGTTTAAAACAATCACCAAGAATGTGGTATCAAAAATGTGATACTTATATGATGGGACTTGGCTTCACAAGAAGCAAAGAAGATCACTATGTGTATTTGAAATTAATTGGTGATCATTTGATTTATTTGGTCTTATATGTGGATGACATGTTGCTCATGATATGAAACAACAAGAAGATTATCTAGGATGTGAAAACTCAGTTGTCCTCTAAATTTGACAGGAAGGATCTCGGTGCTTCAAATTTCATTTTGGGCATGGAAATTAAAAGAGATCGGAAAAGGAGGAAACTCTGGTTAAATCAGAGAAAATATGTCGAGACAATATTGCAGAGGTTTAATATGCAGAAATGTAAACCAATCAAGGTTCCTATTCCTGTTCTTGTAAAGTTATATGCGGATCAGTGTCCCAAGACACATGAAGAAGAGGAGGACATGTCTCATGTTCCATATGTGAGTGCAGTTGGAAGTTTGATGTATGTAATGGTCTGTACTAGACCGGACATTTCACATGCAGTGGGAGTTTTGAGCAGGTATATGTCAAAACCAGGGAAGGAGCATTGAACAATAGTAAAAAGGGTTTTCAGGTATTTGCATGGCACTGCTAGCTATGGATTGTGCTACAAAGGAAGACTGGGATTGGACAGAGTAATGGATATACATGGCTTTGTGGATGCAGACTGGGTTGGAGATTTGGATCGTAGAAGATCTACAAGCGGGTATGTGTTTAACTTGTTTGGAGGAGCAATAAGTTGGATGAGCAAAAGACAGGTTGTAGTGGAACTTTCAACTACAGAAGTTGAATACATGGCAGCAACTCGTGCAAGTAAGGAAGCAGTATGGTTACAAAGATTGTGTTCAGGTATTGGGTTGGTACAACAAGTTGTAAGGATAGAGTGTGACAGTTAGAGTGCAATTTTTCTGGCGAAGAACCCTGCTTATCATTCAAAGACAAAGCACATTGATGTTCAATATCACTTTGTGAGAGACATGATTGAAGAAAAAAAAGTATCACCGATGAAGGTGGACACTTTGAAGAATGTTGTAGACTCATTAAAAAAATCTGTGAGCACTGAGAAGTTCTCTTGGTGTAGAGGATCTATGGGCACTGTTGACTATGTAACCCTGTAACCCCCTATATGCAAAGAAAACAACAAGTGGGAGAATGTTGGGTATGTGTTATATTGTTTGCATGTGTAGTAGTGTCGGAGCATATGCGTCGGGTGCACAGGGGGGTAAGAGGGGAAGTGCAGGGGTGCGGAGCCCCCAAATTTTTTTTTTCTGGATTGGGACCGCATTATATTTAGGTGGTTTTTCGGCACATGGTTTCTTTGCCGATGGTTTTCTATTTCTGGTTAAGGAATTAGGGTTTTGGACTAATCCAGGTCATTGAGTTAGGATTTTGGACGTCGCTGGCTCCTATATGTATTTTGTATTGTAAACATTGTAACACAATGAATGAATATAGAATACGTTGGTTTTCCCGGATTGGGTTTCTAGGGGAAAAATCTTTGTGTAATGTTTGTATTTGCCATTGTATCTTTTATGTTCTTTTCTGAATATCTGTTTACAGTAGATATTGTACAAGGTTAGAATTTACACCTACTTGGGAAGGTTCTCCCTAGCCACAATGCCCTCAACAAAAACAGTCCATTATTTGACCACTCCATTCAATTTTGTCCTCACAAGTTCAATGTCAGCAATGGACTCCCCAACAGCTCAAAGTTCATCTCTCACCTATGTCAACCTCGTAAGATATGTGACCACATTTTCAGCCTTGGTCATTTTAATGCTTTTCAGTTTTTCTCTCAAAACCATCTTTTGGTTCTCATTTGTACTTTGATACAATTTATCCAAGGACTCCCACATCTCATAGGCATTTGTCTTCCCAGTCACATGAGAAATCAAATGGTCCTTGATGGCATCAAAGACGATTCTTTTAGCCTTGATACTCTTCTTGGTGTAGGTTGCTAGAAGAGTAGGATCAAAAGGTACATTCATTGGGTTTGTTGTGGAGTTCTCAATAATGTCCCATAACTCACTTTCTTGCAACAACAAGATCATTCTCTCCTTCCAAGCACCAAATTTTACTACTCCATCAAATCTATCCTCAACCCTTAAACCGGTAGCCATTGACCCTTCTCTGTTGAAAATAAAAATTTCAATTTTTTGTCTGGTGAAGTAACTTATGTCCCCTTCTCTGTCTTGTTGATATAAATCTGCATTTTCTTTAACTTAGCTCTAATACCGTGTAAAATTTCAGACCCCACCCAGTTTCAAGTCTCGTTGATTTTTATCAATGTTTAATGCCCAAAACCCAAATTTATGACAACCATAAATAATCAACAAATAAACATAATTTTCAGAACTGAAACATGAGGATTCTGAACAGTATTTAATGCAGAAATAAAATATATCAACAACACAATATTCAGAAAAATATTTGCATAGAGATTTTTGGTCTAACATCGACCCTGGAAAAACCCACAAGGGGAAAACCAGTGAGAGAGGGATTTTTATTATTTAGAGCTTCAGAGAAAAATTCTTTTACAACAATCTTATTCTCAGAAAAAATTCACAAACTTATCTCAGAAATTTTGAGCAAATCTCTTTCAAAAAATCCTCAAACTGCAGCTCCTCAAAATCTGTGCCAAAAATCCATATTGTTGTACGGTTGTCTCAACATTCAATGGTGTACGGACTGCTCCTCAATTTCTATGCTATAAATCCATACGATTGTATGGTTGTCATGACATTAAATGTTATATGGACTATCTTGAAATTTGTGCCGTCTTTTTCTGAGTTTGTTGTATGGATTTTATAGCATTAAATGCTCCTCGAAATCTGTGCCACACTGCTTCGAAGTGCGTGTTGTACCTTGCTGTACAAACTGTTCTCTTCTTCAGTTGTACAACCTCCCAAAATTTGTCCCATACGGTCTCTAGCTGGTTGTACCTTCTGCATTGGAATTCATGTTGTACCTTTGCCTTGGGATTCATGCCAATGCTCAGCAACCTCCTCCTTCTCAAGCTCGACCTCTCTTTCTTCTCATGCTCTCTCAAAATTGAATGAACAACCCAAGAATAGGTGCGCCCTCCTACCCTAATCGACTCAATGGAGGGAAGGTGAAAAGTCATCTCATCCAACAGTTGAGATTAGATGAGATGAATGGTGGAGATTAAATCTTTTAAGCCACCCACTTTCCCTAAACTCAAAAAGTCAGTTTTAATTTGCATCTCATAAATTAAATGACTAGGGTCCACATTAGGCACTTTCTCACTCCTTAGGCGCCTAGGTGATGAGAAACACTTGCCTAGGTACTTTTTAATTATTTTAACAAGAAGGTACCTAGGGTGCAAGCATGTTTGGTCCCTAGGTGTTGTTTTCCTTTCTTCTAGCTTCACTCAGGTCAAGGATCAAAGTCTAGGGTTAAAACCCTAAAGTGAAAGCACTTTTGGGCCTTAGAATTTTAACCCTAGTAAGGATGCTTCAAAACTTAGACAAACAAAACTTTGTGAAGAAGAGAAGCACTTATGTCTTCCTCATAGGGTTTTAACAAAACAAGAATACTTGCAACAAGATAGCAATTTAACCATTAAAATTAGCAAGATGAGAGAAAATTGTAGGAAAAAACTTACTTCTTCCAAGTAGCATGACATTCAAACCCTAATTTCATAAATTATCCATCCAAATAAGCAAGACATCCACAAAATATCCTCCTTCAAGCATAGGGCATAAGAGAAAAAGACCAAGATGGCTGAAATAATGAACTTTTTAGAAGTGTAATCCCACAATGTGTGAGAAATTGTGTTGATCCAAAATGAAAATATTGCTAGCCTTTATATATGAGGCTAGGCCTATCACTTTGGCCACATAACATGTAAAAATTCAAATAGAACTGGGGTTGAACCCTCATTTAACCTTTACAAAATGTTAAAATGCAAATAATAAATCATTAATGCCACGTGTGTGGTGACGTCAAGCCGTCCTAGACTAAGAGAGGGCTTCCCAAGGCTACGTGGCATCAATCCAAGGTGGAGTGATGGAAATGGTGTATCTCCTCACCCATGGTAATGCCAAATCATCATTGGTACCCCAACTGTCCATCAAACCCTAGCACCATCAATCCCTAGAAGAGTATCTCATCATCAAATGGGGGCCAACGTCCAGGATCCAGGGTGTTGCATCTAGGGAAAAGGAGGTTGCATCTCATCTCTGAGTGATATATAGTTGTATGTTGTTGCAACGTCTCGATCCGGTGAATAATAAGCCATGGGGTACTATGCCCAACATGTGGGCTTTCAGCCCATCTGTGTGCTAACATGACCAAATACGTTCAAACCAATCCCATATGTCCATTGTCCAAGGTTCCAAGGATGTGAGAGCTCATTTTAGAAAGTAACAAGTCATTGGATGACTCATTGCTCTGCATCACACGTGCCAAAGTCTTGCAATAAGGGCACAATGTCCTGGAAGAAATCCCAAGACGTCCCTCAAATAACCATGTCAGTGCCATCCAAAACAAATCAGAGTATAAGACAAGGTAAACCAATGTTCATAAGAGATATTAGTCCTTGGATCATGCAAAGTAAGTTGTTACTTAATATATAAGCCATGCAAACAATTCACCTCAATATCCCCTTCAAGCATCACACCATCCCAAGACTTCATGTGAGTTGGCAAGTTTTAATATGGGAGGGCCTTCATCCAACCCTATTAAGTGTGACAACCTAGATAGTAAATAAAAGACCTTGGTAGAAGGATAGGTCCCGAGGGAAGCAGTGAAAGAAAGAAACCCTTCAAGAGTAAGTATGATAGTGGTATGAAATAAATTCATGGCTTATGGCATCATTAAATCCATTTCTATGAGTGCCTTTGTAGAGGGAGTGCTTGTTGCTTGAGATACTCTTTCCTCGATATTTTTTCATTATGAACCCCTTAAATGTCTTTTGATACCCATTTATCATTTGCAAATCCCCTTTACAGGTTTCAAGCTTTATCTTTTCATTTTTTTTACTAGGCTATAGTCCTTTTATGATTGTGCATTCATTCACATCAGGACAAGGGGCGATTACCATTAGAGGGGGTAGAGCTCAAGATGGTATGTGGCTTTTATAGGTGGCCTTTATTACATAACATATACATATATAGCAGTTGCATCAACCTCCAGGCCTTTATCCCCTTCTTCTCATGAGATAATAGACCATGATCCATTACTGAAGTTTAGTACACTATGAGAGACTCCAAGATGGAAAGTGTTAAGCAAGGTGGGGAACGAAACGTTACCCTTGTGAGGGCCCCCCAATAGTACCCATTTTCCTTGGACAGTGACAACATGGGACTAGGGCATAGGCATTGATCACCAAGGTGAAACAAGGAAACTAACACAATTTCTCAAGCCAATGATCCATTATCCAACTTTAACCAATGATCCTCATCTACATGCCCAACAAATTAAGCACAACACTTCGCATGAAAGAAGGACTAACATACCTCATGGTGAAGTTGGCTTACCATCTCCCATACACTGGGTTATGTAGATGTGATAAGCCTTCGTTGATCTATAGTTGTAGAGGGACAAATGAGGGGAGTTGTTGGATTGTCATCTATGGACATGTTGATCATCATCATGGTCGGGATCATTGTCTCCACTGCGGGCCATGAGACATGATCTCCTCTAGTTACCCCTAGGCATGGGGGCATAGCATGGTTGAAGTTGTTACTTGTTCAGTCTACAAACTGAATAAATCTCCAACAAAAAGTGTGAAATATAAAGTTCCTCAAGAAGCATGGAGTGGCACGAAGTCAAATGTCTCTCACTTCAGAATTTTTGGTTGTATATCCTATGCACTTGTCCCAGAAAGAGATAAGAAGGAAACTTGACAGCAGGAATAAAAAATGCATTTTCATTGGGTACAATGAACAATCCAAAGCCTACATACTGTATAATCTTGTCACCAAGAAATTTGGGGTGAGCAGAGATGTAAAAATTTTGGAGGAAAAATCTTGGAGTGACCAAGAAAATGAAACAATGGACAACTGAAATCCACTACTCCAAATAGATGAACAAGTGGAAACCTTAGGACAACAAATACCTCCACCAAGACTTCCAAGGTTATAGGTGCAAAGACAAGAAGAACGGATTGAAAATATCCTTCTTCTAGAAGTGAGTCAGTAGGTTATGTGAGAAATCAAAAAACAAGGAGATTGAGGGAAATCTATGAGCAGTTGGATGGCATCGATCAACAAGCTCGCTTTGCCTTATTATCCTATCAACCTACTTATTTTGAAGAGGCAGTGAAAGAAGAACATTGGGTACAAGCCATGAATGAAGAAATTGAAGCTATTGAAAGGAATGAGACATGGGATCTTGTTGATCTCCCAACAAATAAAACCAGTATTGGTGTTAAGTGGGTTTACAAGACAAAACTGAATGAGAAAGGCAACATAGAGAAATATAAGGAAAGGCTAGTTGCCAAAGGGTTTGCTCAACAACCCGATATTGACTATGGTGAGACCTTTGCTCCAGTAGCAAGGTTGGATACTATTAGAGTTGTGATATCCATTGCAGACCCAGAACAAATGGCCAGTTTACCAGATGGATGTGAAGTCATCATTTTTGAATGGAAATTCAGAAGAAGAGGTGTATGTAGATCAACTACCAAGATTTGAAGTAAAAGACTAAGAGTACAAAGTGTACAAGCTGAAGAAATCCTTGTATGGCTTGAAGCAAGCTCCAAGAACTTGGTATAGTCGAATTGACTCTTATTTTCTCAACAATTGTTTCAATAGGAGCAATAATGAGCCCACTCTTTATACCAAAGCAGATCAACAAGGTAAAATTATCATAGTTTGTCTTTATGTTGATATGATATATACTGGTAATCTGGTGTTAGATGATTTCAAAGTTGCCATGAAAATAGAGTTTGAGATGACAGACCTTGGTCTCATGAAGTAAATTTTGGGAATTGAAGTTAAACAATCCGCTCAAGGCAGTTTCATATGTCAACAAAAGTATGCTACAAATATCTTAAAGAGGTTCAAGATGGACAAATGAAAACCAGTGGAAACACCTATTGCAACAAGAACAAAATTGAGCAAGCAGGATAATGGACTAGCAGTTGATTCAACATTGTATAAGAGGCTTGTAGGCAGCCTCATGCACCTTATTGCAACTAGACCTCATGTTATGTATGCAGTTAGTTTCATTTCCAAATTTATGGAGTCTCCCAAGGACTCTCACTGGAAAGTTGGAAAAAGAATTTTAAGGTATATTGCAAGTAAAACTGATTATGGATTGTGGTACACAAGTTCTGAAGACAACATACTTACAGGATATACAAGCAGTGACTTTGTTGGTAGCATTGATGATAGGAAAAGAACCTTGGGATATGTTTTTCATTTAGGCACAAATTTGCTCTCATGGGCTTCTAAGAAGCAACCCATTGTCCCAATATCTTCTGCAGAAGCAAAATATGTAGCAACTACTACAACACCATGCCATGCAACATGGCTAAGAAGACTCTTAAAATATCTTGCACGTGCGGAGAAGGAGCCAAATTCTATTTTTTGTGACAATAGTTTAGCAATTGCATTGTCCAAAAACCATGTGTTTCACCAAAAAAGCAAACACATTGACACTCGCTATCACTTCATTCACGAGCTTGTCAACAATGGTGACATTTCTCTTCAATTTTGTGTATCTAGAGACCAGTTAGCAAATATCTTCACCAAACCATTGGGAAGAATTGTTTTTTAGTTTCAGAGATAACACTTAGGCATTGTCAGTGCTGAAGAATGTAACAGTTGAGATGAAGGGAGAGTGTTAAAACATATAATCTCTCATGTTGACCGAGTATGCATAGATTAGTTAGTTGGGTGATTAGTTGATTTGGTATTTTTCTATTTATAGAAAGTTGCTAGCTAGTGGCTAATTTTGACTATATCAAACCTCTAGGGTTGCTAAATCTCTATTGTAGAAAATCTATTTAATAATGAGAAGGGTGAGCCATGCCCCATAGTACTTTTCCTCATATTTGTCTCTGCTTATCAAATGAACACCCTTTACACTGAACAAAATATATCGCCCAACAACAAATGATGTCATATGACCTTCTCCCGTTCAATACATTAATACCCTCCCGATTGGATCAAGGCATAGTGGAAAACAATATCCATTAACAACTCACTTTAAGAAATAACCCACAACACTGGAGAAAGCACGCGGTGTATATCTTGAAGTTCAACACAACGATCTAAAAAATGCAACTTGCTACAAACAACAATGATTTACATGTGTTACTCCAAAAGAAGGATCTATAATATTCATCATGAACTTGAGGAGTTCAAGGAAATACATTGTCATTATAAAGCTCTTCAAATTCCATGAAAATGAATTTAAGTGTCATAACCCATTTCAAGCATTAAATAATTAGCACATCACTGAGATACATACCAATATGATTGTATGCAATCCTTGATAGAGGGGTCTAGACTAGAGACACGAAAAATAAGAAATCAATGCTTTATTATTGAAAATGCATTGAAACAGTATGGAAGTGGGGTCATCACAAAATGTATTGGCACTTACTCACATGATGCATCTTTGGTCTATTGCACTTCTTCAAAAAATCTCCTCTTTTCTATTCTTCTAAAATGGAAAAAGATGCCTCTACTATGCTCATAGTAGTCCATTAATAGCTGAAATTTATTTCTCATCATTGATTATGTTGTGATTTCCTTCTCATCACTAATTCCTTTCTTAGTTGTTGCCAATTCAATTTTGGCAGGCAAGAATCTTATGATTATTTCAGTTACATAACAAATGATACTGCCTTCACTACAAGACTAGGTTTTGCAATAACAACAAATTAAATAATACAATTTCTAAATGCGTGACACGGTGACAAGAAAAACGTGTCAACAACTGGATCCAACTATGGGAAAAGTACCACCAAAAAGTACAAGGGAACCCTAGAATGCAGACTAGGTGTCTAAATGCAAGAGAAGAATGGAATCAAATCCTCTAAATACCATAAAGAAAGGTCCTTGAGCAAAGCCATTAAGGTCTCTTCACTTGGGTCCCCAAAGTAATTGCCATTTGTTGATGTTATTAGATGGTTATTGTCAACCATAGATAATTCGAGGAGATAAGTTGGAATTTCGCTGAAGATGTAGCACACATTAGGGAAGACCTTGAAACACAGGTAATGTGGTGAAATCTAGGGATGCACTATCGCAATGTCATCTTGCCAAAATAAGGGGAAAGTGGGTGCCAGAAGAATTTAAGAAAAGGTAATATTGCCCTTCAATGAGGTTGTCATCCTCGAGATGAAATGACAAAAGAAGAGAACTCATCAACCCCCTTGAGCTTTGGATTTCTCACTGAACATATAGAGTATATACAGAGAGAGAAAAAGACAACTCAGGTTCCCTATATTCACTAGAATGATAAGAAGAAGATGAATCAAAGGAATATAAAGAGGTTATCATCATTTCTATGGATAGGAAATCCATCTTGTGATCAGGGTTGAAATCCCTCCTAAAAATACCATTCAACTAATACAACAAGGATCCAACCCATCTATCCATGATGGGCCTTGAAGGATGAGAAAATATCTTCCTCCACACACATACAAAAAAGAGAAAGGTTGCACCTTCATCTTGCCAAGCATGTCGTTAGTCAATCATAATTCCAAAATTAAACCATCCCAAGAGCACATACATCATATGCATATTTAATCACCAACGTATGCCATAAGAAATTAACTACAATTGCATATTTTTGCAAGAGACTTAATCGTATTCCACATTCTCACCTAGCAACGATATGTCCCATGGAAGCACTATGCAATTATTATTGTTGATTTGCCACCATCACAAAATCTAACTTGGAAGGGGATTTATGAAAGATTTGTCTCCCATCATGAGAATCTAACTTTGATATAGCTCAAGGCGCGTTTGTGAGATGTCATGCTTTCACAAAACTTTCCAAAACCCCAATAATGTTCATAAATCCAAACAATGTTTATATGTCTTACCTTGGGACGAAACTACCACCGCTTAAAACTTTTGATATTGTGATAGAGATGATAATAGTAGATAAACGACACTCAACCAATGTGCTCATATTTTAGGTAGACCTCCAAATTGTATGGCCAATGGGTATTAATAAGCTATGAATCTGAATATGCTCACTATAGAAAGCCTCCAACATGCAAAGATCTACAACTTTTACAATTAAATGCAACAACAACTACCCACTAGTATTCATGCCAAGTAGAAGATTTTCACACATCCAAAATGGTGTCGCGTTCGCTAGCACCAACCCATATTCGCCCATAGACTACGTTACCACCATCACAATACACATTTTAAGTGCTTTGAAGCTCGACATATAATCAATGGCATATCTCAAATGTTTTTTTGGAAGCATTGCCCTTTCCAATAAACAAAATATTTTGCCCAATTTCAAATGATGTTATACAACCTTCTCTCATTCAATGTTTTAATTAATATTTTAACACCCTCTTGATTGGCTTAGATCACAATGGAGTAAGGGGTGGCAAGTACGAGGGGATTCTCTATGATCCCGGTGGGAACAAGATTGTTCATTATGCCTAGGGGCTAGGGAACATGTTCAACAATCTACTCGAAGCTTACTCATGATGTGGACTCCTCGTCGCAAGGAGATGCGAGATGAGGACCTTGTCCATCTTTGGGGATTCATTGTTAATCATCAAAGCACTAATAACCCAAACGAACCCTGAAGGGAACAAGCTACAAGGTATTGTCTCTAGAATCAAACATGTTTTATCGCAATTTGATAAGGTTACTCTCTTTCATATCAAGAGAGCTCTAAATGGTGAGGCAGATGTGTGGGAAAAATTTGCAACTACTTTAAATCCCATAACCATTGTGGAAAATGGGGGTTCCAACCATGTCACAATCCCCTAAGCCTTTGCATCAGCAAGTGGTATTGAACATTAAATTCATTTTGAAGTGGGCATTAATGAACTTCCAATCCAAGTGGCATTTATAGAGGACTCATAAGTGGAGCAACAAGTGGAAAGATGTCAAGAGCAAACTAGCCCCCTGCTCTAATTTATTCTGGCATTTTTCACTCACGAAATATCAATGTGCCACTATGAAATGGTGTAAATGGTACAGGATTGTTCGAGTGTGGAATTTCTCAGGGCAATGCACCAATGGTGTTGTATGATGGTGGTCTAGGACATTCCTGGACAATGATTCCAGGAATGGTGTTTCGAAGTTCTGGAAATGGCGAGCACGAGATTTGTTAGCTGAGTTGTTGTTGTGGATGGTCAAAAAGGGTAAGGTTTGGTTTCCATTTCGAATTCTCATCTGTAATGTCCTAGTTTGCCAATTTGCTCTACTTATTTTATTCTCCCTTGTGGGGTTGTACTTGTGTGACACAGTAGACAACGTAAGCTACAGCAGTGGAACTAGCGGGTCTCTGTTAATGTTTAAGCCATTATTATAATTCTTTGCATTTCATTAGATAACAATAGCATAATACAAGATCACTGAGAAATACACAATCACAAGAGACACAACATTAATCCTGGGAAACTCTCTAGGGGAACAAAACCCAACAAAACTTCCTTATTATAGATAGTCAATACAATGCCAAGAGATCTCTTAAACTAATGCAGAAGATCATCTCCCAGATATGCGCCACTCTCTCTCCTTCTTTTCTAACTGCAATTCTAAAACTTGTCTCACAAATGAGCAAGTGAGTTGTGTGTCTAAGTGAGGCGCTAGCCTCCTTATTTATACAAGACTAACACGTGTGAAGTGTCTCTTCACTGGCAAGGCCGACTTCTCAAACTGGGTGGTTATAACCACCTTTATTATATTTCGAGGCCTCTTGATATATTCTGGGGACGACTTCTTCTTTTGCCTTTTACAATTACATTATGACCAATCCACAAAAGGGGATTTGGTCCTTATACAATAGCCGACATGATCAATCCACAATGGGGATTGATCCAATGAATAATATATCAAATAATAATAAAAATGCACTTTGCAGTTACATTATTTTAACACTCCCCCTTAACAAGAAGGGTATTCTTCAACAACATCATGCAAGAGAGAGAACAACATCAAGTGGGTGAGAGGACAACATCATCAATATCATCTTGGAAAACTGACTGGCGTATCTATAAATCATTAGAAGTTTTCTTCTTCGACAGCATCATCATTCTCAAAGGAATGCCATCATCATCTGCATCAATATGTATTAATATAAAAACTGATACATCATCATCATCACAGCACGAGGCTGGCTCATCATAATACAAGACTGACTTTACGTCACAGCTGTCAAGTTGGAAGCTCAATACTTGTCTCATCTCAATGTCTTGCTTTATGTCACAACACTCAGGTTGGAAGCAAGATACGAGACTGGCTTTACGTCACAATTATCAAGCTGGAATCACAGTACTAGTCTCATCTCATCGTCTTTCTTTACGTTGCAGCACTCAAGCTAGAACCAAGATACTCATCATGTTTTACGTCACAACCATCAGGTCGGAAGCAGAATACTAGACTGGCTTTACATCACAACTATCCAGCTGGAAGCTCAGTGCTAGTCTCATCATATCATCTTTCTTTACATCACAACTATCCAGCTGGAAGCTCAATGCTAGTCTCATCATATCATCTTTCTTTACATCACAACCATCAGGTTGGAAGCAAGGTACACATCCTGCTTTACATCACAACCATCAGGTCGGAAGCAGGGAACTAGACTTGCATTATGTCGCAGCTATACAGCTGGAAGCATAGTACTAGTCACACATCATCTTGTTTTACGTCACAACCATCAGGTCAGAAGCAAGGTACTCGTCCTGCTTTACGTCACAGCTATCCAGCTAGAAGCACAGTACTAGTCATATCACATCATCTTGCTTTACGTCACAACCATCAGGTTGGAAGCAAGAGATGTCTCATCACAACATCTACTCCCCCTTTCGAGGAGGGTCCTTTCGGACTATACCAAGATTATCTCGAAAGTACTCAAACTTTATATGAGATAGTGGCTTGGTCAACACGTCAGCAACATGTTCATCTATGCTAATGTACTGGAGCTTTAAGGCTCCTCTCTGCACCATGTCACGGATGTAATGATAATGGATCTCTATGTGCTTCAACCTGTCGTGGAATACAGGATTCTTTGTCATCTTTATGAAGCTCTGGTTGTCACATAGAATCAAGGTTGCTCTCATCTCTAAGTCAAATAGGCCAGTCAACAACTTTCAAAGCCATATAGCTTCGCAACTGGCAGAACATGCAACAATGTATTCTGCTTCCGATGTGCTAAGAGCAATGCTAGATTGCTTCCTACTCTGCCACGAGATCATCGCTGATCCCAAACTAAAACAACATCCTGAAGTGTTTTTCCTGTCAGAAACACTTCTTGCCCAATCTACATCAGTATATCCATTCAATGTGAAATCATGCTCTCCATCATAGCTGAGACCACAATCTATTGTACCCTTAAGGTACCTCATCACATGTTTTGCAGCCACTAGGTGAACACGTATGGGTTCTACCAGAAACTGACTCAAGGTGTTCACGGCAAAACAAATGTCTGGTCTAGTGTTTGTCAGGGACATCAGCGATCCAATAATCTGTCTATACAATGTGGCATCAATCAACTCTGACGAAGTATCGACCAGCAGCTTCAGCGTCGCTTCCATGGGTGTATTCATGGGCTTGCATTCCAACATGTCGAATCTCTTCAGGATTTCGACCATATACTTCCCTTGGTTAAGGAAGATCATCTCAGGACTCTGCCATACCTCAAGACCTAAGAAATAATGCATTAGGCCAAGGTCTTTCATTTCAAATTCCGAGGCAAGTCTCTTTTTACATTCAATGATAAGTTTTTCTTCTCCAGTTAAGAATAAGTCATCCACATATAGCAGTAATATTACTGGCTCATCGTTCATAACCTTGAAGTAGAGGTTAGAATCTGTTTTACTCTTGGTAAAGCCTAAGCTCGTCAAGAAACTGTCTATACGGCCATACCAAGCTCTAGGAGCTTGCTTCAATCCGTACAAGGCTTTCTTCAACTTGCAGACATGAGACTTCCTGTCTTCAACTTCAAATCCTTGAGGTTACTCTATATACACTTCCTCTTCGATGACACCGTTTAGGAAAGTTGTCTTCACGTCCATCTGGTGTAACTTCCACTTCATCTTAGTTGCAAGAGCTATGATGGTTCTGATCGAAGTGTATCTGGCTACAAGAGCGAATGTCTCTTCATAGTCAATGCCTTCCTTTTGAGAAAAGCCACGAGTGATAAATCTTGCTTTGTACTTCTCAATATTTCCATCAGCAGCATGTTTTAATTTGAAGACCCATCTGGAGGATACCACATCTTTACTCTTCGGTCTGGGAACTATTTCCCATACATCGTTATTTATTATGGATTGGTATTCCTCTGTCATGGCATCTACCCATTCTTTCCTCTGAATGGATTCTTCAAAGCAGGTAGGCTCCTCCTCTAGAAGATCACACATCAAAGTCGTATAACTAGAGAATGGCTTTGGTCTTTTCACCTGTCTCGTAGTTCCTTCGGGAACACCATACTTCTCTCCATCTTGAATAAGCTCTCTAGCCCAAGCTGATTTTCTTTTATGGAGGATCGTCACCTGAGGAGGTTCTTGAACTTCTAATGTATCATGGTCTTCTAGAATTTTCTCATCAGGGGAAGTTACGACTTCCCTCACCAGTTCTGTGGCTCTGGGAACCTCCCTCACTGCAGTTTTGGGGATTACGGGTTCCTCTTCATATACTTCTTCAAGCTGACATCTTATTGATTTCTTGAGTGTTGCATCTTCATCAAAAGTCACATCCCTGTTGATCTCAATGTGATGGTGACCTGGTATATAGATTATGAAGGCCTTGGAGACCTCATAGTATCCCACAAATATTCCCTTATTTCCTGAAGGTTCCAACTTGTTTCTCTCCTCTTTCGGTATATGAATAAATACTACGCAGCCAAATATTTTGAGATGGCTTACCTCTGGCTTCTTTCCAATGAACATCTCTTCTGGGGTCTTGAGCCCAAGTGCACTATGAGACATTCGATTCTGCACATATACAGCTGTTATTGTTGCTTCTGCCCATAAGCACATAGGAAAATCTTGATCATGGATCATAGTCTTCACAGCTTCCATTATCGTTATGTTCTTTCGTTCAGCTACACCGTTTTGTTGGGGATTATAGGGAGTCGTGAGTTCCCTCTTGATCCCAACATCTTTGTATTCTCCTCCACTATCCGACCTGAGCATCTTGATCTTTCTTTCAGAAAGATTCTCTATCAAGGCTTTGAATTCCTTGAACTAGCTGAATACTTCATCTTTAGATTTCAAGAAATACTCCCAGGTCTTACGAGAATAATCATCAATGAATGATACATAGTATACATACCCACTAATAGAGGTCGATGACATAGGGCCACACACATCTGAATGAATGAGTTCTAGCACTCTTTATGCTTCGTTGTCTCTCTTCGGAAAAGGGTTCTTGATGTTCTTCCCTTGTGCACATCCATTGCATACGCCTTCATGGTCGACCTTAAGTTCTGGTAAACCTGTGACCGCTTTGCATATG
>SNQJ01S0002393.1:91225-129510 GCA_010110895.2 Picea sitchensis | reverse complement strand
ATTGCTTCACACATAAACTCAGAAACAATGCGTACATAAATAGTTGGAGTGAGATCCAACTGATCCACTTATTGTGGGAGAGGTTGAGGGAATATCTCAACCTCCTCCAGCTACCCCCAACACGTCATTATTATCTAACTGCCTGGAGTGTAGTACTCTGTGAGGAAGGAGTCTAGCTTTGGGCTGACCTAAAGTTGATATGTCTATCGATCTAGTGGTGTTTGTCCCAAGGTCTCAAACAGGAGCTCCTGAAGTCTCGTCAAAGTCGTCGAACCATCAAGGGGGCTGAGAGGAAATCTAGGGTCTCACCGATACGATATAAAGAGATGCTTGCACCTTTGCCTGTGTAGTATACTCTATGCGGAGGGAGTCTAGCTTTGGGCCGACCTAAAGTTGGTATGTCTATCGATCTAGTGGTGTTTGTCCCAAGGTCTCAAACAGGAGCTCCTCAAATCTCGTCAAAGTCACCTTTCCTGTCACTTGCTGCCTTGAGCAAACGAGAGATCAAAGAAGAGATAAGTGATCTTCCTTTGGCCTGAAAGGTCCACACAAGGACTGCGATTATGCCCAAATATCTCCCTCAAGTAAAGAGGGAGAGCTAAGCATCTCTAATCTAGATAAGCAAAGAATGTGGAGAGGAAGCCCCCTACGCCCCAATAAAGGCACACCCTCCTACAGTTGACCACTCAATGAGTCACTAGTATTCATGCCAAGTAGAAGATTTGCACACCCCCAAAATGGTGTTTGTTGGTACTAATGCATAATCACCCACAGGCTGCTTTATCACTAACGATACCGAAGATGATCAAAGCTCAACACAAACACTAACGATACCGAAGAGGATCGAAGCCCAACACATAAATAATCATTGAAGCTATCAATTAGACATATCTCACGTTTTTTGGAAGCATTGCCCTTTCCACTGGACAAAATATTTCACCCAACTAGCATAACCCATTTCAAGCATTTAATAATTAGAACATTATTCAGACAATATGGTTGTGTGCAATCCCTAAGAGGAAGGTCGAGACTAAAGACAAACAGCATAAGAAGCCCAACAATGTTTTATCATTGCAAAAAGAAATAACTAAGACATCATGGAAGGGGAGCACCTCCTCCATCACCAAATCATATCAAATCACTCACACGATGGCTCTTTGGACTATTTCACTTCTCGAAAAGAATCTTTTTCTAGTCTTTGTTATCCTATTCTTATAAAATGGAAAAGGATGTCTCGACTATGTTCACTATCTATTATTTATTTCTCATAATTGATGATGTTGTGATTTCCTTCTCATGACCGATTCCTTTCTTGACGTTGTGATTTCCTTCTCATGACCGGTTCCTTTCTTTTCAATTTTCGAAAGCAAGAATCTTATGCTTATTTCGGTTACATGACAAATGATGGAATTATATGATTATTCCTTTCTTTTCAATTTTCGAAAGCAAGAATCTTATGCTTATTTCGGTTACATAACAAATGATGGAATTATATGATTATTTCGAATACATAACGAATGATTCCCTGTGATTCTTTACAGGTCATGTGCTTTATGGATCATATGGATCAGCTCCCTCCACCATAAGCGAAGATTTTGCAATAATAACAAATCAATATATATTCTAAATAAAATTTTGAAACGCATGACACGGTGACAAGAAAAATGTGTCAACCACTGGCTCTAGCTATGGGAAACGCACCCCAATTAGTACGGGAGATTCCCCATAATGTATACTATAAGTCTACAACCAAGGGAAGAATGGAGTCAAATCCTCAAACGTCATCAATAAAGGTCTCTGAGTGAGGCCTTCAATATCCCTCTGCTCAGGACCCCAATAGAGTCACCATTTATTGACATTATTGGATGGCTTAGCTATTAACTAGTGATAATCCGAGGAGATACTACACATTCGAAAAGACATTGAAACATGGGAGCTGCAATGAAATCCATGTACACACTTTGCCATTGTGTCATCCCGTCAAAGTCAAAAGAAAGTGGGTACCAGAAGAATTTGCATATGTAGTGGAAGAAGAGGTAATGTTGCCCTTCACTAAGGTTGCCAATGTCAAGATGGAATGGCAAAGAAGAAGAGAAAACTGCTCAACCCCCTCAAGCTTTGGATTTCTTACCGAATAGAGGAAATATAGAGAGAGGAAAAGACAACTCAACGTTGCTATCTTCGCTAAAAAGATGAGAAGAAGATGAATCAAGGAAACAGAAAGAGGCTACCATCATTTTCGAGCATCTAAAAGCCACCCGATATAACGCTTCCTTAAATGCACAAAAGTTGCCAAGAAGAGTGTTTGATGCGGATACAGTAGCTACAAGAAAGCAATACACGAATTATGGAACTAAGGTTGCAAATCTCACTATCCAACGCTCTATAGATTCAATGGTCGATACCTCCTCTACTTTAGAAGGGTTCCCATGTGATCAAGGCCCCCACCCCTCCTGGAAAGACCATTTAATTGATAATAATAGCACTACTAATCCAACCCGTCTAGAAGTGATGGGAACTGAAGCATAAAAAAAATATCTTCCTCGAGACATAAAAGAAGCACAACAAGAGATAAGATGCACCTCCATCTATCGAGCATGTCGTTAAACAATAGAAGTTCTAAAACTAAGCCATCTCGAGGGCAGATGCATCATACATGTATTTAATCATGTATTTAATCAACTATGCCATTATTATTGTTGTTTTGCCATCATCACAATATGCAACTTGAAAGAATTCATGGAAAGTTTGTCTCCCTTCCTTAGAATGCAACTTTGATATAGCTCAAGGAACATCTATGGGGTGTCGTGCTTTCACAAAAACTTTCCAAACAGACAACAATACTCATAAATCTAAGCAATGGATTGAATTACCACCGCCTAAAACTTTTATATTCTGACAACAATGATAATAGCAGGCTAAATGACACTCAATTGATGCTCATAGAATAAGAGAGGAAAGAAGACGAATCAGGGAAAGAGAAAGAGATTACCATCATTTCCGGGCATAGAAAAGCCGTCTTGTGATAAAGGACAAGAATTGATGAAAGATGTATTTATCATTGATAATGTGACAACAATGATAATAACAGGCTCAATGACAAAGGAAAACATTTGATATTATGAAAACAATGATAATAGCAGGCTAAATGACACTCAACCAGTGCTCATACTTTAGTTAGACCTCCAAAATGCATCACCAATGGGTATTAATAAACTATGAGTCTGAAGATGTTCAGTATAGAAAGCCTCTAGCAAAAGCAAAGAACCATGACTTTGACAATTAAACGAACCGCACCTCTTACACTTGCCCACCCACTATTATTCATGCCACGTAGAAGATTTACCCACGCCCAAAATGGTGTCTGTTGGCACCCGCCTATATTCGCCCATAGACCGCGTTATCACGAACAATCACAATACGCATTTGAGGAGGGTTTAAAACTCGGTTATAAGCAATCACCTGAACAATCAATAAGCAGCCAACATATCTCGAACGTTTTTTTTAAAGTATTGCACTTTAACTAAACAAAATATTTTGTCCCACAACAAATGAAGATGTTTTACGGCCTTCTCTCGTTCAATACTTAGTACCCTCTTGATTGACTCATGTCAAAACGGAGAACAATATCCATGAACAGCTGTCTTCGAGAAATAACCCACAACACCATAGCAAACATGCAGCTTATTCCGAGGTTTAATAAAACGATCTAAAACATGAAGAAATGCTAAAAAATAACAATAATGTTTAGGCGCTGATCCAAAAGAAGGGACAATAATTCATCGTGAACAGAAGAGTTCAAGGAAATACGTTGTCCATCCAAGTCTTCAAATTCCAATAAAAAAGAATGGAAACAAAGAATTGACCTAAAAATACGAACGTCGAAGTGTATAACCAATTTCAGGAATTACTGAGCCACATACCACTATCGTTTTGTGAAATCCCTGAGAGAGAGGTATAGACTCTAGACTAGAGACAAAATAAGAAAACCAAGACTGTTTCAGTTTTACTATTGAAAAACGAAGTGACTCGAAAATATGGAATACGGGTGCCATGAGGCACCCCCTTGCTCACCAAATCCTATCGACTCACACTCACAAACAGACTCTAGAGTCTATACTATGCGCTTCTTTCTCATAACTGATTATGCCGTGATTTTCTTTTCATGACCGATTCCTTTCTTTAGCCGCTGCCATTTCGGTTTTGGCAGACAAGAATCTTATAATTAATTCGGTTACGTAACAAAAGGTGCTCTTTGATTCTTTTCAGGTCATGCGCTTCATGGATTATACAGACCGCCTACCTCCACAACAAACCGATATTTTGTAATAACAACATATAGAAAAATATTCTATTTAAGATTTCAAAACGCATGACATGGTGGCAAGAAATTGCGTAACGCAAAGGTGTTTAATGACCCCACGGGTGGGTAGTTCCACTTTTACATATAATCAAGCCATCAGCTAAACACAATCATCTCTTTTTATCTCTTTATGCCCCTTATGCCACATTACCATGTCATCTTATGCTGCTTATTCAAGTAAGCTCCTTCCGTGTTCAAGGGTGGGGCAGCAGGCAGCAACAGGAATACAATGGCGAAGAGTTTAGCATGAGTTTTCATTTTATAAAATTTCAATTTTGGATTGAGAATGTGGGGAGGCAATGAAAATATGCTTTATACCTAAGAGAATTTTTATTTTGCATTGGACAAACACAAGGAACTATGGAATCTCATCTTTGTCAAATTATGTGTACAAAGAAGTGAAGCTACAATACTATAATCCAGATTCCAGGTAGGAATAGGAAGGTAAATTTCTAATGTAAAGATCCTCAATTTAGATGATAGTGTCTACGGATTCTTAGATATTTCTTTGTTAAAAGAAAAAGCCTACTGTTTAGACCTGCAAAATAGTGTCTACAGATTGTTATATATTTCTTTGAAAGAGAAAGCCCATTAATTAGATCAACAAAACATTGATTGAGAAATTTAACCAGTCTAAGAGGCATTCATAATGAAACAAGAATTCCATAACCTTTTTTCCCCGAATGCAAGCTTATCACATACTATACCATTATTTTATTTTAGATCTTAAATAATAAGATTTTACTTCAAATTTTTTATATATATTTCTTTGAAAGAGAAAGCCCATTAATTAGATCTACAAAACATTAATTGAGAAATTTAACCAGTCTAAGAGGCATTCATAATGAAACAAGAATTCCATAACCTTTTTTCCCCGAATGAAAGCTTATCACATACTATACCATTATTTTATTTTAGATCTTAAATAATAAGATTTTACTTCAAATTTTTAAAATAGATCAAAGACAACTCAAAAAGGCAATATCAACCGATCAATTAAAGATACTAAATATAAACATGTGCATAGCATTGCATACCATCTCTGCTCACAAATGATCCAAAAATTGGATGTAGATCCAAGTTTCAGAATTAAGAGAACGAAAATTGGTTATATTACAAGTAGTTTTGATTTATGCCTATTAGTGTACTGTAACACTAGCATTCTGTACCATGAAATCCAAGCAAAGACTAAGTTAACACCCTCAGGAAAAGCTGGATAACCTAACTATTACCATAAGCATTTTGAAGTCTGACACATAAGATGCATCATCAGTATACCACAGGAGAAAACAGGCTGTCCCCAACCCAACCTAACTAACCTTCACTGAAAGTAAGTCAGTGTTCTTGTGAGAATCTTGAGATGGTAAGCCCAAGCAAGTTGTTCCCAAGATTTTCAGTATATTTTAATGTTGCTATGAAGGGGAATTTCAAAATTTGTGATCAAATCAAAAATAAGCTGAAACTGCCATCCATTACAAGTATGGTTATCGCTTACTGTCCATTCCATGTTTTGCATTTGCCTACTAAGCAAACTTTTAATCAGAAATGCAAGGGATACATTGCACCCCTCACTATGCAGAATTATAAGTTTTAGTCTTCTTGAACATTGACCAACTCATACTCCACAAGAGAGAGATTATTCTCCTCCTTCACCGAGAATTCTGCAGGCTCGGTCACCTCAATCCTACCCCATTTATCAACAGCAAGTCGCATTGAACCTTTAAACATGTCGATCTTAGCATTGCGCAAGATGACTGTAGACCCTTCCTTCATAAGATCCACTGTCAAATCACGCAAAAGCTACCCAAATGAGAACAAAAACACTAAACCAAACAATACAACAATGTCAGAAATACAAACTACAGAATTCACAGTCGATACTAGAAAATGTATTTGAAATAGTCAGCAAAATCAAATACGATAACCAAACCTACCTGCATTAAAAAATCTAATAAGCTCTCTTTTGACATGATACTTTACCAGGCTTTTAACTTTTGCCTAATATTAAGTCAATAATATAAGGACACGCACTTCACAACAAAGGTATATCAAGTATGCCATAAACTTTGTCACAATAATAACCTGGCACTCTCACAAACACAAATTAGAAAAAGCTGGAAAAAAAGATGTAAAGTGAATTGAGTCAATATTTCTTCTTTGGAGTTCACCATCTTTCTAAAATTTCTAGTAGCGCGAAAAATAACTACCCATAATTTATGGGAAGACTAGAAAGGCAGGTTATAGAAATATTAGAGTCCAATAAGTTTGAGTCAATTTTTGGCGACAGGGATCATGCCTTGGGAAGTAGAAAAACCAACAAATTCAACTTTTTTGTGGACCAAAATGAATGGGAAGACTAGAAAGGCAGGTTATAGAAATATTAGAGTCCAAGAGTCAATTTTTGGCGACAGGGATCATGCATGATATCAGGGATCATTGAATGATATCAGTCTAAATCCATTTTAAACCTGCATCTAGCACTATGAAGGAACAAAGTGCACACTGCAAAACTTTCCTAAGTTTTTGCACCATTAAAAAGGTTAAATTCAACTTTTGTGTGGACCAAAATGAATGATATCAGTCTAAATCCATTTTAAACCTGCATCTAGCACTATGAAGGATCAAAGTGCACACTGCAAAACTTTCTTAAGTTTTTGCACCATTAAAAAGGTTTGCAAAGAAATTTGAGCCTCCTCAGTGCTTTATGGATCTTTATAGATCCAGCGGTGGGATGGATCTTTATAGATCCATACCTTCGAGGTGGGATGGATATATATATATATATATATATATAACTTACTTGCAGTTAATATGTAGTATAAAAAACTAGATCAATAAAAGCAAAGAACAAGCCATCAAAGTTGATGACATGTTAGCCAAAGAAGTGCGGTAGGCAAAAAAATTATGGGTACATTCCACATGCTGATTGTGGGTTCTTGAAAAATGATAAGCATTATCTCAACATTTGAATACATATTTAAAAGCTTCGTTGGTTGGTGGAACGAGGGAGGCAAATTCGATTGATTAAAACGAAAATGCTTTTAAAACAGATTGCTCTGGAGTGTTGAGTGAGATGCATTTCTGTGTGTATCTCGCCGGGAGGAGAAGGTGAATGCATTATCTATTTTTTATCATATAGTGCTATCCAGTTAGGGAAGTGACTGACGGGTAATTTCCTTCACTCCTCTAGTGCATACACACTTTAATACCAGAAACCCTTGTAAGCATTGTCTCTGAAATGATTGATAAAAAAAAGCATCAATATGTAAATAATATACTCACTACTAAAGTCCATTGGATGTACAATGTAAAAAACGTAGCAATATGTAAATAATATACTCACTATTAATGTCCATTGGATGTACAATGTAACTTGGGTGGTTGGGAGCATCCAATGTAACTTGGGTATATGTAAATAATATACTCACTATTAATGTCCATTGGATGTACAATGTAACTTGGGTGGTTGGGAGCATCCAATGTAACTTGGGTGGTTGGGAGGAGTAGTTGTTACCCTCGCCACTCAAGTTCAATTCCCCAGGTTAGGTTCAATTGGGAGGTTTGATTCCCCAGGTTCAATTGGGAGGTTTTGAGGAATAGTTGTTACCCTGCACCCAGGTTCAATTCCCCAGGTTAGGTTCAATTGGGAGGTTTGATTCCCCAGGATCAATTGGGAGGTTTTGACGAATAGTTGTTCCCCTACACCCAGGTTCAATTCCCCAGGTTAGGTTCAATTGGGAGGTTTTGAGGAATAGTTGTTACCCTACACCGAGGTTCAATTCCTTGTAAATTCCTTGTAAGTGAAGTGACATGTGATGTCCTTAAATGGGTCTATATGGCTCCATATAATATGCCCTTAAATGGGTCTATATGATGTTCTTGGTCTATATGACTTTATATAATATGCCCTTAAATGGGTCTATATGGCTCTATATAATATGCCTTTAAATGGGTCTATATGATGTTCTTGTTGTTGAGCATCCCAATATTCCCAAAATCCTCGGCCTCCCATCCCCTCAAAGAGGGCTAAATAAAGTGAGTGACTGGCTCTTTCTGATCAATTCCATTTCTTCCAGAATAACGCTAGATTCGGCCCAAATAATCTCTCAATTTGTTTGGCACAATAAGTAACTCAAGGTTGAAGGTTTCAAGCTCTGGGTAGACTAGCATCTACTTGCACTTCTCTCCCACGTTCTCTCACACAGATCACACAAATTGGCCATGTTCTCTCACACAGATCTCGCAGATTGGCCAATATTCCCAAAATCCTCGGCCTCCCATGTTCTCTCACACATTCTCTCAAACAGATCTCACAGATTGGCTATGTTACGAGGGTTTTCCATGGACATAGCGGGTACCGGTCTTCGGTACCCGTGAACCACATGTTTAAATATATATATGGAGGTTGAAGGTTGCTTTGGAGTGCTGAGTAAGTTGCATAACTGTATGGATGTATTCCAGGGAACAAGTCGGATGCATTTTCCTAATTTTTTATCAAATACTGTTATACAGTTGGGAAGTTACTGACAGGTATTTCCCTTCACTCCTCTAGTGTATATAATTATTTTCCCATAAACCCTCATAAGCAATGCCATGATTAGACTCTCCCTAAAATGGTTTAACCAAATATGTAGCAATATGGAAAAGACAAATAGTTTAATCGCATTTACATCATGGTTCATATGAATTCTTATAAGCCAGGGCACAGATAATCCAGGGCTCTAAACTAACAAGTATCTTTGTCTCCATTTTATAAAAGCGAGTGCCTTATCACGACATACCTTCGAGGTCATATGACTTGTAAATGGCATATAAAGGACAACATATGTTGGGTGATAACAAAACAAAAAAAATAATCAAGAAATCGCAAATGTGGAGGTGGGTAAAGAGGGTACCTTGCTCGTTTCTGGCCGTGAAAATAACGATGCCCGTTTCGTCGCCAATTAAACATTCAGCTATTCGCATTTGACGAACTTGGCTGTCAGGACGCCCCTTCTGAAGAACAATCTTGGCACTTGTTACCTTCACTATCAAATTGTGGCCAGAAGTTCCCGGTCGAAGCTGATCAATCTTGGTAAACACGGGCTTCCTCAAATTCGCATTGGGATTAGAATTAGGAGACGACATTGTCTCTCTCTCACTCCTCAGCACGAAACCCTTAAAAAAAATGCCTGAAAACCCCTCTCAACAGTGGCAAAAGAATCACAGAATGGAATAGAACTTCAGAAAACAAAAACAAGCATGCATACAGGATCGGATGGTGTGGGAACAGGGTCTGAGAAAAGACGGGTCGCGATTTAAGAAGAGGAATTCCAATTTTTTTTTTTGGTTGAAAAAACGTTCCGCCCTCAGGAAAATGAACCGATTGCCAAAATAGAAAATCGAAAGGGCATTCTCTCGATATATGTCACACACCTACTTGCTTTAAACTTCCTTCGTATAGGCAGCTGCCACCCGGAGGACGAGGATGAGTGTATTTCGACACCTATTTAACACAGGAGGGTAAAGCGTCGGGAGGGATGGATGAAGGAAGAGGAACTATTTAGCCACATGTGTAGATGATTATTTGAGAGCTTGTGTTGGATTTTATTACTGACAATTGGCGGGGCAATGACATGCAACAAGCATTCTTGTGTGAAGAGTGTATACATTGGGATATACATCGTTTTTTTTGTCTTGGGTTTAGGTGGTGTTAATATTGTTATGGTGCATTCTGGTGTTAAGAGTGTATACATTTGGATATACATTTTTTTTTCTTGGGTTTAGGTTTTTATGGTGTTAAAGAGTGTATATATTGTTATGGTGCATTGTGGTGTTAAGAGTGTATACATTGAGATATACATAATTTGTTTTGTCTTGGTTTTAGGTTTATTATGATGTTAAAGAGTATATATATTGTTATGGTGTATATATTGGGATATACATTGTTTTAGGTTTGGAATTAGTTATGTAGATGAGATGGTTCACTTGAGTGTTTAAGTCACTTATAAATATTAAGTAGTGTAGAGGTTTCCTATTTAGTCACAAGTGAAAATGATTATTTTGAGCGCTTGTGTTGGATTTTATTACTAAGAATTGGCAAGGCAATGACATCCAACAAGAATTGTGGTGTTAAGAGTGTATACATTAGGATATACATCATTTTTGGCTTGGGTTTAGTTATTGTGTTAAAGGGTGTATACATTGTGGTGTTAAAGGGTGTATACATTAGGATATACATCATTTTTGGCTTGGACTTAGTTATGGTGTTAAAGGGTGTATACATTGTTTTGGGCTTGGGATTAGTTATGTAGATGAGATGATCCATTTGAGTATAGTAAGTGTTCAAGTCATTTATAAATGTTATGTAGTGTGGAGGCTTTTTTATTTTAGAGAAGAGAATACCTTAATGGTGATAGTCTCAATTCCAAATACATTTAAAAATGTTATGTAGTGTGGAGGAGAAGAGAATACCTTAATGGTGATAGTCTTAATTCCAAATACATTTATAAATGTTATGTAGTGTGGAGGAGAAGAGAATACCTTAATGGTGATAGTCTCAATTCCAAATACTTTAGTAGATAATTTGTCATTAATAGAAAAAAAACATACTTATAATGCATAAGCATTGCATGTTTAAGAGTGTATACATTGTTTAGATGGTACATAACATTTGCACTGAAATGCATTGGATGAAGGAGATCTATGCAAAGTATGGGCATCATACAAAGGTCATGGTCTAAACATGTTACAAATTGCTTTTTTGGGGGTCACTCAAAATAATGAGAAGGGAAATTAATATTTTTGGCTTAAAATCTAGCAAGAATCATTTTGGATAAGATGGAATTGCAAATATCAAATGTTAACATTACACAATCCAATTGTTTTAGGGGTATTCGAGTGTGTTGAATCTATTTTTATATTGGAAACAACAATTTCATCAATTTAAAATTGTATTTTGGGCAAAGATTACCTAGTTGAATTCCAATGATGGCAGACTGGATAAGATCGAAAACGTTGAATGTTTAACCTTCTTCCATACAAAGTATTTGAACAATTAGAATAGTGCTTATTTGCACTTCAAACTTGCATAAATGCAATGAAAATCCTAGTTAATGTTAAATAACAACTTTCCACTAAGAGATATCTAACCATGCTTCTTCACTCATGACAAAGGACTTGGATGTTGAGCCTTGTCAAGGCATGCTCTTTAACAACTCAAGTAAAGTTGAGTTATAATTAACCAACCAATTATAGTTGTAGGTCCTACTCCAAAACTTAAAGGTAATTTTAGTCTTACATGATAAATTGGTTTAATTAAAGTTGTTTTTAAATACACTCAATGAATGCAATTTCTCAAACCGATTGTCTTGTTATAGTTTAATTTAATGTCAAGGGGATTGGATAAGGAATACATAAGAAAAATAAATTAAAAATTTTATTTTGAAAAAAGAAATGTTGTCTATCCCTACCAACATTTAGTAAAATCTCATAAGCAAACAATTGGATTTTTTAATGGCATCATGGATAGGTATTCCACTTTTATTTAGGAGTAGGATAATTAGCTGATGTTTTTGGCCTTTTTTCAATGAGGCCTTATTGAAATTTGGAAAACATATTAAACTGATGAAATTAGATGTTGAAAATAGTATACAAGGAAGTTACAAAAATTCCAAGACATTTACAATGTGCAATCTCAACAAACCATTTCACCATTGCAGTGATTCGGAAATATGCATGGCACTGACAAAATACCAATGTCCTCACTTGGAACGCCTAATATGTAGGCAAGCGAGAGACTATATTTCTTCAGGAGAAAAAAGAAAAGTCCCTAATGAAACACAATCATTTCTTGTATATCCTCCTTAATTAGTGACACCATCTAAAATCTATCATTAAGTTTATGGTTATTATGTAATTACCTTACTAGCGTACCTAAAATTTTATTAACAAAACTTACAATATTACTTATCACCCAAAAACTCGAAATATCACGTGCCTATATACATATTAAGAGCCATCTAGTGATGATATCTCGTGTTTTGTACTGTATAGGCGTTTATATAATTTGTATTGTTACTATTGAATTCTAGTAATATAGTATAAAGTTGCCTGAGCTAGCGAGTTCTCAAATATGCTAGCCCTCACAAAGATAATATAGTGCATTGGTTAATGTATCACCACACATTTATGCATTTTGTATAGGGAAGAATCAAACCTCCTAATCTGACTCAATCTAAGCTTCATAACACCTCCAAAACATGTTGGCAATAACTTTTTCTTCTTTTCTACTTTTTTTCCTAATTTTCTTTTAACTCGTTTCCTTACATTTAAGGAAGATAAACTCTTAGCCAATCAAAAGAATTTTTAAGTCTTAATCAAGTACCAAAAAGTTTCAATTTATATAGTATTCACAAGAAAGTCATTATTCCTTGTGATCACCATTATCACTACCTCTGATAAATCATGTGCTTTTTAATCATATTTAGCTTTAATCTTATACATAAAACTATATATTATCTTATTACAATTTAACCTCATGTAAAAAAAAAAAAAAATAGTACCTTTACAAATAATTATCTCAATTCAAAAATAATTATATTTAAATAAATATTTAAAAATGGAAGTATTCTTATTATTATTTATTTTAATAATCGAAGGGAATATTATTTTAATAATCGAAGGGAATAAGGAGAGTGTTATCTTTTTATGAAAAGGGCCAAGATACATCATGCCAGGAAGATTGTCTATGACAACATTTATATATTAATGAGAATATTTAAAATTCAATAAAAAGTAGGTATAAGCATTGAACCTTTTTGGAAAAAAAGGTATAAGCATTGAACCTAGCTTTTAGTTCAAACATTGATGAGGATAAATACTCATCTTTTAAGCGCGACTTTCCACTTAATTTGATGTTTCTTACACTAAAGATGATGGAGACAACATTTTATAGTCAAAGCTCTCAACTTCAATTGATTCGATTAGCATGTTGTTTTATCCAAAATTTTAAAGATGTTGTGAATAGTCAAAAGTTGCATTGTTGTTTGGCAATGAGTGTAGGTCATTTTAAACTTTGAAGAAACAAAAGAAACCAAGTTTATATTGGAGATAGGAATATATTTAATAATGAGATGGAAGTTTTAATATTATATAAAGGGTTAGTAATTTTAAAAGACAAAGGGATCTCAAAACCTATAATGGTAGGGACTTAGTGATAATTCTAAGATCTCTACACTACAAAATCCTTTAAAAGAATTTTAAATTCTCTAAACTTGCATAGAGAATTTTAATAGAGGTTCAAGATTTTGAGAAGATTGAGTTTTTTCATGTTTTGTAAAGGTAAAACAAGTTCTCGGACATGTAAACCAATAAAGGGGCTAGGTTGCAAGAGGGGGATTGCAATTTAAATGAGGATTATCATCCTATCTCCCACATGATGTGCAAGCATTCTATGATGAACACACTTCATATGAACACGTCTTATCATGTAACACCAATTGGATAGCAAGTTAATACACCAGTGTGAACCTGCTCACTTCACCTTCAATCCTCCTTTGCGGGTGATTAAGAGTTGTACAATGGTGGAGTTGAGTGATGCACGTGGATCTAGTTGGGCTGGAAATTAGACATGGCCTGACTTACTTGCCCTCGCTCTAGACCTCGGCCCCTTCTCCAAGCATGAACGATGGATAGAGATGGGCATTCTACTAGTAATTAGTTATGTTAGTCAATTAGGAAGAAGGATGGCAACAATGGAGCATTTCCATTGCAAGAATAAGTTTTGTGTATTGTGCGAGTTCAAAGAGTCAAGGAGAGGAGTGCAGATGTGTGAGAGGGAGATAATAGAAACAGTGTAGTATAATCGATCATTTTCTAAAAAAATTGCATTAGGAACACTTACACAGTTAACACAACAAAGCACACACTAAAAATATAGGATTGGGAGAAGAGTTTGAAGCACTCAAGGGGATATACCACAGTAAGCACTTGGAGTTTATTGAGTTGTAATGTTCCCAAGTGGATTTGCTTGGAACATTTGAAGTACTGTGTTTTCTGGTTGTGGTATTTTGTCAAATTGTTTGTTGATTTGTCTTCTTAAGGTGTGTTAATGCTTTGTTGTTTATTGTTTTGCAGCAAATGGTTGTTCATATGAAAGAATTGACAAGTAACAACAACATACAAATAGGAATAACACACAAAATGGCCACAAACTCATATCTGATTTTATTTATTAAAGATGGTTAACCTCCATACAATAGTAGAGAAGATCTGGAACACATATAACAGAATAACAATGTGGTTGAAGATGCCTCCAATGTACAATAGAAAATAGATATATTTGTTTTCAATAGCCCTCCTAGGTTGTATGCAGAATATCTTGTAGATCAAGTTATTTCCCTTGTTGAATACCAAGCTTCCTCTGCTGAAGTTGTGCCCTCATTGGTTGTAGACTCCCAAAGAATTTCGCCCTCTTCAGATCTAGCTCTCAAACCCCAAACAAATTCTACCAACTTGTGATAGAAGTGATGCCAAGCTTGGACCAGGAACAGAGGGATCTTTCACCTCCTTGCTAATCTCTAGGGTTTATTCGGTCAAAACCCCCAAGTACCATGGGCTTTCTAGCTAAGAAGCCAGACATCAAAATATCAATCAACATAATGAGATAATAGAAGCCCTTATCTCTGTTTTATACCTCCTTTCACCTTTTTCCATTCAAGTGACTTTTAATTCATCTTTTAATATTTCTTCATAAATCACTTTATTAATTTAATAACCCTTTTTACACCAAAAAGTGACTAATTCACCCTTATAACTTCTCATGCCACTGAAATCACTTTTAATCATTCTATCCCGTAGATATTTTCGTCCCGATTCCAACGAGCTATTATACTAAGGTGTTTCTCCAAGAAACAAGCTCCAAATAACACCTTTAGTGTAATTAATTAAAATATGCTCAATAATAACCCAAAATTACAGAAATCGTCGGAATGCAATGAAACCAAGGACAAGTTGTGCGGAATGGATCCTGATGATGAAATATGATGAATAATGTGAGTCAGGCCCCATAAAAATCCTCAAAATTGTATGATCTCACTATTACTCCCAATTGTCTACTCTTGCAGGCATCCCAAATTGTAACATAAGGGAATCCAAAAATGGGGACATTACAGTCCTCCCTACTCGAATATTGCTTGTCCTCAAGCAATAGATGAATCAAACTGTATATGATCCCAGGGTCCCATATCCACCTATATGACATGAAGTATTCTCCCCTCAAAAGATGGTCCCTCAAAGTGCTCGCCACGTAGGCCCCCAGAATGTTCCTGATGAGTAGAACAATCATGTGCAATAGATCCTCAGTCAACTCCTTAGGAAACCGCTCTACTCGAATCTCAACTCCATCGACCACTAGACTACCAAACACTCTAATCCCTGGATTCTAAATCAAGATGTGAACTGCAATGCCCTGTAAAGTATAGCCCTGTAAGACATCAATGCAAAGAGTCTCCTGAAGACCCCCAACCAATAGAGCAAGTAAATATAGTATCCACCCCTCAAGGAATCTCTCATCTAAACCTATCTCTAAACTACCACCTCTGGTAGTATCCAGATCCCCTGCTAACCAAGAAGATGATCTACTCATGTACCTGATCCTCAACCAAGGAGATCCATCCTACCACATCGCATCCTCATCTCCATTTGATCTCAAATTCCCCCAACAATGGAAGGAATTGATCATGAACGTCCCTGAAACTCCCAAGCGCTCTAGAAGAGCACCAAAACCTACATCACATAACTCTAATGGTTCCATACCATGTATCTCGGTGCCTAATGAACTGTAAACCTCCGACCGAAGTGTATCGATAGCTATGATGTCCTGTCCATGATCACTAAACTCATCCTCCCTGCCAACCCACATTGTTTCCTACGATGTCCCATACTCTGGTAATATCCCTATAATGTCAACCCTACTATATAGCTCTAGCACACTAGGGTCGAGAGATGCTAACATACTCTCCCAACTCTACCCTGAAACAAGGATGGCTAAGGAATCATGCCTTGACTCCCGACATTGATATACCAAGCATGCCCCCATATGCCTCATGACATCATCCTTAAGATCCTCCAAGGAGAATCTCTCTATGATCTGCTGACGGGTCCTGAAATGTCCAAGTTGTCCAACCATAGGTACATCATGTACGGTCCTCAATATCTCTGTCGTTGTCGGTTGTGAGCATGCATCTTACAAACTGACCTCATAGTCCTCATCGAAAGCATATGTCCTACTATGTTCCCTGTCCTCATCCCGATGAGACTCTGAACCTATATCAACCTCTTAAATATACTTTGTCCCATGGCTAAGGATACCCTCCATCACGCCCAAGGCCTCCTCTGACTGTCTCGGGTGAACCTCCCCTATCCTGTTGCATGTAATGGCATATCCCCTATCAGGAGGTCTCTGTTTAATAACTCTCCATGTCCCATGCAACTCGCTATCTTCCCCGATGTTGTTGTATACAATGAAAGTATCGGGGAAGGCTAATAGAAGTACCTACCATTGTATGTAGGACTGGGAAGTATCATATGTGTTGGTCAATCCCAAAGGCTTGACCAAAAATTCATCCACCGACATTCAAGGTGAATAGTCACCTAGACTCCACACTAATCTCATGCCATCGTGTACAATGGTAAGTGACTCCACATACCGATGGTCAATCACACTCCCCCTATCATCACTCATATGACTGATGCTACTGAGAAGGTAATCTCCCATATCCATGTGTTGATGTAAAGGAAAGGATCGCTCTCCACGTAAATCTCCATGATCAACCAAGTATGTCTCTTGTATACCCATGCAAGCTCATGTATCCTCTTGCATCATCATGTATCATGAGTGTATTGTTGGGTCAACCTATACATGGATGTCAACTAATCCTGGAACCCAAATGGATGTGTCATCATATATGTCCCTGACTCTGGAATCCCCCTGTGTATGTTTAGGACCAACTGTCTCAGAGCTCCTCATGAATGGTGGTCACTGTGACACATGAACATCCTCAAGCGTCTCCTGGTCACATCTCTCCATAATCATCAGTGATCCTGGGTATCCCTCGCACTCCTCCATCAACTGTCACTCCTCTATCAAACCACCAACATCCTCCAATGATGTAGCTAAAGTATATATCTGACTCTCTGCAGAGATAGATGTGGTGGATCTCTGACTAGCCTCCTTGAGGAGCTCCTTTAATATAGACTCTGATTCTTGAAGGATTATCTATGTGTCTTTCAAGAATCCATGTGTGCTTACCAACTCATTAGTGATTCAGTCCACCTCAATCTCCTTCTCCTTCAATGCCCCATGATACATCTCGCCAACTTCTAGAAGGTAATCTATATCCATAAGTAACTACTGGTAGTCGGTCCTCATCATAGTCACTCTCTCCATGAGTGTCTAAAAGTCATCAATGGTAAGCTCCCCATCTGAACTACCATGTGCCATAGTGGCCCTCCAACAATACTCTACCACCAACACACGTGTATCATCAATGTGTCTAATGGTTGTCACAATCATGTCCTCTCTAACCTTCAGTTGTCCTGCCAAATGTCGTGACTCCTTAACACTGCCCTGCTAAAGTGCTACTGATATGGGCGGATCTCCACACATGGAAGGGACTTTACTTTGTTCACCCAGTTGATTTGAAGTTGGTGACAAAGTGGCAAAAGGGTGAACTTATGCATTTATGAGTTTTATTTTCTCATGCATTTTATTAATGCTTTGTGAGAAAAAGGTCTCATGCATTCTTATGCTTTTATGATATGCTCATGCATTTAATTATGCTTTATGAGCTTTTGGAAAAACTCATAGGTTATTATTCACTTTTGATGTAAAATGATTAATACTTGTGAGGGAAATTAGACTCACGTATTTATCATTAAATTATAATTTTGGAAATTGGTTTTTATGTGAGAAACCACCTCACACCAATTTTTCATTATTCTCAATTATAGGTTGAGAAAATCAAGGACATGGATGAAGATTCTTTGGGTGGTTTTGAGACTTTTCCCATTATGTGCTTGAAGATAGTTTGAGATCCTACATTTATGGATCTTGTTTTTCCTCTTTTGTAATTAGATCCTATTATTGTGGATCTAGGAATTAATTCTCTTTTTTAAGAGAGAGAGTGAGGCAAAACTATATAATGCCTTATGCGAGCCCTATGTAGGAGGAGAGTAATGGAGAATTAATGAGTGGAGTTAGAGAGCCATAGTGCTACTACTCCTAAGCATTGAGAGACTTATTCATGTAAGGAATTCTCCTTCTTTATGTATGGAGAGATATGAGTGTGAGTAGTCTTCTTGAATCCTCATTGAAGGAGAAGGAATCTCTTATGTAATCATTTATGAGAAGGTCCCAACATATTTTAAATAAGGAATGAAAGTGATCCGTATTCCAATTGAAGCGGATCCGGAGACATGGCCCAGGAGGGGTGAACTTCATTACCAACATCGGTTGTCTCTCTCTTGTCTTTTCATATGCTTATTCCAGTTTGGGTTCATGTGTGTTATGTATTATTGTTTAAAAGTATGGTTAATAATGGACTCATATGCCATTTTAATCCTTATGCAAATAATTCGTTAGAAAACGATTCTCGATTGAAAACTTGTGTAGAGTAAGTACTCACCCATTTTCAGATCAAGTGGTATCAGAGCAGGCTGACTGCTTTGCAGGATGGGCAAAGGAGCGAAGTGAGCAGAAAGACTTCAAGAATTAGAAGAGATAAATCACAGCATTCAAGCTGAAAAAGCAGATTTGAGGAGACTTTTGCAGGTTGCAGAAGAAGAGAAGCAAGAGCTTCAAGAGAAGTCTCAGCTTCATGGAGAAGTTCTCAACGGAATTATTGAAGAATTTCAACTCGAATTGCAAACCAAGGATGATCTCTTGGCTAAGCTGCAGTATGGTGAACGAATGGAGGACAAAGAGCCTTCTACCGTGGATGCACAAACTCAAACCGAGGTATATGATTTTTCTTCATGTTCAATTTTCTCTCAGTATGAAACTAACATGGGCATGAAGCTCCTCACGAAGATGGGATACAAAGGAGGTGGACTTGGCATCCATGGCCAAGGAATCACTCGGCCATTAGAGGTGGTACAAAGACCACGATTTGCAGGTTTGAGATATAGTCAAGAGGAGATTGGAGAGTGCTCAAAGCCCATTGAAGCAAGAGCCACTTCAAAAACCATTTTTACATCATTGGATTCCAAGAGAGGAGACAAATCATCTAGTCCTAGTCCTCGTTAGATCTACATCAAGGACAATTCCGAAAGGTATGAAAGTCATTCGAATCCTTTTCTTAAATGTAAGAAAAATGATTTATGCATTACATATTCTAACCATGATGTAGCCAAGCATCAAACAAAGAAAGCTTGGGTTAAGAAAATCAATATGTCCACGGGAAGTGAGACAAAGCAAAGGGAACCTATTTCACGTCCTCATGGTAAGGAGATTCTATTAAAGGGAAAACAAAGAAATTATTGCAGCCATTGTAATCTAAGTGGTCATTGGGAGAAGAAGTGTTGGAAGCTTCATCTCGAGCTTCATCCTACAACAAGCAAGAAATTTGTGGAAGCATCCACCAAGAAAGAGGCTGCACAAAGGGTGATGGAACATGTGGTCAATGTCCCTGCACCAGTCCCTGAAGAAACTCAGTTGCAGGAAGAGGGCACCTTTGATTGGTTGGGTAAGAAATGGTTATCATTTTTCCAAAATTAAATTTGTTGTTTTAGCAAGATTATAGATCTAAGCTATAAGGAATGCGATGATAAATTTCCAAGAATGGTCTAAAGGCACCAATGTTTGTTGTACAAAATGCTCGAGGAGAATCATGCAGATATTTGAAGGGACAAACATTATCATGTTGGAGATTTTTTCTATGATTTGGAGCTGATGACTGAAGCCCCTACCTCCAAGATCTAGACAGGGATATCAAGAAAAGCCTTCAATCATTTCCCAGGAAAATGTGCGAGTGATGATGAAGATGGTGCTCGTTCTGTTGTTGCAGAATCATCCCCTGCATTGTTCTTGTTGCTAAATTCTTGCATTGAAAGAGACTGTTGCTGAACATTCTGAAGGACCGACCCTTCGTGCAGCAACAGATGCAACAGATTCATTGATGAATTTAAAGCATTTAGAGTGAAAGAAATGCAAGTTGGGTACAAGGACAGTTCGCAATGCAGTAAAGCCCCCATTTCTTGCTGGCAGTGGAAAAAGAAAGTTCGATGGAACATCTGATCAAACTGTTTCAAGGGTTTCATCAGACTGAGTAAATGATTGGCATGCTCTCTCAATCTCTTCCAATACATCACAAGAAACATCTAAAGAAAAAAAAAATAAAAAAAATCATGCAAAAGGTTCTTTTGGAATTCAAGAACGAAGGGAAGCTTTCTCTGCGGAAAATGGGAAATTATTTGTTTGTAGTTTGGCACTATGGTGATTGTTCTCTCTCCCAAAGAAATCCAAACAATATTAGCAAAATTCCAAGATCAATTGGGTCCCATTGAAACTGTCGAAGACGAAAGTGGTCGATCGGTGAGCCTCTTCCACGGCCTGTGCAAGAAAAACGATGTAGTTGAAGGCTATGAGGAGGAGAATGAGCCAGGGAAGCATCATCAATTGATTCTCTCACTGAGCGAGAATCCTCCAAGGAAAGAATACACAGATTCTTTGATCTTGCCGTGGGCACTATTTTACATATCACAGATTTTATGATCTTTCTGTGGCCAGATATTTCATCTGAGTCCAGATCTTTCGCACCATAGCTTGCATGATTTCCAATTTGGGTGACATCCCCACATTGTCACCAAGTTTTTTGAAATCATCACCAAGCAGGCCAAGCGATTCGATGCCAAATCCAACAATACTCTACCACCAACGCATGTGTATCATCAATGTGTCTAATGGCTGTCACAATCATGTCCTCTCTAACCTTCAGTTGTCCTGCCAAATTTCATGACTCCTGAACACTGCCCTGCTAAAGTGCTACTGATCCGGGCGGATCTCCACACATGGAAGGGACTTTACTTTGTTCACCAAGTTGATTTGAAGTTGGTGACAAAGTGGCAAAATGGTGAACTTATGCATTTATGAGTTTTATTTTCTCATGCATTTTATTAATGCTTTGTGAGAAAAAGGTCTCATGCATTCTTATGCTTTTATGATATGCTCATGCATTTAATTATGCTTTATGAGCTTTTGAAAAAACTCATACATTATTATTCACTTTTGATGTAAAATGATTAATACTTGTGAGGGAAATTAGACTCACGTATTTATCATTAAATTATAATTTTGGAAATTGGTTTTTATGTGAGAAACCACCTCACACCAATTTTTCATTATTCTCAATTATAGGTTGAGAAAATCAAGGACATGGATGAAGATTCTTTGGGTGGTTTTGAGACTTTTCCCATTATGTGCTTGAAGATAGTTTGAGATCCTACATTTATGGATCTTGTTTTTCCTCTTTTGTAATTAGATCCTATTATTGTGGATCTAGGAATTAATTCTCTTTTTTAAGAGAGAGTGAGACAAAACTATATAATGCCTTATGTGAGCCCTATGTAGGAGGAGAGTAATGGAGAATTAATGAGTGGAGTTAGAGAGCCATAGTGCTACTACTCCTAAGCATTGAGAGACTTATTCATGTAATGAATTATCCTTCTTGATGTATGGAGAGATATGAGTGTGAGTAGTCTTCTTGAATCCTCATTGAAGGAGAATAAATCTCTTATGTAATCACTTATGAGAAGGTCCCAACATCTTTTGAAGAAGGAATGAAAGTGATCCATATTCCAATTGAAGCGGATCCAGAGACATAACCCAGGAGGGGTGAACTCCGTTACCAACATTGGTTGTCTCTCTCTTGTCTTTTCATATGCTTATTCCATTTTGGGTTCATGTGTGTTATGTATTATTGTTTAAAAGTATGGTTAATAATGGACTCATATGCCCTTTTAATCCTTATGCAAATAATTCGTCAGAAAACAATTCTCGATTGAAAACTTGTGTAGAGTAAGTACTCGCCCATTTTCAGATCAAGTGGTATCAGAGCAGGCTAACTGCTTTGCAGGATGGGAAAAGGAGCGAAGCGAGCATAAAGACTTCAAGAATTAGAAGAGATAAATCACAACATTCAAGCTGAAAACGCAGATTTGAGGAGACTTTTGCAAGTTGCAGAAAAAGAGAAGTAAGAGCTTCAAGAGAGGTCTCAGCTTCATGGAGAAGTTCTCAACAGAATTATTGAAGAATTTCAGCTCGAATTGCAAACCAAGGATGATCTCTTGGCTAAGCTGCAACATGGTGAACGAATGGAGGACAAAGAGTCTTCTACCATGGATGCACAAACTCAAACCGAGGTATATGATGTTTCTTCATGTTCAATTTCATCTCAGTATGAAACTAACATGGGCATGAAGCTCCTCACGAAGATGGGATACAAAGGAGGTGGACTTGGCATCCATGGCCAAGGAATCACTCAGCCATTAGAGGTGGTACAAAGACCATGATTTGCAGGTTTGGGATACAATCAAGAGGAGATTGGAGAGTGCTCAAAGCTAGTTGAAGCAAGAGCCACTTCAAAAACCATTTTTACATCATTGGATTCCAAGAGAGGAGACAAATCATCTAGTCCTAGTCCTCGTCAGATCTACATCAAGGACAATTTCGAAAGGTATGAAAGTCATTCGAATCCTTTTCTTGAATGTAAGAAAAATGATTTATGCATTACATCTTCTAACCATGATGTAGTCGAGCATCAAACAAAGGAAGTTTGGGTTAAAAAAATCAATGTGTCCATGGGAAGTGAGACAAAGCAAAGGGCACCTATTTCACGTCCTCATGGTAAGGAGATTCTATTAAAGGGAAAACGAAGAAATTATTGCAGCTATTGTAATCTAAGTGGTCATTGGGAGAAGAAGTGTTGGAAGCTTCATCTGACAACAAGTAAGAAATTTGTGGAAGCATCCACCAAGAAAGAGGCTGCACAAAGGGTGATGGAACATGTGGTCAATGTCCCTGCAAGAAACTTAGTTGCAGGAAGAGGGTACCTTTGATTGGTTGGGTAAGAAATGGTTATCATTTTTCCAAAATTAAATTTGTTGTGTTAGCAAGATTATAGATCTAAGATATAAGGAATGAGATGATAAATTTCCAAGAATGGTCTAAAGGCACCAGAGTTTGTTGTACAAAATGCTCGAGGAGAAGCATGCAGATATTTGAAGGGACAAACATTATCATGTTGGTGAATTTTTCTATGATTTGGAGCCGATGACTGAAGCCCCCGCCCCCAAGATCTAGACGGGGATATCAAGAAAATCCTTCAATCATTTCCCAGGAAAACGTGCGAGTGATGATGAGGATGGTGCTCGATCTGTTGTTGCGGAATCATCCCCTGCATTGTCCTTGTTGCTAAATTCTTGCATTGAAAGAGACTACTGCTGAACATTCTGAAGGACCGGCCCTTCGTGCAGCAGCAGATGCAACAGATTCATTGATGAATTTAAAGTGTTTAGAGTGAAAGAAATGCAAGCTGGGTACAGGGACAGTTCGCAGTGCAGTAAAGCTCCCATTTCTTGCTGGCAGTGGAAAAAGAAAGTTCGATGGAACATCTGATCAAACTGTTTCAAGGGTTTCATCAGACCGAGTAAATGATTGGCATGCTCTCTCAATCTCTTCCAATACATCGCAAGAAACATCTCGTTGACCAGCACGTTGGCCTCCTTGTTACCATGCATACGACTCCACATGTATCGAAGGGTAGAGAAGACTGTGGACTGATGCTACAACATTGCTGGCAGTTTGGAAGATTATTTTATTTGCAGATTGGAGAATTATTGCATGGGAATGGTCGATGTTCAAAGTGAACGCCCCCTTGATAGTTGAGTCATGCACGGAGTTGATGAACAGAGAAGGTCAATTTTGCTAGATTGGGAACTTCTGCAAATTAATTGTTGCGTCCAAGGCATTTTTGTATGCCAGTGCCAGTGAGCCAAAGTAAATCATCATGGATTGAAGAGATTGTTAGGCATTTACAACTCAACCAGAAATGCATCAAAGTCAAATGGGAGGATTAAAAATTTGGTAAATAAATTTGATTAAAGTTTTTTTATTTAAGTGCTTGTATGGTATTTGAGCACAAACCTCACTTTTTGTATTTGAAATATTGTGGCAAGAGGAAACCCAAACATTAATACACCTTGAGGGCATGTTGTTTTAAAATTAAATCTGATGTAATTTGGATATCGAAGCTTTGTAAAAAGGGCTTTTTAGCCACTCTTATGCGAGGAGAGTGAGAGATGTTAATTTTGCACCTTAAACTTTGATTGGCTTCTTTGTAATCATCATGTAATTAGTTAAATGAGGCGATTTGCCTAAGCCATATTGGCATTCATTGTAAACTTGACCAATGAGTATGATTATAAACTCTTTGCAAGTAAGGTACTCCAAAGATTGAAATACATGTCATCAGCTATGAGTTGCAAATTTATGTAGATGAGGGCTTCGACATTCCAGCTCCGAAGAACATAGACGAAGGAGACATGGGTGTGCCTTTTCCAGACATTTGCTTTGCAACAGTGGCAGGTGTTGGCTTTACATTCTGATTCCGAAGTACATGGGAGAAGGAGTCTTGAAGGAATGTGCCTTTTGACATTTGCATAGAGATATAGTTGATACTTTTGGAGACCACAAGTTTATTTTATGGGGAGGCGTGATCCGGGCGGATCTTTACATGTGGAAAAGACTTTACTTTGTTCACCAAGTTGATTTGAAGTTGGTGACAAAGTGGTAAAAGGGTGAACTTATGCGTTTATGAATTTTATTTTCTCATGCATTTTATTAATGCTTTGTGAGAAAAAGGTCTCATGCATTCTTATGCTTTTATGAGATGCTCATGCATTTAATTATGCTTTATGAGCTTTTGGAAAAACTCATACATTATTATTCACTTTTGATGTAAAATGATTAATACTTTTGAGGGAAATTAGACTCACGTATTTATCATTAAATTATAATTTTGGAAATTGGTTTTGTATGTGAGAAACCACCTCACACCAATTTTCCATTATTCTCAATTATAGGTTGAGAGAATCAAGGACATGGATGAAGAGTCTTTGGGTGCTTTTGAGACTTTTCCCATTATGTGCTTGAAGATAGTTTGAGATCCTACATTTATGGATCTTGTTTTTTGTCTTTTGTAATTAGATCCTATTATTGTGGATCTAGGAATTAATGCTTTTTTTTAAGAGAGACTGAGGCAAAACTATATAATGCCTTATGTGAGCCCTATGTAGGAGGACAATAATGGAGAATTAATGAGTGGAGTTAGAGAGCCATAGTGCTACTACTCCTAAGCATTGAGAGACTAATTCATGTAAGGAATTATCCTTCTTGATGTATGGAGAGATATGAGTGTGAGTATTCTTCTTGAATCCTCATTGAAGGAGAGGCATCTCTTATGTAATCACTTATGAGAAGGTCCCAACATCGTTTGAAGAAGGAATGAAAGCGATCTGTATTCCAATTGAAGTGGATCCAGAGACGTAGCCCAGGAGGGGTGAACTCCATTACCAACATATGTTCTCTCTCTCTTGTCTTTTCATATGCTTATTCCATTTTGGGTTCATGTGTGTTATGTATTATTGTTTAAAAGTATGGCTAATAATGGACTCATATGCCCTTTAATCCTTATGCAAATAATTCGTCAGAAAATGATTCTCGATTGAAAACTTGTGTAGAGTAATTACTCACCCCTTTTCAGATTAGCTACCTCATAACTCCTATTTCCAATGTCAACAACAGAATCCTCATCAACACACTCCTCAAGAGTTAAGGCACCACACTTCCCACTGTTTGTTGTGCTATTGAATCCCCATGTATGCCACTGTGCATCATCGTATACTGCTACCTCAATCTGAACTGCCATGTATCATGTATGTACAGTTGTATCCTCTTGTGCACTCACCCTACTAATATCATATGCCCCCGGATCCCATACAGATGTGTCCATAAATGTGATATGGCCATCCCAACAAACAAGGAATGCATCCTCGTCACTGTAGATTGGTCCCAGAAGTAAGTATCCCATCGACATGTCGATCTCCAAAACTTGATCTATCAATGTACTCCCCAAAAGAGGTGACTCACTCTCCCCGTACTGATAGGTACGTATATAGTCATTTGTCTCCAAGTTATGCCTCTCTTCTTGGGCCTGCAGATCCACATGTTCCTTGTGTTCAATCGCTACACAAGGATCCTCTACCACATCTAGAATGCCACTAATATCCACATGTGTCATGTTTAGCATAAGTGACTGAGAAGGTAAGGAATGTGTCAAGTTCAACTCCATAGGAGGATCATTATCCCCCACGCATGACCTCATATCAACATCTAAAGGTGGATCACCCAATATCCAATCCTCCTCATGCCTAGGTGTTGACACAACTGAATCCTCACAAGTATCACCACTGTCTGATTAAGAAACTAAAACACATGCACTGTCATCTTGTCCATCCAACTATCCATGAGATGCGCAGGAGTCATAGGCCTTATGGGACTGCTCTAATGATACATCTAAGGCTGCATCATCATACACATCCTCATCATCATTGTCGTAGTGCACCTCAATGTATTGCACTCTCCCCTTGCCCCTGCATCTGTGATTTGGCTCCCAAGGATTTTTGCAACTATAGCAAGGTTCCCTGCTCTTATTGGTTGTAGGCTCAATATGTGCTCCCTTCAATCCACTAGCATGTGGTGATGTATCCACTTTCCTCTCTATTTTGGCTCTGCTTTCCTCTACTTTTCTTCACCAATAATTGACTTCTGCAATCTTCTCGGTCCATACTGCAATATAATCTTTACTCCACCTAGGATTTTTAATGGATAAAAACTATTGGAAAGTTACCTGAGCCTTGAATGTCTCACTAAGAGCTTGATATTCCATATCACAATATATAATATCGTCTACAATAGCCATTTTTCCTTCACGAATGCCCTCAGGTTGGGAGGGATCTTCGCTCTGATACCACTGTAATGTTCCCAAGTGGATTTGCTTGGAACATTTGAAGTATTGTGTTTTCTGGTTGTGGTATTTTGTCAAACAATTTGTTGATTTGTCTTCTTAAGGTGTATTAATGTTTTTTTGTTTATTATTTTGCAGCAAATGGTTGTTCATATGAAAGAATTGACAAGTAACGACAACATACAAATAGGAATAACACATGAAATGGCCACAAACTCAGATCCGATTTTATTTATTAAAGATGGCTAACCTCCGTACAATAGTAGAGAAGATTTGGAACATAGATAGAAGAATAACAATGTGGCTGAAGTTGCCTCCAATATAAAATAGAAAACTTATATATTTGTTGTCAATAGCCCTCCTAGGCTATATCCAGAAGATCTTGTAGATCAAGTTATTTCCCTTACTGAATACCAAGCTTCCTCTGCTGAAGTCATGCCCTCATTGGTTGTAGACTCCCAAAGAATTTTTCCCTCTTCAGATATGTCTCTCAAACCCCAAACAAATGTTACCAGCTTGTGGTAGAACTAATGCCTCACACATATGAGAAGCCTCCTTTGTTTTGGATGGAAAATGAAACCCCAAAGCACTAGATCTCTAACCCAAGTTGCGCCCTCCTTGAGGAAATTCGCCCAACTCTGTAAAATAATAATTTTGGATGATAGGAAACCACCATAAGTGCCTACAGAGTATCTTTGATGATGGACATGAATCTCCAATTGAGATATGGCCCAAACACAAGCTCTCAAGACCAAATCGAAATTTCTTGGCTAACTGGTGTGCCCTCTCTGCTATGCCCTTTTGCACTGACTAATGGTTGGGATGGAACTGAACTGAGATAGAATGGCGAGGGAGGAACCTTTAAACTCCTTGGCCAAGCTTGGACCAAGAACAGAGGGATCTTTCACCTCCTTGCTGATCTCTAGGGTTTGTTCAACCAAAACCCTCAAAACCCCCAAGTACCATGGGATTTCTAGCTAAGAAGGAAAACATCAAAATATCAATCAACATAATGAAAGAATAGAAGCCCCTATCTCTCTTTTATACCTCCTTTCACCTTTTTCCATTCAAGTGGATTTTAATTCATCTTTTAATATTTCTTCATAAATCACTTTATTAATTTAATAACCCTTTTTACTCCAAAAAGTGATTACTTTGCCCTTATAACTTCTCCTACCACTGAAAGTCACTTTTAATCATTCTATCATGTATATATTTTCATCCGATTCCAAGGATATATTACACTGAGGTGTTTCTCCAAGGAACAAGCTCCAAATAACACATTTAGGGCAATTAATTAAAATATGCTCAATAATAACCCAAAATTACGAAAATCATCGGAATGCAACGAAACCAAGGACAAGTTGTGTGGGACGGAGCCTGATGATGAAATATGATGAATAATGTGATTCGATCCCCATACAAATCCTCAAAACTATCCGAGCTCACTATCACTCCCAATTGACTACTTTGGCAGGCATCCCAAACTGTAACATAAGGGAATCCAAAAATGGGGACATTGCATGAGTAGTGGTGATCTTTGGAATTGTTGGTTGGAAAATTCGTGGCCCATATAGACCCACCTCTAGAATTAGTCTCATCCCCCCCTCTTGTTGACTCAATCCCATTAAAGGAACCATCCCCATGTGGCCTCTATTTGGCCTCAAAGGAATACAAGGATACATTGCACTTCCAAAATCTGGAACTAGTGGAATCTAGATGGCACATGTGAGATTAGCCTTGTTGTTACAATTGAGGAAGAGAATCCCTCAGAAGATGTTGGAATTGAGCCATAAGAGGACATGCAAGCATAAGTTGTTTGAGGGCATAAAATTCAATAAATTTATTTTTTATGGTTTCAGTATGTTTTGTCATGTTGTTTTTTTTGCTTAAGTAGTATGTAAGATAGTACACATATCAAGCATGTAGAGGTTGGAACCTGAAAGACAAACCTTGTAGGAAGTTGGATGTTAAGTTTTATATTTTGGATATCTAACAATAACCACCCTTAAACTTTATGTATTGAAAATTTGTCTGGTTCAATCACAACGTTTTCTAATATAAATTATACTTTTAGTCCCTGTCGAAGGCGTAGAGGGACTATATCGATCGATAATTCGATGAATTCATATTAGTTTGTCCTTTGACTAAAAATATTTGCATAATTTCTATTGTTGGAACTAGAGAACTAAAAACATTGATTTGTATATAATAAAAAATACCATATATGTCATAATCTGATTGGATAACAGATTGGAGGTCTTATCGCCAGCTTCACTATTCCCAATGTTTTATATGTTAGCATATCAAAAGTTTTTGATCATCTACTGTCTTTCTGAATTTTTAGTATTTTTTTGAAATGTTTAGATATCCAAAGTTTTGAGCATCGAGAGTCAGTTTTTTATTATTGACTTCATATTAGTTTGTCCTTTGACTAATTTTTTTTTTTGCATATTCTCTATTGTTCGAACTATTGTTACTATTTTTTTATTGTTATTATTATTATTATTATTTTATATTGATGTAAAATAATATAATAATTATTTTGCGTACGTAACAGACTTGCCACACTACATTATTTCTTAAATGTTTACACAACGCGAGGCCCTTCGGCGGTCTCGACAGACTTAAATGTTTACCTAACAGGCCTCATAGCCTTAAATGTTGAGTTAACAGGCCTGTTACAATACATTTTGTTCCTATTTTTTTTTATGCAATGTTGTCTGCAATGAATATGGGCAATATTGTTCTTCAACGACATTACTGGTTCACTGGTTGATGCTTGCTCGTTGCTTGTTCATTGGTTTCTTGTTTGCCTGTTGTTGTTGTTTGCTATTTGTTGTTTGCATTTCAAAACTGGAGATGCCCGAGTCAAAATCCTCTTGCAGAACATTTTTGTATGTGAGGAGAAAATACGATTTCCTTTTCTTATATGTCATTTTGGCTGCGATGGAGGTGGGTTTTGTGTCGAACATTGGCGATCAGGAATGAGACGAAGACAACATTACAGTCCTGCTTCTCTGGTCGTAGTAGTCACATACAAAGATGGGTAGCAAGAGGATTTTGATCGCTTCTAGTATTGAAGAATATCAACCGTGCAAACTACAACTTTCTTAATTGTTTACACAGTGGGAGGTCTTTGGACGGTCCTCACATCCTTAAATGTTTACTTGCCAGGCCTCACAGGCTGAAATGTTTGCTTAACAGTTGTGTTACAATACATTTTCCTCCGATTTTTTGAAACAATCTTTTTTGCAGTGAATTTGGCCAATATTGTTTTCACCAACATTCCTGGTTGGCTAGTTGATGCTTGCTCGTTGGTTTGCTGGATGCTGCTTATTTTTTTTTTATTCAACTTTGTAGAGTTGAGGTCTTGCAGCTGCAGTTGGGCCTTTTGGTGCTTGTTCACTGGTTTTTTGTCTTTTGCTTTCTCTTGTTTGCTTCAACTTTGCAAGGTTGGGGTCATGGATCTGCAGTTGGACCTGTTGTTGCAGTTTGTAGGCTAGGTGATGTGATTCTATCCTTCCCCATTCACTGGTGGGTCTCGGTGCTGTGGTTGCATTCCTCCATTTCTTAACAGGCCTGTTACAATACATCTTCGTTCGATTTTTTCTTTTTATTTCTTTTTTGATTTCCTTTATTTTTTTTTCTTCTGCAATGTTGTCTGTAGTGAATATGGGAAATATTGTTCTTTAGTGGTGTTATTGGTTCACTGGTTGATTCTTGCTCGTTGCTTGTTAATTGATTTCTTGTTTGCCTATTGTTGTTGCTGCAATTTGCACGCTTTGGGAAATATTGTTCTTCACCGACATTCCTGGTTGGATGGTTGATGCTTGCTCGTTGGTTTGCTGGATGCTGCTTATTGTTGTTTGATTCAACTTTGTAGAGTTGAGGTCCTGCTGCTGGAGTTGGGCCTCTTCATACTTGTTCACTGGTTTGTTGTTTTTTGCTTGCTCTTCTCTGCTTCAACTTTGCAGGGTCGGGATCCTGCATCCGTAGTTGGACATGTTGTTGCAGTTTGCAGGCCAGGGACTACGCTTATGTCCTTTCTCATTCACCGGTGAGTCTCGGTTCCATGGTTGCACTCCTGTTCGTTGGTTTTTGTTTACTATTTCCAGTTTGCAAGCAAGAATTTTCAATGTTGGGAATGCCTGAGACAAAATCCTCTTCCAGAACATATTTCGTATGTGACTACTACGACCAAAGAAACAAGCGTGTGATGTTGTCCTGGTGTTGTTCTTGAGGTCATTGTTCAACATAGATCCCACCTCTGTCGCATCCATAGTGACATGGAAAAGGTTGACAAATCTATGACAAGTGCATTCAAAAGAATACACGAAGAACATTAAAGAAATCATATTGATACTATGCAAACGATACGTGCACTTGGAAATACATTGCTTACTCTTCAACAAATCTTTGTTGAACAAACAATCGACATTGCACTTTCCCTACCCCTGGATTGTGGTTCAAGGAAATGTGTCTTCACAAACACATCTCTACTTGAGAAACACAAATTGGAACATGGTTTTACAGTTGGGCTACCAAAAAATACTATCAAGATAAAATAATATGAAAAAATTTGCGGTAGATATAAACACCATCTCTTTTTGACTTGAACCAGAGTTTGTCGAGCTCCAACTTTATTTCATAGCCGAGAATGTTTTTCCCATAGTTAATGTGTTCCTATGGCTTCATAATTATGAGACTAAGTGTTGTTGTGTGAGGAATAAAGTTCTTATCTCCCTTTCTTTTTCCTCTTCTATACTTACCCATTTTTCCCTTTTCTTCTTCCCCTCTATTATGCGTTTCTAGTTCTATACTTAGTCGCGTTTCTGTGCTCATGGGTTGACGGAGTGACGAACTGACAAATCCTCATCTCCATATATATCTTCACATCACGAGTTCGAACGACCGTCGTTTGTTTTCATACTTAGCCAATTTTATGAACGTGGGTTCGCAGATAGGCGCTATCGAACTTTGGTGCCCCGTGTTCGAGGTATACATATTTCACCCAAAAATTCGGTGATCTACAATTCAACCCTGCACTCCTCGAACTTGTAAGCCTAACTCTACCTACGATGACTATGTCTGACCGACCCGCCTTTCCATACTTAGTCAAGTCTTCTCAGACTCCCGGGTTCACAAAAGTTTAAAAGCATTTTTCGATCCCTTCCATCCCCGCTACCTTCCATCCTTCCCAATGCACATTAATTATGCTTTTACTAGGGACAAATCGCCAGACAAGTTCGAAAATATTGGCATTAATAAGCGGAAATCTCGAGGACATCTCCCATTAAAACTCATTAACGGCAGAATATTATGGGATCTGATGATTTTTTTGCGTCCATCTTGAATTGGCAAAAAAATGTTGGTTATTTTAGTTTTTTTAAGGCATCATCGTAGTAAGAGTGCAATATTGTACTACCCCACTGTCATCCACAAACGTGTCATCCACAAAGGTCTTGATGTCATATCCCTCTTTAATACTGTGCATATATTACAGGTTGTCATATTTGAGAATATGCTTGCATATGGAAATGTTAACTCATGTTATTAGTGACTATTCAACACACATATTCGAAAATATTGGCATTAATAGGCGAGAAGATCGAGGAAATCTTCCATTAAAATGAATTAAACCAAGATTTACAGAATATTATACTATCATCCTCCAACGTTCATTTTAAATACTTATTCCCATTTCCCTCTATCATCGAAAACTTGGGCTTTAAGGTGCCTTCGGTGTAATGTTCCTGGTCATCCACATGTGAGACAACTTAGAGATGGCATTCAGGCCCAATTGAAAGACGAAGGAATGGTTATATGTGACGTCAACTTTGAGTGAAAAAAAATTCTATTAGCCAACAAAAACTTAGACACAAAAAATTCAAGTATCTTATCATTGGTATTCTCTCTGTATTCGATGCTTTGGTTGCTTGAAAGGCCTACCTGAAGATTTGTATGTTGAACTTCTTTGTTTTGTTACTGGAAATTGGAAGGGACTTTCAAGTCACCTGCAAAATTCTCCTTTGTTGAAGTATGTAGCTTCTTCCAATGATCTGAAAATAGAAGGCTGAATTGTTATGCTATGCAAGCACCCTCTACTTCATTAAAATAAACTTTACAGGACCTTGCTTCATGTGTTAAAATATGCAAGATAAACTTATGTGTTAAGTTCATGTATCTTCTTGTAAATGCNGACGCAGACCCCACTGTTATTGTCGCGACCGCAACAATTCAACCAGAAGAACCAACAAATCCTGAAGAGGGGGAGCGCCTTTTTCATTCACAGATGTGGGTGAAGGGGACCCCACTGCATTTTATTGTTGATAGCGGAAGCCAAAATAACCTCATCTCAGCAGAGGTCATCAAACAATTGGGATTGTCGAAAACACCACACCCGCATCCATACAACATCGGGTGGCTTCGCCAAGGATGAGATCTTCGTGTCAGCCAGCAATGTTGATTGTCATATGGCATCCAACCCTTCAAGGATGAGGTATTATGTGATGTTTCCCCACTAGATGTCTATGATGTTCTCTTGGGCCAACCATATATGTGGAAGCACCATGTTGTTTATGAGTCTCGACCCCGCAGTGTCATTGTTTCTCTAGGGGGTCATCTCTACAGAATACTAGAGGTAGTTCCGACTACTTTTCCACCTAAAAATTTCCACAAGGTAGTATCTCATACTGCAAAATTCAGCTTGTTCACAATCTGTTCAAAATGGGAACAGAAGGACACTGCAACCACTACAGCTTCACCCCAAGCACCTTCTATCCAACAGAAACAGGTCGACAAGGTTGCAGCAAAGCGAAAATATTCCTTCTACACACCGTCCTCTCATGTAGTCTGACTTGTTGAACAACCTTAGCCTCAACAGGTTCGTGACAGACTTCCACAAGCTGAGCAGCGCGACGTCTCTAGAAAGGCAAGCAACTCACCAAGATGCAGATTCAACAAACGCTTGTCCCTCTCCCCCAGGAACTCAACGCAATGGAGACCATTGCTTCCTAAGGAGGGATGATTGATCCAGGTGGATATCGGTGTCCACCCACCTTTTCTGACTGGCTCAAAACAATTTTCTGGCAAATTTGGCAATTTACTATTTTTAGCAGTTTTTAACTTCCGGGACCATTTTGAAGGCCCAAACGAAGGTTTTTCGAGATCGAGGTTCTCAATGATATACAAAGGAATGATTGGGCCCCCAAAATGAATCTCCTCTATGATACCTTTCCAACGAGCTATCATATGCCTAAAATAGAGATCATATGCAAAAGTTACGACCCCAGGAAGTTGATGTACTAACTTACCCAAACGGGGGCCACATGACTTTTGGCGCTTCATCTCCTAGGGTTAGGTTTTTGGATGTCTAGGAATTTTGGCATTCCTGTTTATTTTAAAAAGGCATTTAGAGCCTCATTGTAATCATCTTCTTGTGAATGCGAGTAGTCGTCACATCTCTTCTTAGAGATAAGCTGCCACCATTCTATCGAGTCTTTCACTCTGCATTTTACAGTCTCTGTACATTTATTTCATTAATAGAAATTGTGTATTACTGCATATCTGTGTTTATGGTTGCATATATAATATATTTTTGTTATATTATTGAATATCTGTGATATCTCTATGCATTTCTTTATTATATCTCTGATCTCATTTCGTGCCAAAAATAATATGGATCACAATACATGATCCATCAATCACTACATCAATATACTATGACAAGACATTGTTCCTTTGACATCAATTACAACATGATCCAACAATATCCCCCTTTGGCATTGATGGAAATGCCAACATTTTTGTCAACACCAATCATTGATGGAAACATGTAGACATGGAATTGCTCTTCATCAATAGTCATCTCAATCACATCGATGTGACTATCTCTCCCCCTTTGACATCAATGGAAAAGGGTAGTTCTCTCCTTGGGGATGCTCCCCTTGTCTGAACTCTCCTTGGGGATTCTCCTCCTGCCTGAATGCCTTTGATCTTCCTTTGAATAATCTCTCCCCTTTTGAACAATGGATATCACTTTGATGTAATGCTGAAGATATATCGCTCATGCTCCCCATGTGACCATCGCTCCCCCTGGAACCATGCCTCTTTTCTCTTTCTCCAAGTATTTACCTTTGCATCTGATAAACATCTCCTCTTGGAATCATGGGAAGAAGAATGACTCCCCCTGTGGGTATGTCTCGCCCTATCTTCTCTGTAATATGGACAATAGGATACCACTGCAATATGCTTCTGCTGCAAATGATATTTCTCAACCGGAACATAGATCAACTGCTTAAGAATGATTTGCTCTTCCTATGATGATCCTTGGACCTGTCCATGCATCAAACTCGTGCCATACCATACATCATGAAGAAAAATATGTGTCAAGAATGAATATAGAATCATGAACAAAACATCAACCATGTATATCTTGTGCCATATTGTGTGCCAACCATGCACAACACCCATGTACATCATGTGCCATATTGTGTGCCAACCATGCACAACACCCATGTACATCAACCATGTACATCATGTTCCATATTGTGTGCCAACCATGCACAACACCCATGTACATCAAACATGTACATCAATAGCATACAATATACCATAAGATATCATCAATGGAGTGTGTCAACCATATGCTAATAATGTGCACCAACCATATGCCTCTACCAACATGCCAACCATGTGCCTCAAACAAGTGTCATATCACTCATGATATGCTTCTACCATGAACCAAGTGCCACAACCATGTATCTCAATCAATCAAGTGTCTCAAATATATCATCCCATACATCATGTACCAAAGTATATGCTAAAACAAGTAATACCAATTATGTACTTTATCCAAGTAATATCACCCACAAACACATACCATCTATGATCTGAAAATAGAAGGGTGACTTGTTATGCTATGCAAGCACCCTCTACTTCATTAAAATAAACTTTACAAGACCTTGCTTCATGTGTTAAAATATGCAAGATAAACTTATGTGTTAAGTTCATGTATCTTCTTGTAAATGATTATGTGTGAGGATATGTTCTTTTAAATGGTTAAATATGTACTTTCAATAAATACACAACAACATAACTTGCAGCAAATAAACCATCAAACTCACAACAAGAACAACATGATAAAGGAGTTCACCCCCCTTCGAGCTACATCTCCTTGAGCCTCCATCAATGGACTTGGCTCTCTGGGATTAATTTGTCAAAAGTTCTTTTACAAGCTGCTTCTCAACTCCAATGGAAAAACAGACTGTACCATTGGGACCAGAACACATAAAAACCCCAAAAATGACTAATAAAACTCTGAAAACGGATCATGGCTCATCCGAGCATGACCTCTTCTACATGTGGCCATAAGCTTCACTTAGATTCTCTTTGGAAAAAACACCTGTAAAAGTCCTCAAAATCCTATGAAACCTGTCCCAATGTGTTCAGAGCATAACAATTAGCCAAAAATGATTATTCAATCAGAGAAAACAAACATAGGCTCACCAAAACATGTCCTCAATCAATGAGGGCTTCAAGCTCCCTGGAGCTTGCTGAAAATTCAATGGCTAAAAACCTGCATAAGAAGTCTTCAAATGGCTTTGAAAACAATGCCAATGGATTCAACACATCCAAAAACCCCTAGCTGGGATTTTACGACACCTCAATCGGCCAAATAATGAAGAAGATAGGCCTCCTGCCATTCTCTTCCTCAAGTTTGTTGTCTCTGCATCTACAAAACGCACCCTTGTTGAATGAACCTGGAACACACGCAATATATAGCGTGAAAACCCAGCAATGGGTGCAACTGCGCCAACGGTGCAAACTGTAGGACGGTTATGGCACCTCCAGCCCCTAACCGCCAAGCTCTCGGTCACAAGGTCCTCCATACGACCTTGCGCAATAGCAAAATGGGCTAACACTTAAAAATCAAAACCCGCACACATGGTGGAAGGTCATATGGCGCTACACATAAAACTGTGGTTTAACCTTTTTATAAACCAAATGCGCGCCAAGGGTATAACTGTCGGTCAAATGATATAACCGCGGGCTTAACCGAAAAACTAACCAATTTCCCGTGCATTCAAAAGGACAAGGGTCATATGTATTAAAGTAATGGAACCGTGGGTCGGGCTCCATGTATAACACCAACTCCTGCGTGAATTCTATGGTATGGTCACATGTTAACACAATAAAACCACGGGTCGGGGCTAAGCCCCGGCCCGACCCCTTGCCGTATACAACTTAATTCAACTTTAAATATTTTAAAAGCCATATGGTTAATAAGAACCAACACATGGCATAGTGGTCGGGTGGACTTTGTTAAGGCTTAGCCAGTGGGGGAGGTCTGGGGGTCGAACCCCACGGACTCCAATAAACTTTTACATAACAAACCAAATAGACCAATACCGGGGTGCCACGTGGCAGCCCATGACTGGGCCACGTGGCACCTTACCATTGACCAACATCATGCCACATGTCGCCTTCCGATTCGACCATGTCAGCCAATAAATATTTGCCACGTCACCTCTACCATGTTAGCGTATGGTCGTACAACCCTGCCACGTCAGCCTGTACGGATTGTACGAACTGTACAGTTAGCGTCCTTTTTTTGCCTATTGGACGATTCGAACAGATCGCAATATCTCTCGCTCCCGACGGTCGTTTGAGACGAAATGAGCCGCGTTGGGTTCGCAACGACGAGGTCTACACACTCATTCGTTTTGAGGCAATTCCGAGAACATTGATTTTTGGGCTAAATTTTGACCCCTGGTCCAGATTTTGATCACACCTTCCCACTGAAAGGATTTTGGACCCACAAAAGCTTATGATTATCTGTCTGAGCTTCAATACTC
>SNQJ01S0002393.1:76026-91175 GCA_010110895.2 Picea sitchensis | reverse complement strand
AATACACAACAACATAACTTGCAGCAAATAAACCATCAAACTCACAACAAGAACAACATGATAAAGGAGTTCACCCCCCTCCAGGCTACATCTCCTTGAGCCTCCATCAATGGACTTGGCTCTCTGGGATTAATTTGTCAAAATTCCTTTTACAAGCTGCTGCTCAACTCCAATGGAAAACCAGACTTTACCATTGAGATCAGAACACATAAAAACCCCAAAAATGACTAATAGAACTCTGAAAACGGATCATGGCTCATCTGGGCATGATCTCTTCTACATTTGGCCATAAGCTTCCTTGAGCTTCTCTTTGGAAAAAACACCTGTAAAAGTCCTCAAAAGCCTCTGAAACCTGTTCCAATGTGTTCAGAGCATAACAATTAGCCAAAAATGATTATTCATTCACAGAAAACAAATATAGGCTCACCAAAACATGTCCTCGATCAATGAGGGCTTTAAGCTCCCTGGAGCTTGCTGAAACTTCAATGGTGAAAAAAATGTATAAGAAGTCTTCAAATGGCCTTGATAATAGTGCCAATGGATCCAGGACGTCCAAAAACCCCTAGCTGGGCTTTTACGGCACCTCAATCGGCCAAAAGATGAAGAAGTTAGGCCTCCTCCATTTTCCTCCTTCAACCTTGCTGAAACTGGTTCGCCAAAATGCACCCTTTCTGAATGAACCTGGCACACACGCTTATTTAAGCGCAAAAACCTGGCACCCGCGCACAACCGAATAACTGTGCAAATTGTAGGACGGTTAGGGCACCTCCAGCCCCTAATCGCCTAACACCTGGCCATATGGTCACCATCCGACCTCGGGCTAGTGCGAAAAGGGCTAACCGTTTTCCAAACGAATGAAGCAGTGACAAATGGCGGATAATGATTGGTGGGAAAAACCGTTTTAAAAACCAACAATGAAAACCCATTTCAAATTCCCGCGCACAAAATCTATGTGGAGAAAGGTCATGTGCCTTGGAGCCCGAAACCATGGGCTAACTCCATTTAAAATACATACGCGCCACTCCGTTTATACAATGGTTATATAATACATTGCAACCGTGTTTTAAACCGCACCATTTTCCGGAGGGTATGGTCGAATGTAATGAATGTGACCGGGGGCTGGGGCTAAGCCCCAACCCTGTTCGCACCCAACTCAACACTAATGCAAACTTTAATATATTTAAAAACATACATGTGTTAAGTAACAAATCTTGGCGCGTTGGTTGGTTGGACATTGTTAAAACGTTGCACGGTGGGAGGAGGTTCGGGGTTCAAATCCCATGGACTCCATAAACTTTTGAACCAACACACAAACCAAAAATGGGGTGCCACGTGGCAGCCCATGACTGGGCCACGTGGCACCAAAACATTTGCCCAATAAATGATGCCACGTGTCGCAATGTGATTCGTACAGCTGTCAGCCAACTCAGCTCTGCGACGTCACCTATTCCACATCAGCGTATGGTCAAGCCACGTCACCTCTGCCACGTCAGCGTACGGTCATGCCACGTCAGCATCCGTACGGACTGCCCAGTCAGCGTCCTTTTTTTACTTGTTTGACGATTCAAACAGATCGCGATATCTCTCGCTCCCGATGTCCATTTGAGACGAAACGAATTGCGTTGGGTTCGTGATAATGAGGGCTATGCTCACGTTTGTGTTGAGGCAATTCCAAGAAAGTTGATTTTTGAGCTAAAATTTGACCCCTGGTCCAGATTTTGATCATCCAACAACACAGATTTGGCAAGTGTATGAAATCCTGCAGACCACACAAGAATTTATCTTTCGTCAGAGGAGTCACACATATCGTGGCTTGCAAAATGGTCTGGAATATTCGGAAATGACGCCAAATATTACTCCATGCGCGAATATACTCAGAAGGAAATTATAAATTTGGATCCTCACGAATGCGAGAAATTGTATAGGTGGTTGAATCAACATCCTAAAATTACACAAGTTTCTATTTCAAATTTTGTTGAGCGACTTCTGGGTGTGGTAACAAACTTGACAGAAAGTCAAATTCTTTGTGAAAGTTTGGTCACTGACCTTTGGATGTAGTAACAGACTCCACATATAATCAACTTTCTATCGGTACTGCACATTTTTTTCACTATTCCTATGCATATGATTGCATCTGGTTCGAAGAGCTTGTTGTTCTTTGCAAGAATATTCTCCTGGTAGTTGAAGGTGGGTATATAACCAGGGAACGAGGCTCTCAAAAGTTTCTGATGCGTGCATCGACTTGTAACTGGGAAAATTTAATGGGAAGGAATTCTGGATTATGGACTTTGTAACACTTTCTGAAGATTACTTTATACTACCACCTTCTGCAAGAAGTTTGACGTGTCCAGGTAATGATTTGGTTTCTGAAGATCACCTTTTACTACCACCTTCATGTAATCATTTTATTTCATTCTTTAGAAGATACCTTGATGTAGTAGGATATTCCAGAGATGTTTCCATCGAATATCAATCTTACTATTGTTTCCCTTGCTTTGAATAAGGATAATGCATTTCTTCTGTTGCAATAGATCCAATATTTGGAAAAAAAACAGAAATTGCTTGATGCTTGAAGTATTGCCTTGTCTGGATCAAATAAATCACCATGGCCTCGCCGCGAGCGCCTCTCGAGTTGTTCATCATGATCACAGATCGATAAGGATAGAGTGCCTTCCTGGTCATAAAGTGCTTCCATCACCATCTTGCATTTGCACAGGTGCTTTTATTGCTACCTTGTTTCTTTGTCCTGGTGGTGGATCCTTCTATCCCAACCAACATGATGGAAATAAACTAGCTCTAGGGAATTTGATCGCTTCCGCAAATCTGAGTTGACTATATATTAATTTTGGTTAACATAAAAAGGTTTGTGTGTGCAACCTAATGTTAGACATAGAAAATACAATTTCTTATTTCTTAAAATATAAAACAATGTATTTTTTTAACACATGGTTGTTAGAAAAGTTTCAGGCGTTGTTTGGGATTCACGTCCTTCAAGGATGTTAATTAATCACACAATTAATATTGCTTGTGCCAATGCAATCGAGCTGACCTTGACTATGGCAATCACATTAACACTGCAATGTCAGATAATAGATGTCTGACATGTACCTAATGTCGAGGTCATCATCGCACAGGACACCCAACCTCCAAAGATTTCTAGACTTGCATCAACATTGTAATTGTCGTGACAAAGCAACACTAAAGTCGATGCTCTTTGTAGGTCTGGCAATCTTGCAGTCTAAGTGATTTGAAAATGATAGGCCTGCTTGTTCACCGAATTACCACCATGTAGTCAATGGCACTATTCCCATTTCCACGACCAGTGTCGATGTCCGAAGTTGAAGCTATCTGGAGCCTGGAGTCACTGCTAGTGTGGATGCCTGAAGTTGAAACTACCTAGAGCATGGTGTCACGACTTGTTACACTTGACATTAGTATCAGTACTGATCGAAAGTTTATTGTATGTCAAGTCTGTTACTACATCCAGAGGTCGCTCAACAATCTTTGAGATAGAAGCTAGTTGTCTGTCAAGTCTGTTACAACTTTGTCATAAAAGGTTCTGTAATTTTAGAATGTTGATTCAAACACGCATACAATTTCTAACCTTTGCGAGGATCCAAATTTATAATTTCCTTCTCAGTATATTCGGGCATGGAGTAATATTTGGCGTCACTTCCGAATATTCCAGACCATTTTGTGAGCCACGATATTTTCCACCCCTATGACGAAAGATATATCTTGGTGTCATCTACAACATTTGATACACTTACTAAACCTGTGTTGCTGGAAGAAGCTATATACTTCAACAAAGGAGCATTTTGCTGGTGACTTGAACCTCCCTTCCAATTTACAGCAATGAAACAAATACATTCAACATACAAATATTCAGGAAGGCCTTTGAACCAAACAAATGATCGAATACAGGGAGAATACCAGTCACAACATACTTGCATTTTTTTTGTCTCATCTTTTGTTGGCTAACAGGGTTGTTTTCCCCCAAAGATAACGTCACATAAAACCACTCCCTTGTCTTTGAATTGGGTCTGAATTGCATCTCTAAGTTGTCTCAGATGTTGATGACCAGGAACATTACAAGGAAGGCACCTTAAACCCCAAGTTTTCGACGATAGAGGGAAATTAACACTTAGCAAAGTATGGAATGTTGAATAAAAATCTAATGCAGGCATGCTATATCTAGAAGAGACAAACTATTCAAGAAGCTGGGATAGATCTAGCTGGCAACACCAATGAAGTTCAAGACCCAAAATTGATATTCAACTCATTGTTTTAAACCAGGCAAGCATTTGATGATCAAGTTATAATCTATACAAGACTGTCTACATGCTTGATTCTTGTACATATTTGATTTTTTTGTCCGCGGGAGCCCCAATCACAGTCATTATGGAAAACACATTTAAAATTAAGAGAATATCTGCTGAACTATTTCAAGACAACTGTTTTGGGAAATAATCTCCACTGTATTTTGTAACCCAGTTTATCTTAATATAGAATATTTGGGTTTTTGTATGGTGTTTTTCAAAGTCTGATATTGTTTTTTATTTTATTTGTATTTTTTTTTTTAAATTGACTAATTTGCATGTACAACTATTGATAGATGAATTCAACCTCTTTCTACAAGAATTTAAGACGCTCTTTCATCCATGGTTAAACTTGCATGACAAGCTTTTTTTTCTGTTGCCCAACACTTCGATTTAATTAAAAGCTACTCTATTCGCTCGTTACATTTTACATGGAAGAATAATTTGTGATAGGACATAGTTATGTGGCGCCCACCCTATACTTAAGAAAGAAATGGGTGGACCCGTCCTGCTTTCATTCTTCGGGGTCCCGTAAATAGAATGAATTAATGACTCTATTTCAACAAGGCAACTCAGGTGTTGACATCATGTTCCTGTTCAATATTGTGCATATATTAGAACATCTTCTATTTGATAATATCTGTGCATATAAAAAATGTTACGTCATATATATATTATTTTCTTTCTATTGCTTATGGGTTTCAACGAAATTTGTGAACCGAAAAAACACCCTGCAAATTGGAAGATGCTTTACATTTGGACCACAAATAATCTATTAAGATATATTAGTATGAATACTATTGGAATAAATATAAACAAATTCTCTTTAAACTTGAAGCTGTCTTTGTCGACCCCCAAGTATATTACATAACTGAGTCCAAATGCTCATTTCTCCCTTTGTTTCCCCTTCTCTATACTTACCCATTTTTCCCTTGTCTTTTTCCCCTCTATTATCCCTATGTGGTTCTATATTTAGTTGCATTGCTATGATCACGACTTCTTGGGTTGGAGAATTGGCAGATTCTCATCTTCATCTATATCTTCACATCATGAGCCCAACCGACCATGGTCCCTCTCAATACCTATCCACTTATCTAACCATCAGATCCCGTGTTTGCGCTATCGAACACTTATGCCCCTTGTTCTGTCATATACATCTCGCACCCAAAAACTTTTGTGATCTGCAATTTATGCTTTTACTAGTGAGAACTTTCTAGGGGTTCAAAAAGATTGGCATTAATAAATGAATAGTGGATGTTGTTCTGTGAAATACTTAGCTCTTTTTCCCTTTTCTTCTTCCCGTCTATTATCCCTTTCTAGTTGTATACTTAGTCGCCTTTCTATGATCGTGGGTTCCCGGGTTGGCGGACTAACAGATATTCATCTCCATATATATCCTCACATGACGAGTCTGACCGACCGCCGTTCCTTTCCATACTTAGCCAATTTTATGGCCAACGTTTATGGGGTTGGCGCTATCGAACTCTGCTGCTGCTTGTTTCGTGATATACATCTTGCACTCAAAACTTCCGTGATCTACAATTCCATCCCAGACTCCTTGAACTCGCAAGCTTCACTCTACTCAGGTTCACAAAAGTTTCAAACCATCTATCGTTTCCTTCCATCCCCACTACCTTCACGCCCTTCCCAATGTACATTAATTATGGTTTTACTAGTGACAATTGAACACAATGGTACGAAACAATTGGCATTAACAAACAAAAAACCTTGAGGACATCTCCCATTAACGCACATTAAACTGCCATTTATAGTACTCAGAACGATCGTCGTTCCTTTCCATACTTAACCAAAATTTTCCACCTGTTCAGCCAAATTTTTCCACCTGTTCAGTGATATACATCTTGCACCCAAAAATTTCATGATCTACAATTCCACCCCTAGCTCCTCCAAATCGCAAGCTTCACTTTACCCGGGTTCATAAAAAGTTTCAAACCATTTATGGCTCCCTTCCACCCCTGCCGCATTCGCGCCCTTCCCAATGCACATTAATTATTTCGGCCTCTAGATTAACTTCCATTTTTCTATGACCTACAAACAACACCTCGACCTCTGCGATATACAAATTAACTGTCAAACTCCCACACCGTCCCCTCTTCCATGTTACACATTATGCATTCAAATGTTTCGAGTGATACAATTTGACCGTCGGGGCCTCACGTCTTATTGGGAAACCTTGTCACCCTATTTTGGATCCTCGTGTTGGTGGGTTCACAAAATCTCCAATTCCTAGTCATTGTTCCCTGTGTTGGCCACCTTCGTACTTCTTTCCAAATATGCAACAACAAAGGTTTAATGTTAAGATTTCATCATGCAAAAATTGTAAATATCGTCATTAATAAGAAAAATCCTTGAGGAGACAGTCACACTGACTATCCCTACACAACTTGTCCAGAAAAATGCAGAAAAGATCTTGCCAGGTAATGGGAAATCTATTACAAATTTCAATATAATAGAGAAAACAAGTCTGGGCTACCGTTTCCCTATTCCATACTTCGACAATTTTTCGATTGCGGGTTCCTGGACTTACGGGCTCAAAATTGTGTTTTGAATCTTCCGCGACTTACAAACAGTACCTGAAGTTCTGCGATATACAATTTGTCCACTGCAATGCCCCGTCATGAGCCTGACCGTCCGTTGTTCCTTTCAATACTTAGCGACAACTTGGCTGTATGTTCATGACATGGTACATTTACATGGTTTCACATGCTGCAACCACTGTGTATCGAGTCTGGCCTACCGTTTCCCTGTTCCATACTTAGACACTTTTTCGATTGTTGGTTCTCAGACTGGCGGGCTCAATATTGTGTTTCCAATGTTCCGCAACTAGAAAATAGTACCCGAAGTTCCGCGATATACAATTTGTCTGCAAGAATGCACCATCATGCCCTCTTCCATGTTACGCGTTCTACGGTCAACACTTTCGAGAGATACAATTTGACCCTCGGGCCGTCACCTCTGCTGGTTATATCTTGTAGCCCTATTTTGAAGCTCGACCTACCGCTTTCGATAATTATCCATTCCTTAATTGTTGTTCCCTGTCCCTGCCACCTTTGTACTTATTTCTGGATATGCAATTAGTAAGATTTAATGCTAACACTTCGTCATGTAGGAACCTTAAACATGTCATTAATGAGCGAAAGGCTTGAGGAGATCTCCCACACTTCTGCCATATCCAAATTGATTGCCAGACTCCCACATCATCCCCTCTTTCGTGTTACACATTTTACACTCAAAAGTTCTGAGACATACAATTTGACCCTTGGGAAGTCACGTCTCCTAGGGAACCGTTGTCACCCTAGTTTGAGGCCCGTCCAACAGATTTCCATACTTTCCCATTTCATGGAATCTCTTTTGCGGATCCTCGGATTGGCGGGTTCACGAAATCTCCAATTCTTAGTCATCATTTATTGTGCCCACCACCTTCACACTTCTTTCAAAGTATGCAATGACCAAGGTTTAATGCTAACAATTCATCATGCAACAACCGTACAGACCGTCATTAAAAATCAAAAGGTTCGAGGAGACAATCACATTGACTATCGCTACAGAACTTGCCCAGAGACATGCAGAAAATATATTTCCAAGTAATGGGATATCTATTACAAATTTCAATATATTAGCGAAAATGAGTCCAGTCCACTGTTTCCCTATTCCATACTTAAGCCAATTTTTTGATTGCGGGTTCCCGGACATGCGAGCTCACGATTGCGCTTCCATTGTTTTGTGGCCTGCAAAAAGTACCCGGAGTTACGTGATATACAAATTGACCTCTGGACTATCCCATAATGCTATCTTCCGTGTTATGCGCTTTGCACTCAAAAAATTTCGAGACATAGAATTTGACCCTCGGGTCCTCACCTCTAATGGTTGTACCTTGCAACCCTATTTTGAAGCCTGCCCGATCGCTTTCGATAATTAGACACTCCTTCATTACTCTTTCTTGTCCCCGCGACCTTCATACTTCTTTCTAAATATGCAATTAGTAACATTTGATGCTAACATCTCATCATGCATGAATCGTCAACATTGTCATTAATGAGAGAAACGTTCGAGGAGATCTCCCATTAATATGCATTAAACCAAGATCTACAGAGAGTTATATTATCCCTTCCAATTGTTCATCTCAAATAACATTGAATGTCTTTCGCGGGTCGTTGTGTTGGCGCATTCACAAAATCTCCAATCCTTAATTGCTCTTCATCGTACCCGCCATCTTCGCACTTCTAGGTATGCAATTACTAGTCTTTAATGCTAACAACACATCATGCAACAATCGTCGAGATTGTCATTAATGAGTGAAAGGATCGAGGAGATCTCCCATTCACACTCATTGAACCAATATTTGCGGAGGGTTATATTATCCCTTCCAATTCTTCATTTCAAACATCGTCTAGAGAAAACGAATGTTCTCGTAAACTTATGGCAGTATCTCGACAACAATTCTGTGGAGATGCAGTGAATATCTTCGGACATGAGGACCATAACTTCCATTGGTCTAGGGCATACTCTTACTATTCATCCCATTCTACCCATAACGAAGTAATTTGGATCTCTGAAATCGCTTGTGCAGGCTGTGTCCCTGAGGTTTTTGATTGTAAGGAGGTGGTATCTTGGTGTGTCGAAAAAAATATTTCAATCCAAAGAATTATTCCACTGCGCGACCATTCTCCTGTTTTTTGTCACCTCAGGTCTTCCGCAAGATGTTAAGATTGTCAGAAGCAACATTGACCTTCAGAGGACAAGACTGCAAGCAGTTCCTAAAGAAACATGATAACGGGTTGAACCTCTTACCTGAGTTCCTCAAAGACCCAACAACAGTTCTTGAAGATATCAGAAAGTTGCAGGTCAGTCCATTTAGAAATCCATTCCGGGAAATTGCTTGGTTGTTTACAAGAATAACATGATAGGAATCGACGACAAGCATTTCCTGCATAGTTCTTTATATTTTGTATTTCACAGTCAAGGAACAATTCATTTTTGATTGGGGGAAGCTAATTTCCATTGAAATCCATTCCCAATTGTCACGATTCGAAGAAGAGAATAAATTTTATATGTCATCCCACTTGATTTTCATGATAGCACATTGCTTTCCGTTTCCAAAATTGTCTCTGTCTAAGAAGATAAACTATGAATTCGACCCAATAACATTTTGGTACCAGGCCTTGTGGAGGCACAAGGCCTCCCATTGTTTTTATGAGGTTTCTAATGAATTTGTCTCGGTTTTCAAAGATTTATTATTAGGAAAGGATGCTCCATGGATGTCTGGCCAGGCAACCAAGTTTTTGTACAGGAAGGGGACACTTGAACAAAAGGAAAATTGCAGTGTAACAAAGATCTTTGGCTCCAAGGAAAATCCTGCTTTCCTTCCATGTCACATCACGAACAAGATGTTTGTTACATAAATAGCAAGGCAATACAACTACTCGTTGCATTTTTTCTACGGAAAGAGAAAAAAACAGTTCATTCCTCTGCCCTAGAAAGTCAGGGACTTTGTGTTCAGAAACGTCAACAAGATTGACGAATTCGCAGGCTATTTCAAGAACTTGAACCTAAAATATGCTGAAAGGCTAAGAGGGTTCGACCCTAATGGTATTTTCGAGAACATTTACTAGTAGTTGGATTTTGCAATTTTTTTATCCATACACGCATGACTGAAGACAGAGACAGTGACAACAACACTCCTTCTCCTGACGATGGCGACGTAGAGACATTGCAAAGCAAAACTGAATTGTACAAATAACAGGGAAAATGCTGCGGTGAGAAGAGTGTCCAGTCCCCCGCCAACACTCCCAAGAGCACGACATCACAGAGCATCGTTTCAACGGCCCACCCCAATAAGAAAGCAACCCATAAATCTTCAAACAGAGGAGGAGATAAGAAACCTCCTTGTGGAAAAATTGATAGTTCTCATAAGATTTCCGTGACGAAGAAGAGAAAAAACATTGTAGGGAAGGCGGAAGAGCCCGAAACTGAAAGTGAGAACATGCAACTTGAAACTGTTGTGGATGACGTGTTCCGCAAAGTTTATCTGCCCACAGACACGATGCACCATAGTTCGACAATGGAAATAACTAAGATCAACATTTTTGACGAAGATGAATCCTTCGTATTCTAGAGCGTTGTTTTTGACAGCCAATCTACAAATTTAATTATTGAAAAGAGAGATGTAACAAATAAGAAAGAGAAATCTCGTTTAGAGATTAACCTTAGGAAAATGCAGCCATCCCAAATCTCCCGATTTCACTGCACAACCACAGATGCTCTTGATGATTCCATTGAAGGAATTGAAGTGGAGAATGCCATAATGAATGACCGAGTCAAGGAATTGGAGGAGGCTTTGATTCCTACCCCATTGTTTGCCAGTTCTTTAGCAAAACCCGTGCCTGACACCCCTGCAACCAAGCTAAAAGGATCCTCCAGCCTCCTCACATCCTGTAGAAGCTATGTAGAGAAGAATATCAAGAAAAGAATGGAGCTAATTACTGAAGCCTAGGAAACATCACAAAATATAACTTCCTTTCGAATGAGGGTAGGTGATATGCACGAACATTTGCAGGCAGATTTAAAAAATGAATAATGTTTCTATCTATAGACGATGATCCCTTTTGGAAACTGTGTCATCAACATCTTAGATCTGAAAAGAAGAAAAGAGGATCTCCCCTCCCCAAACCGGATCAAACAATTAAAAGCATTCTGGAAAGAGAAAGTTAACAACCTACACCTCATTGTCGAATCATGTGAACAAGCCATATAAGAGAAATAAGAATTATTCAGAAACCTATCCCAAATAGAATTAGCTGGAAGTACCAACGAGGTTCAATACCTAAACTTAATCCTCAACTACTTGTCCTTAACGAAGCAAGCCTTTGATGAACGAGTTGATATTTTAAAGGGGTTGTCTTTAGAAAAGTTTTACGACATCCTTGAATATGGTCAAGATGACACCGAGAACTGGCTAGTGGACTATTCGACACACAATGAAGAAATTGAACAGGCTCTGCATAGTATTTCTATGGATCTAAGGAAATTAGAAAACGAGATTTTCAACATAGAAATCCGGGATGAAATCAACGTGCCCCCCCATGAGAAGCTACATTCAAGAATGGGTCCAAAGGAGAATGGACAAGCTCACCGACGAAGGGCAACAACTGGTTGGCACGATTCTAGTGGTCATCGACGAGAGAAACAAAAAGACATCAACTTCATAGTAAGTCTAGATTGATCACATATTTATATTGATCACATTGTGCTTTCTTTATCAATCCAATTATTCTACTTCTTTAGATATAAATCTCTAACCAAAGACTAATAACTTCCATTTTTTTTTTTCCAGGTCTTCCTCTCTATCATCGCACACTTCTTCTTTCTACAGTCCTATTTCTTGTACTTATTTCTTTTATGGTCCGCAGGAGCCCCAATCCTAGTCTATATGACAAATGCATTTAAATTTTGAGAAATATGTATCATATTCCATAAATATGTAACATACATTATTAATTTTTGATAAATTTCAAAGAAAACTAATTCAGGAACAATTTCGACGGTGCCTTGTGGGATGCTTTCAGAATGTTAGGATATTTAGACACTTAGGAGTTAGTTAAGATCTACTTGGTCTAATGTATCGTTAGGTAAAAGTGTGTTTCTTAGTGTGTTTCTTTAGTATGCATTTATAGTTAGGAAATCCGACGGTCACGATATGTTCCCAACATAGAGTGATCCGATGGTTCATACTCTCCTTGATCTTAATGACCATTGATCCGTGGCTTAACACCCGATTGGTCCATGATCTCTATTTAAAGAGAATGGAGGGTCATTTTCTGATGATCGATTGTGAGAAACTCTCTTGTAAAATCTCTCTGTAATCTTTTTCTTTTGCATTAATAAACTACTCCAAGTGGCCGCGTTGGCTGGGGCTGTGGATGTTTCCCGTAGGGGTTTTACCACGTGAAAACATCTGTGTGTTGATCTTTGATCTAGTTATGTGAGTGGTTATTGAAGGTGTTCTTCCTCTGTTTGAATACCTGTGTTGTCGAACATGGTATCAGAGCTTGTTTGAAGATCCTCTCCTATTGTAGATCGAGATCGTGAATCCAAGTTGCCTCATCTCCATTTTATGTCATTTTCGTACATTTCTGGGCTGAGCGAACTGTTCCATTGTGTCTGAAGCACTCGTTTCATTCAGGAACACTTTTAGTTTCACTCAAAAAGGTTTCCGTTTTCCCAAGATACGACCATTATAGTCAAATTCAGAGGTATAAAGTTTGAATACACATTTTTTAAAATTTTTACAGAGTAGTGTTTTGGTTTTATTTCGGTTTTGTATTATTTATTTCTAGGTTGCTACTCTTTTAGATCCGCGTATGCTCTTTGCCCCGCGCCCTGTGCGATCTCGGAAAATTAGAAACATATAGGAAAAGGTGCATCTTCCAGGTAAGCTAACCGAGATCTAACCCTTATTGTCATCGATAAGCGGATTTTTTTTCTTGTGTGAAAATAGGTTTTTTTTAGCACACTCTCCAAGGCCGTTTTCAACAACAACAACAATCTTCCTTCTGAACATTACAATATGTTTTTCTAGACCATTTGGTTAAAAGTTGCTTTATTAAGTAAGAGGTCTTGAGTTCAAGTCTCTCTTTTGTTACTTTTTTTGAAAAAGTTCATGCTAACATTGTAAAGTGTATTTCACTTAAAGTATAAAAGTGAATCACTATAAGTAGTTTTAATATTTTATTTTAGAGTTATTTATTTTGCATGCAGTTTTTTTGTTATAAAGTAACTTCATTTTAAAAGTGATCCCCATTTCTCTTTATAAAAGTGGGTCACTTCATAAAGCAACTTACACTATCACGTGGTCATTTGGTTACCATTTATGTCCTTTTTTAAAAGGGCATAACTCCCACATCCGAAGTTCATTTTCAGTGCTGTTTTTTTTTAAACTGCATAACTTTTCGAGCTCTTATTCAGATAATCAGTTTCAGTTTTTAAATCTGTATTATCTACATATTTAATATGGATTTTACAAGTAATCTCTTACTTACCGACACCAACTATTTCCAATGGAAATCCCATATGGAGGATTTATTAAGAAGTAAAGGCTTGTATCAGATCACCTTGGGAAATGAAACAACACCCACTGATGCTGATAAGAAAACCAAATGGGATAGTAGGAATGACAAAGCAAGTGGATTAATCATAATGTCCATCTCTCCTGATTTAAGGTTCCACCTTCAATCAATTGATAAACCCAAAGAATCTTGGGAAAAGATTGAATCTGTGTTTGGTAAACACAATATTATTCGAGCACAACAGTTAGAAAATCAAGTACTAAATTTAAGTCCAAGTGATTTTTCTTGCATTGAAGACTATCTATCTATGTTTAAAACACTCAGAACTTTATGTGAATAATTTAAGATAAAGATAGACGAAGATCATTGCATCTATCTTATTCTTTCTAAGCTAGGTAGTGTATATTCTGTGTTTTTATCTACCTTTTATGCCATGCAAGAGGCTCTAGGGGAAGCTTATCAAAAACCCAGTCTTGAGAACTTTTGTGATGCTTTAATTAGAGAGAAAGATAAGCTAGTACAACTTGGAGTGATCAGCACTGCAGGTACCTCCAACAAAGCCTTAGTTGTCCATCATAAATATATACCCAAGAATCCCAAGAAGCAACATCCTCGCCACAACAACAAGCAATATAAGGGTCACAAACCCACTCAGACAGATTTTGCTCCTAGTGGAGACAAATGAGAAAAATATATAAATAAGAAGACTGACATACATTGCAACTTTTGTGATAAAGATGGTCATGATGAGTCCAAATGTTTCAAGAAGATGGCAGCTTTAGAAGCAACGATGAAGAAGCACACCATCAGTATTGATTCTACTACTTCTTCTTCTTCTCATGGACATGCACTTTCTGCTTCTGGTTTCTTCTTCAATACACCTTCTAATTCTACTTTTGATAAGTGGCTTATTGATTCTGGAGCATCTTATCAAATGGCTAAGGATAGAGACATATTTTCTACTCTAAATGAATGTAACACCAATAAAATATTTGTTGGTGATGATAGATCTCTTAGTGTTGAAGGATTTGGAACAATTCAAGTAGAAAATGGTCATTTCAATGATGTATTATGTGTTCCAAATCTTTCTTGTAACCTTCTATTAGTATATCAAATCACTCATTCAGGTGAAGGTAAAACCGTAGAGTTTTCACCTCACCAAGTTGTAATCAAGGATCTAAAAGATCCTAAGAATGTTCTTGCAACTGGAATTGTTGATGATATTACCAGGTTGTACAAGTTTGAAAACTTTTGGTCATCATCTTTTTCATCAGTTTTTGTTGCTCATAACTATGACTTGAGAAAACTTTGGCATGAGCGGTTTGGTCATCTAAACTATTGCTCATTGCAACAACTATGTAATCAACAAATGGTGACTGGTCTTCCTCTTGTTTCATGCAGAGATGGTATTTGTGTCGGTTGTGTTCTCGACAAACATCATAGGGAAAGTTTTGAAAAACGTGCCTCTTGGCACACCTTGGGTCCTTTGTAGCTTGTTCACAGTGATTTGTGTGGTCCACTTTCTTCTCGTTCTTTTTCTGGGTGCAAGTATTTCTTAACTTTCATTGATGACTTTTCTAGACGTACTTGGGTTTACTTCTTAAAACTTAAGAGAGAAGTTTTTGACAAGTTTTTGGCCTACAAGGCCCTTGTAGAAAAACAATCTGGACATCAAATTCAAAGGTTAAGAACAAATAATGGAGGCGAATATGTGAACAATAATTTTACATGTTACTGCACTACA
>SNQJ01S0002393.1:56135-76016 GCA_010110895.2 Picea sitchensis | reverse complement strand
ATATAATTGACAAAATAAAAAAAGATAATGAATATATAGCTAATTACCATGGGACGATATTCATTCGATCCCCCATCAATGTGACCATATTTACTACAATGTTTTGTAGTTGTTTCTATTAAAATTCTTACGAGACGTCTGAGGAAACATTTTTTACAAGGGCAATAACATCTACCATCACCCTTTTCACCCGCTTTACTTTTTTCCCCACCTCTAACAACATTCTGCGACATTCTTCTGCACAAAAACACCCTTTCAGAACCGTCGTTGTTATAGCAAGATTGTCGCAAAATATTTAAAATGTCAAATATTTATAGTCCAATTTTAGGTCACTATCGTCGCAATTGCGACGAATGTGACTTGCAAATATTTATTCTTTTTACCTATTTCTTTTAGGTCATTTTCAACGTTCAATTTTAAGGTTAGGTAAGTCGTCGCTCTTGCGATGGTCAAACTACAGTCGTTGCTCTTGCGACGAACATTGACCATAATAATTTAGTCAAAATAAAGTCATCAAGATAGCGACGAATACAGGATGGATTTAGAAAAAATGAACTTTTTCTCTTGCATGTTGCGACGAAAGAGTACTTTCGTCGCAAGTGGTCGTCGCAAATTTTTCAATATGTAGTAGTGTATTGTCGACAATCCCAATTGTTTGATGACCTCTCCTAAGATGAGGTTCTTTTGGCTTTCGCTATCAATAATGAAATGCAACGGGCTCCCCTTCACCCACATCTTTGAATGAAAGAGGTGCTCCCCCTCTTAAGGATCTGTTGGTTCTCCTGGTTGAAATGTTGTAGTCGCGATAGTAGTAGTGGGGTCTGCATTGATGATATGTCTTCTACCAGTATTTTGTGAATCAGATTCTGAATCAGGGTTTGGCTCCTTGTCTTTGATCTCGACCATCAATGACTATTTTGAGCGACATTCATTGGTGTTGTGCCAGGGGCTTTTGTGGAAATCGCACCATTTTCTAGTGTCCTTTTTCGTCTTTCTATTACCCTTATTTTATTGTGGCTTGGAATGGTTTTCTAAAGGCTGGTTGTTAGGGCCGTCTTTACCATACTTTGGTTATTACAGATATACAGACCCAAACTCCCTCTTGTTTTGGTGCTTAAATTTATGCTTGATTTTAATAGCATATTGATAAGCAGTAGTGAGTGATGAGATGTCCAGAAAATCTATTTCAATTTGGATGTATCTGTGTAGAACCCCACGGTATTTCAGAACCAACTCCGAGTATTTGATACCCATCTTGGTGTGCAAGGTATGGAAGGTATTGGTGAACTCTGACACTACTTGGCCCCTCTCTTGACGCAGTGTGGTCCATCTCATGTACTCGTCTTCATAGTTTCCAACATGGTAATATTGTTCCTTGACCGCATCCACAAAAATATTCCAAGTGGGTTGGGCCCCATATATTCCAGACTCCTCTGTGAAAATTTTCTCCTAGTAAGTTTCCCACCAATGTTTCACATGGGGGAGAGCCTTAAGGAGTGTCAAGGTGATCTTTTCCCTGTCGAAAAAATTGTGAACAGAGAAAAAAACTTCTAGCAGATTTAACCATTTGTCTAGGGCATACGCATCTATCTGACCTTCAAATATGGGAATATAAAAAATAACATATACCTTGAAAGGAGAGGTGCTTCCAAAGTGGTCACTTGATGAATATGTGCATGCTACTATCGACAAGCATTGAAGGATGTGGGAAAAATTCTCCATCATTTTGTCCCTCTGTCACGTGAGAACTTGTTGAAGCAACAAATTGATAGAATCTTTTGCTCCATATTTTTTATTTTCTTCTGCCATGTAGGTTTCTTGGGAATGCGAGAGCGATTGTCCTCAAGAGAGACAAGCTCGAGACCCAACTTTCTAAACTTGGACCGCGTCAGCGACATGCACTAAAAAATGATCAAGAGCAGCCTACTTCGATACCACTAATCCATATTATTTTTGTCACGAAATGAGAGTAGAGATATAACACAGAAATATATAGAGATATTTCAAGAGAGCCAATAATATAACAAAGGTATATCAGAGATAAAACCATAAACATAGAGATACAGTAATACATAATTTCTATTCATGATCGAAATGCATAAAATTTTAGAAATACAGAGTGAAAGACTCGCTACAATGGTAACATCTTATCTCTGAGAAGACATGTGACGTCTACTCGCATTCACAAGAAGATGATTGTTACAATGAGGTTCCAAGGCCCTTATAACATAAAGAAAATCCAAAACACTAACCCCGGAATATGAAAAGCCAACATTTTTGTGGACCCCATTTTGGGTAGTTTGGTGTATAGACTTCTAAGGGGCGTAACTTTGGCATACGATCTTCGTTTGGGGCGCAGGATAGCTAATTATAAAGGTATCGTAAAGGAGATTCATTTTGGAGGCTCAATCAGAGCCTTTGGCTATCATAGAGATTCTCGATCCCAAAAGAACTTTATTTAGGCCCTCAAAATGGCCCCAAAAGTTTAGGAACCGAAAAACTGTTAAATATAGTAAGTTGCCAAAAAATTGTTTTGAGCCAGTTGGAAAAGGTGAGTGGCCACCAATATCCACCTATATCAATCCTCCCTCCTTAGGAAGTAATGGTGTCCATTGCGTTGAGTTCCCATAGGAGAAGGGAAAGCACTTGTTGAATCTGAACCTTGATGATCTGCTTGCCTTGCTGCAGAAGTTGCACTACTTAGCTTGTTGAAGGTTGTCACGAACCTGTGGCTGGAAGGGTTGGACCTTTTTAACTACTCTGACTACATGAGATGAATGTGTGTAGAAGGAATCCTTGCGCTTACATTCAATCTTTCCGACTTTCTTCTACTGAACAGAAGGTTCTTGAACTCAGGTTGCAATGGTTGTGGTGTTCTTTTGTTCACCTTTTGAACAAATTGTGAAAAAGTTGAATTTTTTAGTATGAGATACTACCTTGCAGAACTATTTAGGTGGAAAAATAATTGGAACTACCTCTGGTATCCTGTAGAGATGATCCCCGAGAGTAACAATGACATTATGTGGTCGAGACTCATAAATAGCATGGTGCTTCCACATATATTGTTGGCCCAAAAGAACACCAAAGACATCTAGTGGGGAAACATCATGTAATACCTCATCCTTGAAGGGTTGGATGTCGTATGACAATCGACAATGCTCGCTGACAGGGAGATCTCGTCCCTGGCAAACCCACCCAATGTTGTATGGTTGGGGGTGTGGTGTTGTCGAAAATCTCAACTATTTGATGACCTTTACTGAGATCAGGTTCTTCTGGCTTCCACTATCAACAATGAAATGCAACGGGGTCATATTCACCCACATTTGTGAATGAAAGAGGCATTGCCCCTCGTCGGTATCTGCTAGTTCTTTTGGTTGAATTGTTGCAGTCGAGATAGTAGCAGTGGGGTTTGGGTCAATGATGTGTCTTCTACTAGTATTTTATGAATCAGATTATGAAGCAGGGTTCGGCTCCTTGTCTTTGATCTCGGCCACCGATGACTATTTTGAGTGACATTCATCAGTGTTGTGCTAAGGGATTTTGTGGAAATCGCACCATTTTCCAGTGTCCTTCTTCGTATTTCCATTACCCTTATTTTCTTATGGCTTGGACTAGTTTTATGAAGGCTGGTTGTTAGGGTCGTCTTTACCATACTTTGGTTGTTGCGGATTTGCAGACCGGAACTTCCACTTTTTTTGGGGCTTATATTTATGCTATATTTTAATAATATATCGATAAGCAACATCGAGTGATGAGATGTCTAGAAAATCAATTTCATATTGGATGTATCTGTGTAGAGCCCCACAGTATTTCAAAACCAAATCTCGCTCGAAGCCTTTGATACCCAACTTGGTGTGCAAGGTATGGAAGGTATTGATGAACTATGGCACTGCTTGGCTCCTCTCTTAACGCAAAGTGGTCCATCTCATGTACTAGTCTTCATAGTTTCCAACAAGGTAATATCGTTCCTTGACCGCATCCACAAAAGCATTCCAAGTGGGCTCAGCCCATATATTCCAAACTCCTCTATGGAAATGTGCTCCCAGGAAGTTTCCCACCAATGTTTAACATGGGGGATAACCTTAAGGAGTGCGAAGATGATATTTTCCCTGTCAGAAAAATTGTGAACAGAGAAATAACCTTCTAGCAGATTTAACCATTTGTCTAGGGCATCGACATCTATCTGACCTTCAAATATGGAAATATCAAAATTAACCTGTACCTTGAAAGGAGAGATGCTTCCAAAGTGTTTGCTTAATTAAGATGTGTCTGTTGCTATCGGCAGGCGTTGAAGGATGTAAGAAAAATTCTCCATCATTTCATCCCTCTGTCGCGTGAGAGCTTGCTCAAGCAACAGATTGATAGAATATTTTGCTCCGTCATTTTTCATATATTCCCCCATGGAGGGTTTCTTTGTTGTGTGAGAGCAATTTTCCTCAAGAGAGACAAGCTCGAGACCCAACTTTCTATACTTGGACCTCGTCGGGGACATGCACTGAAAAACAATCAAGAGCAGCCTACTCTGATACCACTGATCTGAATTATTTTCGGCACGAAATTAGAGCGGAGGTATAACACAGAAATATACAGATATGTTGCAAGAGATCCAATAATATAACAGATTTATATCAAAGATAAAATCATAAACACAAATATACAATAATACTGAATTTATATTAATGAACGAAATGCACAAAACTGTAGAAATACAGAGTGAAAGACTCACTAGAATGGTGGCAGCTTATCTCTGATGAGAGATGTAACGGTTACTCGCATTCGCAAGAATATGATTGTTACAATTAGGCTCCAAGGCCTTTTTAACATAAATAAAATCCAACACCCTAACCCCGCAAGATGAAAAGCCAACAGTTTTGTGGACCTCGTTTTGGGTAGTTTGGTGTATCAACTTTCTGGGGACGTAACTTTGGCATACGATCTCTGTTTGGGGCGCACACTAGCTCGTTGGAAAGATATCGTTGAGAAGATTCATTTTGGGGGATCAAACAAATCCTTTTGGTAATTTAGAGTTTCTCAATCCCAAAAAAACTTCATTTAGGCCCTCGAAATGGCCTCAGAAGTTTAGGAACCAAGAAATTGCTAAAAATAGTAAGTTGCCAGAAAACTATTTTGAGCCAGTTGGAATAGGTGGGTGGACACTGATATCCACCTGGATCAATCCTCTCTCTTTAGGAAGAAATCATATCCATTGCGTTGAGTTCCTGGGGGAGAGGGGAAATCCCTTATTGAATCTGAACCTTGATGATATGTTTGCATTGCTGGAGAATTTGCATTGCTTAGTTTGTTGAAGGTTGTCACGAACCTGTGGTTGGAAGGGTTGGACCTTTTTAACCTATCTAGATACATGAGTTGACTATGTGTAGAAGGAATCCTTGCGCTTGGCTTCAATCTTATCGACCTTATTTTGATGAACAGAAGGTGCTTGTACTGAGGCTGTAGTGGTTGCGGTGTTCTTTTGTTCACCTTTTGAACAGATTCTCAAGAAGATGAATTTTGTAGAGTAAGATACTACCTTGTGGCATTGTTTAGGTGGGACAATAGTTGGAACTACCTCTGGTATCCTGTAGAGATTCCCCCCGTCAAGAGATTACCCAGCTTGGTGTGCAAGGTATGGAAGGTATTGGTGAACTTTGGCACTACATGGCTCCTCTCTTGATGCAACGTGGTCCATCTCATGTATCGGTCTTCATAGTTTCCAACAAGGTAATGATGTTCCTAAACCGCATCCACAAAAAAATTCCAAGTGGGCTCGGCCCATATATTCCAGACTCCTTTGTGGAAATTTTCTCCCAATAAGTTTCCCACTAATGTTTAACATGGGGGAGAGCCTTAAGGAGTGCGAAGAGGATATTTTCCCTATCAGAAAAATTGTGAACAAAGAAATAACCTTCTAGCATATTTAACTATTTGTCTAGGGCATCTACATCTATTTGACCTTCAAATATGGAAATATCAAAATTAACATGTACCTTGAAAGGAGAGGTGATTCCAAAGTGGTTGCTTAATGAATATCTGCCTGCTGCTATCGGCAAGCATTGAAGGATTTGGGAAAAATTCTTTGTCATTTCGTCCCTCTGTCGCGTGAGAGATTGCTCAAGTAACAGATTGATAGAAACTTATGCACCATCATTTTTCTTTTATTCCTCCATGGAGGGTTTCTTTGGTGTGCGAGAGTGATTGTCCTCAAGAGAGACAAGCTCAAGACCCAACTTGCTATACCTGGAACTTGTCGGGGACATGCACTGAAAAACGATCAAGAGCAACCTACTCTGATACCACTCATCCGGATTATTTTCGGCACGAAATGAGAGCAGAGATATAACATGGAAATATACAAAGATATTGCAAGAGAGCCAATAATATATTAAAGGTATATCAAAGATAAAACCGTAAACACAAAGATATAGTAATACACAATTTATATTAATGAGCGAAAATCATAAAACTATAGAAACACAGAGTGAAAGACTTTCTAGAATGGTGGCAGCTTATCTTTGAGAAGAGATGTGATGGCTATTTGCATTCATAGGAAGATGTTTGTTACAATGAGGCTCCAAGGCCTTTTTAACATAAAGAAAATCCAAAAACCTAACCCTGTAAGATGAAAAGCCAACAGTTTTGTGTACCTCGTTTTTGGTAGTTTGGTGTATCAACTTCCCATGGGTGTAACTTTGGCATATGATCTTTGTTTGGGGAACACGATATATGGTTGGAAATGTATCATCCAGAAGATTCCTTTTGGGGGCTTAATTAGAGCCTTTGGCTATCATAGAGATGCTCGATCCAAAAAAACCTTCATTTAGACCCTCAAAGTGGCCCCAAAAGTTTAGGAACTGAAAAACTGCTAAAAATAGTAAGTTGCCAGAAAACTATTTTGAGACAGTTGGAATAGGTGGGTGGCCACTGATATCCATTTGGATCAATCTTCCCTCATTAGGAAGCAATGGTCTCCATTGCGTTGATTTCCCTTGTTGAATCTAAACCTTGATGATTTGCTTTCCTTGCAGGAGAAGTTGTGCTACTTAGCTTGTTGAAGACTGTCACGAACCTGTAGTTGGAAGGGTTGGACCTTTTTAACTAGTTTGCCTACATGAGATGACTATGTGCAGAAGGAATCCTTGCGCTTATATTCAATCTTGTCGACCTACTTCTGTTAAACATAAGGTGATTGCACTGAGGCTGCAGTGGTTGTGGTGTCCTTATGTTCACCTTTTGAACAGATTGTGAAGAAGCTGAATTTTGTAGTATGAGATACTACCTTGCAGAACTGTTTAGGTGGGAAAGCAGTTGTAACTACCTCTAGTATCCTGTAGAGATGACCCCCGAGAGTAAAAATGAGACTACGTGGTCGAGACTCATAAATTGCATGGTGCTTCCACATATATGTCTAGCCCAAAAGAACATCATAGATAGCCAGTGGGGAAACATCACATAATAGCTCATCCTTGAAGGGATGGATGTCGTATGACAATCGACACTGTTGGCCGAGACAAAGATCTCGTCCCTGGAAAAGCCACCCAATGTTGTATGGTTGCAGGTGTGGTATTTTCGACAATCCCAATTGTTTGAAGACCTCTGCTGAGATGAGGTTCTTCTGGCTTCCGCTATCAATAATGAAATGCAACGAGCTCCCCTTCACCCACATCTGTAAATGAAGGACGTGCTCCCCCTCTTAATGATCTCTTGGTTCTTCTAGTTGACATGTTGTAGTCACGACAGTAGCAGTGGGGTCTGCGTCGATGATATGCCTTCTACCAGTATTTTGTGAATAAGATTCTAAATCAAGGTTTGGCTCCTTGTCTTTGATCTCAACCACCAATGAATATTTTGAGCAACATTCATTGGTGTTGTGCCAGGGTATTTTATGGAAATCGCACCATTTTCTAGTGTCCTTCTTCGTCTTTCCGTTACCCTTCTTTTATTGTGGCTTGGAATGGTTTTCTGAAGGCTGGTTGCTAGGGCTGTCTTTACCATACTTTGGTTGTTGTAGATTTACAAACCCAAAATCCCGCTTGTTTTGGCGCTTAAAATTATGCTTGATTTTAATAGCATATCGATAAGCAGCAGCGAGTGATGAGATGTCCAGAAAATCTATTTCAGTTTGGATGTATATGTGTAGAGCCCCACAGTATTTTAGAACCAAATTTCACTTCGAGTCTTTGATACCCATCTTAGTGTGCAAGGTATGGAAGGTATTGGTGAACTCTGGCACTTCTTGGCCCCTCTCTTAATGCAATGTCATCAATCTCATGTATTGGTCTTCATAGTTGCCAACATGGTAATATTGTTCCTTGACCGCATCCACAAAAATATTCCAAGTGGGCTTGGCCCCATATATTCCAGACTCCTCTATGGAAATTTTCTCCTAGTAAGTTTCCCACCAATGTTTCACATGGGGGAGAGCCTTAAGGAGTGTCAAGGTGATCTTTTCTCTGTCGAAAAAATTGTGAACAGAGAAATAAACTTCTAGCAGATTTAACCATTTGTCTAGGGCATCCACATCTATCTGACCTTCAAATATGGGAATATCAAAAATAACATGTACCTTGAAAGGAGAGGTGATTCCAAAGTGGTCACTTGATGAAGATGTGCGTGCTACTATCGGCAGGCGTTGAAGGATGTGGGAAAAAATCTCCATCATTTCGTCCCTCTATCGCATGAGACCTTGTTGAAGCAACAAATTGATAGAATCTTTTTCTCCGTGTTTTTTCTTTTCTTCTACCATGGAGGTTTCTTGGGCGTGCAAGAGCGATTTTCCTCCAGAGAGACAAGCTCAAGACCCAACTTTCTATACTCGGACCTCATCAGGGACATGCACTGAAAAATGATCAAGAGCATCCTACTTTGATACCACTGATCTGGATTATATTTGTCATGAAATGAGAGCGGAGATATCACACAGAAATATACAAATATATTTCAAAAGATACAATAATACAACAGAGGTATATCAGAGATAAAACCATAAACACAAAGATATAGTAGTACATAATTTCTATTAATGAGCAAAATGCATAAAATTGTAGAAATACAGAGTGAAAGACTTGCTACAATGGTAACATATTATCTCTGAGAAGAGATGTGGCGGCTACTCGTATTCACAAGAAGATGATTGTTACAATGAGGTTCCAATTCCTTTATAACATAAAGAAAATCCAAAACCCTAACCCCGGAATATGAAAAGCCAACAGTTTTGTGGACCCCATTTTGGGTAGTTTGGTGTATCAACTTCTCAGGGGCGTAACTTTGGAATATGATCTTCGTTTGGGGCGCACGATAGCTGATTAGAAAGGTATCATCAAGGAGATTCATTTTAGGGGCTCAATCAGAGCCTTTGCCTATGATAAAGGTGCTCGATCCCAAAAAAACTTTATTTAGGCCCTCAAAATGGCCCCGGAAGTTTAGGAATTGAAAAACTGCTAAAAATAGTAAGTTTCCAGAAAATTGTTTTGAGTCATTTGGAAAAGGTGGGTGGCCACCGATATCCACCTGGATCAATCCTCCCTCCTTAGGAAGTAATGGTCTCCATTTCATTGAGTTCTCGGGAGAGAGGGGAAAGCACTTGTTGAATCTGAACCTTGATGATATGCTTTCCTTGCTGTAGAAGTTGCATTGCTTAGCTTGTTTTAGGCTGTCACGAACCTGTGGCTGGAAGGGTTGGACCTTTTTAACTAGTATGACTACATGAGATGAATTTGTGCAGAAGGAATCCTTGCACTTAGCTTCAATCTTGTCGACCTGCTTCTGTTGAACAGAAGGTGCTTGGACTCAGGCTGCAGTGGTTGCGATGTTCTTTTGTTCACCTTTTGAACAAATTGTGAAGAATCTGAATTTTGTAGTATGAGATACTACCTTGCGGAACTATTTAGGTGAGAAAACAGTTGGAACTACCTCTAGTATCCTTTAGAGATGACCCCTGAGAGTAACAATTACACTACATGGTCGATACTCATAAATAGCATGGTGCTTCCACATATATGGTTGGCCCAAAAGAACACCATAGACATCTAGTGGGGAAACATCATGTAATACCTCATCCTTGAAGGGCTGGATGTCATATGACAATCGGCAATGCTGGCTAACAAGGAGATCTCATCCCTCGCGAACCCACCCAGTGTTGTATGGTTGGGGGTGTTGTGTTGTCGACAATCCCAGCTATTTGACGACCTCTACTGAGATGAGGTTCTTTTGGCTTCCACTATCAACAATGAAATGCAATGGGGCCCCCTTCACCCACATCTTTGAATGAAAGAGGCGTTTCTCCTCGTCGGGATATGCTAGTTCTTTTGGTTGAATTGTTGCATTCGTGACAGTAGCAGATGGGTCTGGGTCAATGATCTGTCTTCTACTAGTATTTTCTAAATCAAATTCTGAATCAAGGTTCAGCTCCTCGTCTTTGATCTCGGCCACCAATGACTATTTTGAGTGACATTCATCAGTGTTGTTCCAAGGGATTTTGTGGAAATCGCACCATTTTCCAGTGTCCTTCTTCGTCTTTCTGTTACCCTTATTTTTCTATGGCTTGTACTGGTTTTATGAAGGTTGGTTGTTAGGGTCGTCTTACCATACTTTGGTTGTTGCAGATTTTCAAACCCTAACTTCCGCTTGTTCTGAGGCTTATATTTATGCTATATTTTAATAACATATCGATAAGCAGCATCGAGTGATGAGATGTCTAGATAATCCATTTCATATTGGATGTATCTGTGTAGAGCCCCTCAGTATTTCAAAACCAAATCTCACTCGAAGTCTTTGATACCTAGCTTGGTGTGCAAGGTATGGAAGGTAGTTGTGAACTCTGGCACTGCTTGTCCCCTCTCTTGATGCAACGTGGTCCATCTCATGTACTAGTCTTCATAGTTTCCAACAAAGTAATATTGTTCCTTGACAACATCCACAAAAACATTCCAAGTGGGCTCGGCCCATATATTCCAGACTTCTCTGTGGAAATTTTCTCCCAATAAGTTTCCCACCAATGTTTAACATGGGGGAGAGACTTAAGGAGTGCGAAGATGATATTTTCCCTATCGGAAAAATTATTAACAGAGACATAACCTTCTAGCATATTTAACCATTTGTCTAGGGCATCCGTATCTATCTGAACTTCAAATATGGAAATATCAAAATTAACATGTACCTTGAAAGGAGAGGTGCTTCCAAAGTGGTTGCTTGATGAAGATGTTTCTATTCCTATCGGCAAGCGTTGAAGGATGTGGGAAAAATTCTCCATCATTTCGTCCCTCTGTCGTGTGAGAGCTTGCTCAAGCAACAAATTGATAGAATCTTTTGCTCCATTTTTTTTCTTCTCTTCCCCCATGGAGGGTTTCTTTGTTGTGCGAGAGCGATTGTCCTCAAGAGAGAAAATCTCGAGACCCAAATTTCTATACTTGGACCTTGTCGGGGACATACACTGAAAATAATCAAGAGCAGCCTACTCTGATACCACTGATCCAGATTATTTTCGGCACGAAATGAGAGCGGAGATATAACAAGGAAATATACATAGATATTGCTAGAGAGCCAATAATATAACAGAGTTATATCAAATATAAAACCATAAACACAAATATACAGTAATACACAATTTATATTAATGAGCGAAATGCACAAAATTATAGAAATACAGAGTGAAAGACTCGCTAGAAGGGTGGCAGCTTATCTCTAAGAAGAGATGTGACGGCTACTCACATTCGCAAGATGATGTTTCTTACAATGAAGCTCCAAGGCCTTTTTAACATAAAGACAATCCAAAACCCTAACCCTGGAAGATTAAAAGCCAAATGTTTTGTGGACCCCGTTTTGGGTAGTTTAGTGTATCAACTTCTCGTGGGTGTAACTTTGGCATACGATCTCTGTTTGGGGCGCACAATAGTTGGTTGGAAGGGTATCATCCAAACGATTCATTTTGGGGGCTCAATTAGATCCTTTGGCTATCCGATCCAAAAAAACCTTCATCTATGCCCTCAAAATGGCCTCGAAAGTTTAGGAACTAAAACACTGCTAAAAAATAGTAAGTTGCTAGAAAATTGTTTTGAGCCAGTTGGAACAGGTGGGTGGCCACTAATATCCATCTGGATCAATCCTCCCTCCTTAGGAAGCAATGGTCTCCAATGTGTTGAGTTCCCTTGTTGAATCTAAACCTTGATGATTTTCTTGCCTTGCTGGAGAAGTTGTGTTGCTTAGCTTGGTTAAGGTTGTCACGAACCTGTGGTTGGAAGGGTTGGACCTTTTTAACTAGTTTGGATACATGAGATCACTATGTGCATAAGGAATCATTGCACTTAGATTCAATCTTGTCGACATGCTTATGCTAAATAGAAGGTGATTGCACTGAGGCTGCAGTGGTTGTGGTGTTATTATGTTCACCTTTTGAACAAATTGTGAATAAGATGAAGTTTGTAGTATGAGATACTACCTTGCGAAATTATTTAGGTGGGACAGCAGTTGGAACTACCTCTGGTATCATGTAGAGATGACCCCCGAGAGTAAAAATGACACTATGTGGTCGAGACTCATAAATAGCATGGTGCTTCCACAGATATGTCTGGCCCAAAATAACATCACAGACATCCAGTGGGGAAACATCACATAATACCTCATCCTTGAAGGGTTGGATGTCGTATGACAATCGACATTGTTGGCTAACATGGAGATCTCATCCCTGGTGAAGCCACCCAATGTTGTATGGCTGCGAGTGTGGTGTTGTCGACAATCCCAATTGTTTGACGACCTCTGCTGAGATGAGGTTCTTCTGGATTCTGTTATCAACAATGAAATGAAATGAGGTCCCCTTCACCCACATCTGTGAATGAAAGAGGTGCTCCCCCTCTTAAGGATATGTTAGTTCTTCTATTTGAATTGTTGCATTCGCGACAGTAGAAGTGGGGTCTGCGTCGATGATATGTCTTCTACCAGTATTTTTTTAATCAGATTCTAAATCAAGGTTCATCTCCTTGTCTTTCTCGACCACCAATGTCTATTTTGAGCGACATTCATTAGTGTTGTGCCAGGGGCTTTTGTGGAAATCATACAATTTTCCAGTGTCCTTCTTCGTCTTTCTGTTACCCTTATTTTCATGTGGCTTGGACTAGTTTTCTAAAGTTTGGTTGTTAGGGTTGTCTTTACCATACTTTGGTTGTTGCGTATTTGCAGACCTAAAATCCCGCTTGTTTTGGTGCTTAAATTTCTGATCGATTTTAACAGCATATCGATAAGCATCACTGAGTGATGAGATGTCCAGAAAATCCATTTCAATTTGGATGTATATTTGTAGAGCCCCATGGTATTTCAGAACCAAATATCACTCAGAGTCTTCGATACCCAGCTTGGTGTGCAAGGTATGGAAGGTATTGGTGAACTTCGACACTTCTTGGCCCTTCTCTTGACACAGCGTGGTCAATCTCATGTACTGGTCTTCATAGTTTCCAACATGGTAATATTGTTCATTGACCGCATCCACAAAAAAATCCCAAACGGGCTTGGCCCCATATATTCCATACTCCTCTGTGGAACTTTTCTCCCAGTAAGTTTCCCACCAGTGTTTGACATCGGGGAGAATCTTAAGGAGTGCGAAGGTGATCTTTTCCCCTGTTGGAAAAATTATGAACAAAGAAATAACCTTCTAGCATATTTAACCATTTGTCTAGGGAATCCGCATCTATATAACCTTCAAATACAGAAATATCAAAATTAGCATGTACCTTGAAAGGAGATTTTCTTCCAAATTGGTTGCTTGATGAAGACTCGCCTACTTCTATCGGCAGGCGTTAAAGGATTTGGGAAAAAATCTCCATCAATTCGTCTCTCTATCGCGTGAGAGCTTGCTCAAGCAACAAATTGATAGAATCTTCTACTCTGTTGTTTTTCTTTTATTCTGCCATAGAGGGTTTCTTAGGCGTGCGAGAGTGATTTTCCTCAAGAGAGACGAGCTCAAGACCCAACTTTCTATACTCGGACCTCGTCAAGGGCATGCACTGAAAAACGATCAAGAGCAGTCTGCTTTGATACCATTGATCTGGATTATTTTCGGCACAAAATGAGAGTGGAGATATAACACGGAAATATACAGAGATATTGCAAGATAGCCAATAATATAATAGAGGTATATCAGATATAAAACCATAAACACAGAGATACTGTAATACACAATTTCTATTAATGAGCAAAATGTACAAAACTGTAGAAATATAGAGTGAAAGACTCACTAGAATGGTGACAATTTATCTCTGAGAAGAGATGTGATGGCTACTTGCATTCGCAAGAATATGATTGTTACAATGAGGCTCCAAGGCCTTTTTAACTTAAAAAAAATCCAAAACCCTAACCCCGGAAGATGAAAAGCCAACAGTTTTGTGGACCTCGTTTTGGGTAGTTTGGTGTATCAACTTCTTGAGGGCATAACTTTGGCATATGATCTTCGTTTGGGGTGCACAATAGATCATTGGAAAAGTATCCTCGGTGAAATTCATTTTGGGGGCTCAATTAGAGCCTTTGGCCATCATAGGGGTGCTCGATCCCAAAAAAAAATCATTTAGGCCCTCAAAATGACCCTGGAAGTTTAGGAACCAAAAAGCTGCTAAAAATAGTAAGTTGTTAGAAAACTATTTTGAGCCAGTTGGAATAGGTGGGTGGAAACCGATATCCACCTGGATCACTCCTCCTCCTTAAGAAGATTTTGATCCTCCAATTGTATAGAACATTGATAACTCTCCTTTGGCCAATTTCAATTTTTTACTCACTCATCTAGTTGATCTTCTTCTTGTCGAAGTGGGTGAGTTACCTCCCTGACACACTCTTTCTTCCTTTTCACACAATCTTCCACATTCAAGTTTAGGGATGTTGAAATTTGTTGGATATATGGGTGTAGGGGTGAAAACCATATCAACACTAGAATTCTTGTTAGGGGTAGTAATTAATGTCCCTATATGAATGCTAGTTGGCAGAGCTAATACTTTTATTACTGTTCCTGGAAGTGGCATAAATGTCCCTTCAATGGTACTAGTATTTAGTCGAAATATTCGTTCCATTGGAATCCCTATCATGATCCAAGTGGATACTGGTGGCCACCCACTTGTTCCACTAATTCAAAATGGTTCCACATCTTGGTAGTTTTTCTACATCTTTTCAGGTCCCAAACTTTTGGGGTTGTTTTGAGGCCCTAAACGACCTTTTTTTGGTGCGGAAACGCCCATTAGGCTGTTGGAGGCAAATATTGGGCCATTTAAAATGTGTACTTCTCAACTAGACCTTTTCGATGGGCTACTAAGCGCCCCAAACAGAGATCATATGCAAAAGTTACGCCCTCGGGAACTTGACGTACCAACTAACCACATTGGGGCCAACTAACCACATTGGGGCCCACAAACCTTTTGGCGTTTCATATCCTAGTGTTAGGGTTATTTGTGTTTAGGGTTTTCTCATTGATGCTTTGTGTTAAAATGCCTTTTTGGCCTCTTTGTAATCAACTTCTTGCGAATGAGCATAGCATACACATCTATTTCTTCGGGGATAAGCTACCACCATTCTAGCTAGTTTGTACACTTTGCATTTTACGATATTTTTTATTCCATTCACTAATTGAATCTAAGTTCAATTGTATTACTGTGTTTCTTGCAATATCTCTGTGTGTTTCTTTTTTGTATCTCTGCCTTCATTTTTTTCTCAACGTAATCCATATCATATCAAGATTGGAAACATTCATTGTTCTTGAATTTCGTTTAGTGGAGGATCTACTCCTAGTGTAGTATTTTAAATGAGTATAGGGCCCATCATCAACAATAGAAACATATCAAATGACATTGATATGGGAGGAAATTTTAGGCACAGTGGGATGTCGGGCATGGGCTTGGATAACAAAGATTTGGCTATCCAAGATGATAGTCCAAGTCAACTTTGTTTGCATGTGGGTAAGGTTATTTTGCATTACTATTCCAAAATAGGGAGGATTGAAATCTTAGTTTTTTGCTCGGGTCCTTACTTCATGGGACATCCAGGAATGTACTCATCTCCTTGGTCCCTTGAATTCAACCTAGAAGAGGATATCACAACAACACATATTAAGAGTGGGGCAGGTTGCCCCACATCCCATTAATATTATGAGATGAAGGTACTTTCAAAGATATTGGGGGCATACTAGGATGATATATCGACCAAGTTGAACCAAAAGGAAACATGTAATCTTATCATAGATTATGTGTTTAAGTTGATTCAGAGAAGGGTTTATAGAGGCACTGCAAATAAATATGGATGGCTAGAGTCATCAACAAGAATTAGATTACAAAGAGATCACTTTCAAGTGCAACTTTTGCCATGAGTACAGGCACTTTGCTAAAAAAATACCAAAGAATCAAGAGGTTCAGACTCCTCTTAAGCAAGGTACAAACCCTTATAGTTAATCAAAGTAGAACTATTTTAATAGAAGATGCAGAAAACAACAGTATAATATACCACAACAACCAAAGATATTCCAAGAAGGACTATATAAAGAAAACTCTAAAAACTCTGGAACTCTTGAAAATTTAGAAGATACGAAAAAAGGAAAGAGAGGAGTTGAAGGTGCAACCAATTTAGGAGATTCCAACCAGATTTTAACGAAAAAATTATTGAGATAGTCCACTTTTTGACTTCTAATCATGTTTAAAAAGGGGTTTGTCAATCAAATTTTAACAATTATAACTTCACAATGATTGTGCTTATGCATTTCCTTAACTACGACACTACAAGATGATGGGTATAAAATATGCTCGCAAAAGGTAGCTAGCAAAAGGTAGTTTCTTTTTCTTTATTATGCAATATTTTTTGATATATCAATCAAATTTTGTTGAAAGCTTAAGCTAAAAGGTTTCAAACCAACACTTAACCAAAAATTTCTTCGACGCGTATTTATTTTACTAAGACAACATAGATCTCACTCAAGACAAGCTACACCCTATTTAGCTTGTGATGCTACGTTGACTAGTCACTACGTGATCTTTGTTTAAAGATTTTTCTGGAAATTTCAAGGATGGGTCGCCACCTCTACTAATTTTATTTGATGTTGATGTTTTTATGCTATCACATTGCAAACTTTATTTAAATTAAATAAATACTAACACATCATAACTCTATTTAAACTTAATGACAAGGATCACCACTACTTAATCCTTATTCTTATTATATTAGATGATATAATATTATTTTACATATTTTAACTTGGTTGTAGAAGAATGTTTTATTTTTATAGTAACAAGTGTTGCATGGCAGCGTAGTCCCTGCCAAGTTGGAATGGGAATAAATGCATTGTTATGGCGGGACCGAGGGAGAAGTAGAAGCCCGAAGTAGTAGAGACATGTGGGAAGCAGCTTGAAGTATAGGAATATGACTTGTGCCAGTGTGCCACATGCAAGCCATAAGACATCGGCTTGGTAGATGACCCCCAAAGAACCTCCCGAAATAGTTCATCATAATATTATATTAGAATGGGGTTAATATGCAAATGAGGATGTCAATCCTACTGCATTTTTTATAGATGTGATACTATTGTTTAAGTTTTTTCCCTGGGCGTGTATAGTTCAAATATGGGACTTAGAAAATTTCCGCCGTAATGACTTGAAGCAATAAAAAATGATAGTAGTATTTTTTTTGTTTTTTTTTAAATAAAGGTTCCTGGAAAAAAGGACCAAGAATCACACACAATAAACATTTAAATATAATAAACACAATTTCCTGACATCCAACATAGTTGAAGAAAAAAAATTCTAAGCACATAAAAATAAGAAGATGATCGATATGCAGAAAGAGAACTAATTTAGCATTTTGTGTTCGACAACACAGGTATTCAAACAGAGGAAGAACACCTTCAGTAACCATTCACATAACCAGATCAAATATCAACACACTGATGTTTTCACGTGGTAAAACCCCTATGGGGAAACATCCACGTCCCCAGCCAACGCAGCCACTTGGAGCAGTTTATTAATGCAAAAGAAAAAGATTACAAAGATATTTTACAAGAGAGTTTCTCACAATCGATCATCGACAAATGACCCTCCATGCTCTTTAAAGAGAGATCATGGACCAATCGGGTGTTAAGCCATGGATCAATGGCCGTTAAGATCGAGGAGAGTATGAACTGTCGGATCACTCTATGTCGGGAACATATCGTGACCGTCGGATTTCCTAACTACAAATGCATACTAATGCATACTAAAGAAACACACTAAGAAACACACTTTTATCTAATGACACATTAGACCAAGTAGATCTTAACTAACTCCTAAGTGTCTAAATATTCTAACATCCCCCCCTTAAGAACAACTTGGGATAAGATTGAAGGATTTATAATGGTGACATAATAGGATAAGGAAGGCGGCATTAGAGCCTATCCCCCCTTAATGACAACTTCATGAACTCCTAACATAGATCGAATTTTGGAAAACTTCGCTTCTGTAAGAGACTTTGTGAAAATGTCTGCAACTTTATCTTCTGTAGGGAAAAAGAGCACTTCAATAACTTGATCATGAATGAGCTTTCTGATGAAGTGCATGTGTAGCACAATGTGTTTGTTACGCTAATGTTGAACTAGGTCTTTGGCAAGCTTGATGGCACTCTGATTGTCGCACCAAAGGTTGGTCGGATGATTTTGTTGGAATCCAAACTTTGAAAGGATCTATCAAAGTCACAAGGCTTTCTGAATTTCATTTACCGCTGCTCGGTACTTTGCTTATGCTGAAGAAAGTGAAATATCATGTTGTTTCCTACAGACCCAAGTGACAGGTCCTGAACCAAGGCTGAAAACATAACCTACAGTAGACTTACGATCATCAGGGTCAACAGCCCAATATGAATCAGTGAAACCAACCAATAAAGGAGTCCCTCCTGAACTATAATGTATCCCTAACTGAACTATACCACAGACATAGAGAACTATCCTTTTAGCTACTTTCCAATGGCTTTCACGGGATCTTTGCATATACCGGGCAACAAGACCAACAACAAAGGAAATATTAGGACGGGTATGAGTCAAGTATAAGAGGCTACCAACTAACTGACGGTATAGGGTGGCATCAACTTCGAGAGAAGTATAGGTTGCAGTAAGCTTGACTCCATATTGGAAGGGAGAAGGGGTTGGCTTACAATCGTCCATGTGAAAGCGAAGAAGAAGGTCATAAGCATACTTAGACTGGGAAAGAAAAATTCCTTCATTGGTTTGCCAAACTTGGAGGCCAAGAAATAGTGCACAAAACATAAGTCTGTCATTTCAAATTTCTTCTTAAGGTTGGTTTTCATATGGTTTAAAAGTTTTGAGTCACTACCAGTAAGGATAAGGTCATCAACATAAAGGAGGACGAGTATTATGAGATGTCTTCCTACTTTCTTGGTATAGACATTAGGATCAGAATGGCATCTAGAGAATCCAATGGCAATAAGAAAGTTGTCCATTTTGGCATACCAAGCTCGGGGAACTTGCTTGAGACCATAAAGAGATTTCTTAAGGTGAAAAACAAGGCTAGAGTCATTTTGGACATAGCCAAGAGGTTGTTCCATGTATATTTCTTCCTTCAAATCTTCGTGCAAGAAGGGGGATTTAACATCCATCTGATGGACCTCCCATTTATGTGAGGCGGCAAGGGAAAGAACAAGGTGGATGGAATTCATTTTGGCTACAGGGGCAAAGGTTTCATTACAGTCAATTCCTTCAACTTGGGAAAATCCTTTGGCAACTAATCGAGCCTTGTGTCTTTCAACACTTCCATCTGATGCATACTTAGTTATGTAGAACCATTTACATCTGACAATTTTTCTTCCTTTTGGAAGAGGTACAAGATCCCAAGTATCATTTGTCGTTAAAGAACGATACTCTTCATTCATTGTTGTATCCCATTC
>SNQJ01S0002393.1:28809-40644 GCA_010110895.2 Picea sitchensis | reverse complement strand
TATTCCTCCTAGGTCTTGGTTTTTCTTGAATAGTGTGCATTATCATATATTTTTAGCCTTCAAAGAGGCCGCCTACTTAACTCCATCTACCCCTAAAAGGCACTATTTCTCTCCTCTTACTTTTGACAAGACTACCAACCTCAACTAAATCTTTCTACTTTATCCCCTACTAATTTACTAACCTAGTTTAGACTACTAATCTTAGAGGTTGTTTTTTCTAACATCACTGTTACATCCATTAGTTTGCAACTTTACCAAGCCTGTTAACCAAGAAAACATACCCAGAAATTGCACAACCCTAGGTCTTATCATCTTAAGGCTTTGAATTATCTCTTGTTGTCATTTTAAGTGCATTTCTAAAGTTGTTGATGTTTTTATAACTGTTCATACAACCATTGTTTGTAGCCAATATCATCCTACTAACTGACTTACAAACTTCCCAGAAAATTGTACTATGCAAGTTGTTATCATTTAATGCCAAAATTGTATGTGTATTTGCCTCATTAAGGTACTTTTTATGAAGTGTGTTACTATTGTCATAATGTATCTCTTCCATTGTTACAGTTATCATTGGTAGCATGTTTAAATTCAATTGTTGGTTGATACATTTAGAGAACTCACATGAGACAAAGTAATATCATTAATACTTCTTAATACATGTTCACGTTCTCTACACAAGTGTGTTCTTGTTGATATAAATTGCAGCTGTTATTATTTACTCATTTATATCATTTACTTGTCATTAGCTTTATACACAGACGACCAACATATAGTTACAAGTTTATTGTCTTATTGAAGCATTATTATCACTTGTTATTGCCTTTAAATTTTTTGTTGTATTGGTAAGGGGAAGGTACACCTTTATATTCCTTTTTCTTCATCCTTTCAAGACTTGAGCTTGACTTGAGGGACCTAGAGAGAGGGGTGGTTTTCTTACTATTTTTTTCTCTTCATCAACCCACTAGGTCTAGGGACGTCTCCCTTGGAGTGAGTTTTTATCCTCCTCCTAAAAAGAAAGAGGTACCTTGTTGGGGTGACAGTGACAGGGCCACCTCTGTGTTACACAAATATAGGCCTACTTTCCTTTAGGCTTTCGTCAAGTACATATTGTGCGATAACATTTTTGGCACCGTTGTCAGGGAACACTGAGTCAATACTCCTCAACGACACCTTTTTGGTAAGTATTTTACTCAAAGTATTCACTTCACAGAGCTTACCTGGAAAATCCACTAAGGGTGATTCCCTCACTCCCTTTGATAATCCTTAAGAGGTTATCTGGAGACTCCACTGACTTACTCTCTACTTCGTGATACTTTCAAGACATGGGATCATGGCACCCTGGGAACAAGTGTATCCGAATATTGATTTTGAAATTTTTCAAGGATACCCGCATTATTTTGATATAAAATGGTTAAAAAAATCTCCAAGATTCGGAGGCCTCCCAATTACTCACATTGTAGAATTCTTGAAGTATATAAGTGAGACAGAATTTGAAGGGAGGATGTTCTGGTAAAATTGTTCATATTTTCCCTGTCGTCTTTTTTGCAAGATTGGATTAAGGGTTGTTGCGAAGATAAGGGTATATCATCTTTCATAGACCTCATTAGTAGTTTTATTGTGTTTTTGAAACCCCAATGCCAGACATATGAATATGCCCTTCAAAATCTCACAATAGCCCTAGAGGACGAAGGATTCACCACTGAGATTGTGGAAGATATCAAGGATGTGTACCATACTCAATACCAAGAACCCTCTGATATAGAAGGAAATATTTATGAAGAAGGTTGTCAACCCCTTGAAGAGGAGAAAGATTTTTCCCATGATTCAACAGAATGTAGTAAAGACTTGACTGAAGAAGTGAGTCATGAGGATGAAGCACTAGTACTTTCTCCTCCTTCTGATGAAGCTCTCAAGGATCTTATCTCTCCAGCACAAGACGAAGAGAATAAGGTGAATCGTTTTCCTTTCTAGGTTTTTGATGACACTTTGTTCTATGATTCAGAAGGTGAAGAAGTCAAGGAACCCTTGCAAGAGCTAGGTCCTTCATTTTATAATAATGGCAAAAAGATGATTAAAGAGACGAGTCTTGGGGATGATGTACTGGATGCTCTTTCATTTGATGAATTCATCCAAGCCTTTGATGCTCCTGCACAGCAAGAAGTGAACACGGTAAGTTATTTCCCTTTCTAATATTTTGATGATGTTTTATTTTATGATTTGGAAAGTGAAGAAGTATTAGAGGATCCCTTGGATGCATTAAATCCTTCATGTTATGATAAAGTTAGTGAGATGGTTGATAATATTCATGAGTTCATACATGTTGGAAGACGTAAGTGGGATGTCATTGGTTCTAATGAGGATCCCATTTATGATATGGAAGGATATCTTTGAATGTTTCCTTTACAACAATCATATGATGTTCCTAATAATTTTGACGTTTGGCAACAAGATGATGATACAATTACAAAAAAAATTCAAGCACCCAAGGATGACCCAATGCAATGTTCTCCTGATGATTTTTTGTCATACCTTGAGGATTTTGATGAGTATTCCTTTGAGCACTTGGATTTATTCTATGAATAATATTATCAACCATCGGTGTGCTCAAATTTTGATAAAGGTGAGGACGTTGCTTGCCCGAAGAAGGATACTTGTGACAAGGTTGTCCAGCTCCCTCTGAATGCTTTACCTCATTATGTCACTAAGGATGCAATTGGGGAACATGTCTCTTGTTTCAAGTTTTCTTTAGGGAAACAATTTCCATTAGAATTCAAGGGGAGGTTGAATTCCTTAAGAAGTTTATTATCTCAATCTTTCAGCTTTCCCCTGAGAAGTTGTTAGTTTCCCCCTATGTTATTATTAATCCCTTATCATACCCCAGGGAGTGATGACATCCAAGGTAGTCAAACCTCAGACTCTTTGAGCTAGCCATTTGAGTCCTTAACCTCTCACGATCCTTTTCTAAGATGGATTGATCACTTTTTTGGAAGGGTGAATTGGCATGATTTTGTCCCTCCCTCCCACCTCCATGAGCTAGACTTTACGACTTCCTATGATATAATGCATGCTCTAACTCATGTTTATTTTGTGCTTAACTTGTCATTGTTTTGGTTTACGATGAAGCACAGAGGCAGGTGTTATGATACATTGCTAGCATGGTTGTATTGGTTGTATGCCTATACCTAGTATTTGACAGGTAAATACAGGTGAGGTAGGATATGTAGGAATTTGCATCCATTGTACATACCATTGCATATCATGTTAGCATAGTTATAGTTGTGATTTTCATATTGTCTTCATTCATTATGTATACATGTATGCTCATAATCATATGTTAGACTAGAGATGTGGCTACTTTTCTTCTGATGTTTTCCAATTTCTTCATACTCTCTGAACAAAACATAAGATCCATTCTATTTCTTTTTGTCATGTTTACCTTAAGAAAGATATTATGGGTACTCTAGCACTCTATCTTCACAACAATGAATTAGAAGTTTATAAGGTTGGTGAGGATTCATTTGCACATAAACATGGTATTAACCTTACAAGGCATGGATCTGACGTTAGGATTCTTGTGTTGAACCCTGACAATACACTACTTATGTCAATGAACCATAATTCAATAAAATTTTGGAACCCAAGTACTTGTTTTTGTCTCCATACAATGGAAGCAAGTTCTAGTCTTTGTGGTTGTTTTTTATCTAGGAATCATTATGTGGTTATCGAAACAAAATTTGGAACGCTAGAAATATTTGACATTGGAGTTGGTTCTGTTTGGTCTATTGTGTCGAAACTAGATGGAGCAGGATTTATAAGTGAAAGTGTTGTAGGTGTCATTTGTGCAACATAAATGAGTTTAGAGGGTGTGAAACTCAGCTTAGTGATATTTTGAGACAACAACTTGGAGTTTTTCTTGTCATTTTTCAATTCAAGGTTTAATTAGTGGGATGATAATGAAATAGCCATTGTGGTTGCATAAGCAGAGTGGGTTTATTAGTCATAGGTAGTATGGCTTCATTTTTTGCAATGTTGAGGCACATTAGATTTTTAAAGTTTTGAAAGGAAAATGACATTTTTGAAGAAGGTTGAAGGGGTTCTAGGGAATTTTATCATCATCATGAGGCCACAATCACCATCAGTCATCATCATTTATTAGTCAAAGTTAAATAGTTGAATAAAAGGTGGAAAAGAACCCTTGTTGCACAAACCTGTTGCACATTTCCTGTAGGTTTTTGTTGCGCAACTGTGACAGAGCATATAGAACGCCTCCATATTGACAAGGATAGATTAGCAAAGGTGTCAGTTCATCTCCAATGAATTCCAAGGTGTAAGATAATCATACTAAGGACTCAAACATATTTGTTTATTCAAGTTGTTATATGTATTTAATGAGTCAATCTTGACTCCTTCTTTTAAACAGAAAATTCATATTTTATTGCCAATATATTTTGTAACTGTAGCTCAATTTAGGGAGGTAGTTGAATTGGAATTTGGGAGGATAGAAGATGTATTTTTTATATATGTTATGATATTTCATGAATTCAGGGGGGAGGGTGTGAGGAATATTTGTATTGTGTGCATGTTGTAAACTTGATTTTTCTGAGATTAATGAAATCTTGTTGGATCAGAAGTACCTGGAATATCACTTCAGAGATTCATGTGATTGTACTTTTCATGCTTGTGTTTCTACTGTGAATGTTTTTCCTTTGTTTATCAATTTGTATTAATGTATTTCTTCTTTGATGTTTAAATGAGATATTTGTATCAGAATTCATCTATATCTAGTGCTCTGCTACATGTATTTCCCTATGTTCTTTTGTCGTAATCACCTTGGGATTCATCCTTGATAGATGCCCTAAGGGGTTATTTGATTTATCTTCAACCTTTCAACTACAACTACATTTTATCATCTTGAAGAAGTGCTTTCTACCTTGCCTCTGAATAGTATTTTTCCAATTGACCAAGTGTCTATCAAATAATCATTGATCTCTGACTCTATGACTCAAATTCCCAATGGACCTTCCATCTACTCTACCACCAACTCCATAAACCCTAATTTATTCTAGATATCTAGCCTTTGAACGAAATACCAAATCAATCCTTTCAGTGATTGATTTGAAAGAGAGAACCCTCTCTGGGTTGGAAGGTCTAGCTTCCAACCTCAAGTTGGTTTGTGGTTACCGTTGTGGTTTCCCTCCTATAGCCAAGGGAAATTACAAAGCGATGACATTTTGGCACCGTTGTTGGGGAGTGAAGGTGAAATCTTCCCTAGGAAAGAATGACAAAGAATAGATCTGATTTATGATGGTGAACAGAAATAAAACAAAAGGTGGTTGTGTATTATTCACCTGGAAACTCCTATAATGCTTCAATTAAATTTAAAGACTCCGCTGGAGGACGAGCCTTACTCACAGAAACATGAAAGGACCGAGATCCAGGTATAAAAGTAAATTTTTTTTACAAGAGATCTTATTAATTTTCATCAGTTACTTCTTATCTTTCCCTGTACATATCAAAAGGATATTTCATTGTATATTGTATTATGATGACGGCTACAAATCTGCACTTGTGTATCCCTCTTCAAAATTTGTAAATACACTTTCTTCTTGCACTGTTGATCCTAAACAAGATCTTTCTCTCGAATCATATGATGACCATATTTAGTCTTTTGAACTTCATGAATCCAAGGTTAATATTATTCCTCCTGTATCAAGTCTTATACCTTCTAAGATACCAGAGAGATACATACCTCTTAAATTACCTCTTATTCTTCATGATTTTCCTTTGAAACACTATAAATACCTACCTATGTTTGATGGAGGACTTGAAAAGCACATTCAAGGTTTTGAGAATTTTCTTGACCTTTTCGAAGTTGAACATGTTGATGTTTGTTTGAGAACCTTTTCTCAATCATTGCAAGCAGATGTCAATGAATGGTTTAGGAATTTGCAGCCTGAATCAATCAGCTCATGGGATGACTTGAAGGATGGTTTTCTGAAGTTCTGGGGTCAAAGAAGTTCTCGGGACCAGTATGTTGCAGATTTTCACGCCATGAAAAGACATAAGGATGAAACGGTTGCTATTTTCAGCAGAAGGTTTTTTAGTTTTTATTACAATGTGCCCAAACAAGTCCACCCCCCTGAAGTTGTTGGAATGCAAAATTATGAAACAACCTTTCATCCAGATCTATTTTTTCTTTTGATGGAAAGAAGATCTAAGACCTTGCAGCAGATGTTTAATAATGCTCATGAGGTTGAAGACAATTTAGAAACCTTGTGATAACTTATCTAAGCAGTTTGAGGATGAGGAATTGAATGTTGAATAATATGAGACTGGACAGGAACAAAAAGCAACAGTTTTGAATTTTGAGCATAGGATTAATAACATCATGCATTTTCTTGAAGTTTTTAATGTTAACGCTTTTGCAGAAGAATATATTTCACCTATTCAAGAAGAAGTTGTTGAACCAAATTGTTTTGATGTTGATTTGAATTTGGATCCATGTCATCATGAGCAAGAAAATGAGCGTTTTATGTATGCACTTGTAGATAGTCATGTAAGTGAATTTGTAGATCAGCCTGTTGAGGAGCAATCTGTTGTCCAAATATTTCTGTTAGAAGGCATTGTAGAGATTTCTAATTTGTCTGGGTATGATGAATACGATGACGATTATGTTCTCAATTATGGTGTTTATTTACTATAACAAGCAGTTGCATGTTCTCAGTTAGAAAATGTTCAATTTTAGCAGCTTAAGGAAAGTATTCAACCTGAACATTAAAGTTGTGCTGAAGAATATTAAAAGAATAGTGAACTGGTTGAAGGTAATTATGCGCCATTATATTTTTCTTCCTTTAAGTTCCTTAAGGAAAAATTTAAAAGCATGAATGAAAGAAGAGAATCTGAATGGATCCAAAATCACACCAGTTTATCGGAACAAAGTGATATTCCTTTAGTGTTGAAGTATCTTTCTCAAAATTTTCACGACCCTATAGCATGTTATTTGGATAGTTTATGAAGTCAAATATTTCATCTTTTGACTAACTGTGAGCCTGAAAACAAGGAAGATGAGAACTTAGTTTTGTAGCCAGCACCATTGTCTTGTCCAATAGGGGTTTCATTGCAAAAGTATTATGAATATTTTCAGTCCTTTCATGACAACTATCAGTTAGATGAAGGTAAAAATGCAGTTCGATGGGTCACACATCAGAGTGACAATCTTGAGCAATGTTTGGACATCAGTTTGTATTATTTTGATGATATTTTTGCAGTGTTTTTGTAGTCAGCAAGTGGGCCTAAGTTTTTGAATTTTGTCAAAGTTGAATCTGTTTGCAAGTTTTTATTGGAGTTGTTGTTAAGTGAGCTTCTCATTTTTCCTCTGAAGGAGTGTAAGAAAGGAGGTGGAATAGTTGACAAAGAGCTTATATGGAGGCACTAGATTTTTTATTTCACCTAATCAAATAGTTCAAAGATTACCTTAGTGTAGGTAGAAATTTGAATAAGTTCAGTATCTTGAGCATCTTTGTTATAGCAAGATTTTCCTCACCATTTCTATCTTGCACAGAGGGCCTTTTTTCATTTCCCTATACAGACTTATCATCCCTTTTTTAGAATTCAGAGTTAAAAATATACATTTTTCCACATATATGCTCCCTATCAGTTATACAAGATGCATATACGCTGGTTGCTCCACTACAACCCGCGTACATCAAGATTTGTGCCAGAAAATAGAAAATGAGGTCGGGTTTCCATGTCATGACAAAATATCTCTGATCCTTGGCATTCCATATACTGGAAACATTCTGAATCGGCCCTTCAGTTGCATTCTGAAGTCTATAAGAGCACAATTTCGAGCTATGGAAAAGGAGGAGAAAGCATTCAACTTTGAGAGCAAAGTTACTCTGGAGAAATTAATTCATATTGAGTCTGCATCCCTTTGTCCCTCAAGTCTGAACACAGTGTTCAACCCCCAAGCTCTTTCCTTATTGTTGAGAGGACCTCATTGCCTCTTACCTATGAGCTTGCCTTTGGTGGAGGATTGAAGTGGTGGAGACCCAATTGGAAGGAACTTGGTTTCTTGGTTTCGAACCGTTCCGACATGGAAGCCTGTATCGTTGTCACTTCTGCTGATCAATTATTAATAGAAATACTCCTTTCCCGTCCTATTGATATCTTGCAAATATATGATTATTATCGATGGGTGTGTTTTTAATGTTTATTAATGGATTATTCTATCTGATGTGCTAACCTCTTATATATTATCACTGTATACTTGCTCGGCTTATTGTTGAGAACTTCTTGCAGGTATAAGGCTTTGGGTCAAAGTGATCAACGGTGGAACATCATCAAACGTTAGATCGAGGTAGGCCTCTTTCTTATATTGCACATTAGTTTATATAGCATATGTTGGAATTGAGTTGATTTCTGTAGTCATACCTGTTTGTTGTGGTTTACCCTTGGCCATAGAGAGTTTTTCCCCTGTAACAGAAATGGTGACTCCATTGGGGAGAGGTCTTCCTTCTAAGGGTTGAAGTACTTTTTCTTCTTACATTGCTCTTTTTCCTTTGTGTTTCTTGTCGTATCATTGCTTGACAGGTTCTGTTCACTCTGAGTCTAAGTTTTCAACCTTTTTCCCTTGCCTGGCCTTGTTTTAAAGCATATACACCCTTTTTTCCTTGACAGTCGCGTATACATGCTTGTTGTCTCACTGCAAGAAGCATATATATGCTTTATTCTCCTGAACAGTCGCATATACCACTTTCCCTTGCTTGTTTGCTTGGTTTAGTGACTACTGGGTGGGATTTGAAGATTGTTGAGCCTTCTTAGGTCTTTGTAGTGTCTGTTGAGATCATCTGGGATGACAGGAAACCTGTTTGGAGTTGAATTTTTGGGCGGAGTCTTCTCTTTGTTTTCCATTTTTTATTTTTCCTTGTTCTCTGGACTGTTTGCGTGGTTGCTTGGTATTCTGCTCGAGTTATTGTTTTTATACACAGTAGAATTTATATATCAGGTTTCTCATCAGTCCGTGCATTTTCTTTTTAGTATATTGAAAATACAGAAAAAAAAAATAGGCATTTTGCATTGGTTGGTATTTTTGTCCTGGAATCTTTATCATTAGCTTAGCACATTTAGTGAAAGATTGCATTTTACTTCTGAATCACAGAGTTGAAATTGAAGACTGCATTGTTCTTATTAGCATATCATTCATTAAAAAGTTAAAGATAGACTTTTCATTATAACCATATTTATTTTATTGCAGAGTCACAACACCATGAGTTTCACTTCCATACCTTTTTGAGTAACCACGGCCAATAAAATTTACGCTTTAAACTAAAATTTATTAGTCACGATTTTATTTTTAGGGTCCACAAACTAGCCTAGGATTTAGTGCCTTGGAATAGGATTTTGTGAGTAAACTTCTCCATGGTAATTAAATCAATATATGTGTCTAAGACAGGGAGTTGAGAAGTCCATTGTATAATTGGTAATATCAGGAGGCTCCGCTCACACCGAAGTTAATCATGAGGTTGCACAAAGTTAGTTGAAGGGATAACCCCTGGATACTCACCTAGCGTCAGAGATATTTCTGTGGATTTATTCATATTTGGGGATCCTGCTAGTACCCATACCTCTGTGAGAGGTGGTGCTTTCAAGGTTTCGGGCTTTTCTACCTTGCCCATACGGTGATCCGGACTTACGACTTCTTGCCTGTGCATCAATTATACAATGGTTGATTAGTTGCTTGACTTAGGTATCTCATAGGTTACTTGCAGGGGTTATTCTACTTGTATCCTGAGTTAGATAGGGGTCGGACAACACATAGCCTTTATGGAGGATTACCTCTCCGGGGGGATCTGACCGACTGGTTGTCACCTTAGCTCGTTTGCATGCATATTGGTCGTTTGACTTTTGGTATGCTCTTTGACTAGTATTTGGCCTTAGGATATATTTTTATTCATTGGAGACTCATAAGTCGTCGTGGAGTTGAACTAGCTTTCTCGCAGGTCCCATCGATTGTTACAATTACCACCAGTTTTCGAGTTCTTGCCTTCTAAAAGGCGTAGAGTTATCAGGAGTGGTACACACACATCCACTTTTCAAACTTGTGGTTCCACAAGGATGAGTATCGAGTCTAGTCTTTAGAACACTGGGATTTCTTCGACTCCCATACCCACTATAATTAATGGAACCCCTTTGACACCTGTAGCCACTACAGTTGTAGTGTCGGAGGCTTATACTGGTACTATGGATCGGCCTGTAGTTAATGCTTCATCTCTTGCATCAAACCCTTTTAGGGGTTTTGGTCACTCGCCAAGTTACAATGTTCAGACCATCCCTATGGCTTCTAGTCCATTTTCTTATGATATGCCTAACTTCACTTCGCATTTTTTGACTGCCATCCCAGCTACTGGCCCTAACGCTAGCTTTGGAATTGGGGGCACTACACCTCCTTACACTCCTTTCCCGTTTAGAGGTTCTCATATTCCCCAAGCGAATCCTAATGTGGGAAGTGTTCCTATTCTTAACCTTGGGTCTAATCCTTCTACAGTTGGATGGAACAACCCAACCGGCAGATAAGCTCTGCCCTATATCCCTATCCCCTCGATGTCGATTCCGACCAATAATTTTGGCATAACGAATCCACTTCAATCATCTGGGTTCCCACCTGGAGGAGGTCAGTCTTACACTTTGGGTACTTCCCAACCTGGATCTAATCCAGTTGGGGGCAATTTTAACAACCCTCAGATTGGATCTAATCCAACCGGGGGGGATTTTCATAACCCTTATCAGAACATTCCTGGCGGAATGATGCCCAATCCATCTTTTATGAATCATCCCGGAGGAGGGTCTTTTAATCCCAGACAAGGTTTTGGTCCATACCAGAATCCTGGATGGAAAGTAGTTCCTGACACACAATCTTTCGCGGTAGGATGGGGCCAGGTGTCGCAACCTCGTATTCCCTTTCTGGCCAAGCTTAATTTTCCAGATTTGTCTAAACTAATGAATGACCTGGTGAGTCATGATCCCAAATGGCCCCCTACCCCTACCAAACTTCCGTTGGACACTCCAAAGTTTGAAGGTAAGATTGGTGAGGACCTTGGTGACCACATCACTACTTTTCACCTTTGGTGCTCATCGAATTCTATGAATCATGATTCTATTAGATTACAATTATTTCAGCGCACTCTCATTGGAGTCGCGTCACAATGGTACATTGAGCTACCTAGGGGGACATATGGGTCTTTTCATCAGTTGGTGCTAGCCTTTCTCAACCACTTTCAATTGCCCATTTGTTATGATGTTGGCCTTGAACTTTTGTCGACTTTACGCCAGGGTACAGACACTCATATCTTGGACCATTTCCAGGAATGGCGTAGGCGAAGGCGGTTGGTTAAGACTCCTATACCCTCGACCTATTTGACAACACATGTATTCCAACAGAGGACGAACACCTTCAGTAACCACTCACATAACCAGTTCAAAGATCAAAACACCGATGTTTTCACATGGTAAAACCCCTACGGGGAAACATCCACGACCCCAACCAACGTGGCCACTTGGAGAAGTTTATTAATGCAAAGAAAAAGATTACAAAGAGATTTTACAAGAGAGTTTCTCACAATTGATCATCGGAAAATGACCCTCCATGCTCTTTAAATAGAGATCATGGACCAATCGGGTGTTAAGCCACAGATCAATGGCCGTTAAGATCGAGGAGAGTATGAAGCATCGGATCACTCTATGTCGGGAACATATCGTGACCGTCGGATTTCCTAACTACAAATGCATAGTGATACATACTAAAGAAACACACTTTTACCTAACGACATATTAGAC
>SNQJ01S0002393.1:11770-28759 GCA_010110895.2 Picea sitchensis | reverse complement strand
CATCAGTTATACAATGGTTTATTAGTTGCTTGACTTAGGTATCTCATAGGTTACTTGCAGGGGTTATTCTGCTTGTACCCTGAGTTAGATAAGGGTCGGAAAACACACAGCCTTTATGGAGGATTACCTCTTCGGGGGGATCTGACCGACTGGTTGTTAAGCCCACAAGGGCCTTTATAACTGATTATGTTACCTCCAAACTTTAGCGGGGAGTCTCAGGTCCCTCTTGGACGAGACATACCTTCTTCAGCGAGGGAGGCCACTTAGCCACTTTAGCCCGTTTGCATGCATATTGGTCGTTTGACTTTTTGGTATGCTCTTTGAATTCTAGTTGGCCATAGGATATATTTCTATTTGTGGACAAGTCATAAGTCATCGTGGAGTCAGACTAGCTTCCTCGCATGTCCCATTGGTTGTTACAATTACCACCAATTTTCGAGTCCTTGCCTTCTAAAAGGCATATAGTTATCAGTAGTGGTACACACACATCCACTTTTCAGTCTTTTGATCCTGCAAGGATGAGTACCGAGTCTAGTCTTCAGAACAATGGGAGTTCCTGGACTCCCAATCCCACTATAATTCATGGCACTCCTTCGACACCTGCAACCGCTACAGTTGGAGTGTCGGAGGCTTACACCTGTACTATGGCTCGACCTGTAGTTAATGCTTCATATCTCGCCTCAAACCCTTTTGGAGGTTTTGGCCACTCACCGAGTTACAATGTTCAGACCATCCCCATGGATTCTAGTCCGTTTTCTTATGGTATGCTTAACTTCACCTCACAGTTTTCAACTACCATCCCAACTGCTGGCCATAATGCTAGCCTTGGACTTCGTGGCACTACACCTCCCTACAGTCCTTCCCCGTTTGGTGGTTCTCATATTCCCCAAGCAAATCCCAATGTAGGGAGTGTCCCTATTATTAACCTCGGGTCTAATCCTTCTATGGCTGGATGGAACAACCCAGCTGGCGGACAAGTTCCACCCTATATTCCTATCCCCTCGGTGCCAATTCCGGTGAATACTTTTGGCATGACAAATCCACTTCAATCCTCCGTATTCCCACATGGAGGAGGTCAGTCTTACACTTTGGGCACCCCCCAACCTGGATCTAATCTAGTTGGGGGCAGTTTTAACAACCCCTAGCTTGGATCTAATCCAATTGGGGGAAATTTTCATAACCCTTATCAGAACACTCCCGCTGGAATGATGCCCAATCCATCTTTTACGAATCAACCCAGAGGAGGGTCTTATAATTTCGGACAAGGTTTTGGTCCTCACCAGAATCCTGGATGGAACGCAAATCCTAACGCACAATCTTTTGCGGGAGGATGGGGTCAGGTGTCGCAACCCCGTATTCCCTTTCTGGCCATGCTTAATCTGCCAGATTTGTCTAAACTAATGAATGACCTAGTGAGTCATGGCCCCCTGTCCCTACCAAACTTCCATTAGACATTCCAAAGTTTGAAGGTAGGAATGGCGAATACCCTGGTGATCATGTCACTACTTTTCACCTTTGGTGCTCATCGAATTCACTGAACCATGATTCTATCAGGTTACGATTGTTTTAGCACACTCTCATTGGAGTGGCATCACAATGGTACATTGAGCTACCTAGGGGGACATATGGGTCATTCCATTAGTTGGTGCTAGCCTTTCTCAATCACTTTCAACTGTCCATTCGTTATGAGGTTGGCCTTGAACATTTGTCAACTTTACGCCAGAATACCGACACTCACATCTCAGACCATATCCAGGAATGGCGTAGGCGAAGGTGGTTGGTTAAGACTCCTATACCTTCGGCCTTTCTTTTAGAATGGTTCCTAAAGTCTTTACACGCTCCTATTTCAAAGGATGTTGCTACTTCCAAGGTTTTCAATGAGGAAGACGCTATCCTTAGAGCCCCACAATTTGATTTGATATATGCTAAGTCTGGGAGATTACACCACCTTCTTCCAGATGCACCACGAACAAATCACGATCCTAGACAAACTCCCGGACCTCATGCCGATGGAATTGTAGGGTCCGCCAATGTAAAATCCACAGACTCGACAATGAAGTCTGCTGGAGGGCCAACCTCGTATGGATCCTCCAAACCCACCCAATCGGCGGATGTACATTCCGTGCAATCGTCGAAGAACCCAAATGGTGACCATAAACTAGATGGGAATAAAAGGAAAGGTCAAAATAATCGTAAGAGTGGGAATAATAATAATAATAAACCCAAGGACAAAGATAATGATGGGAAACATGATGATAATGCTGGAGAGGGAAGGAAAGAGAAGTGTAAGGTGAAGTTTCCTTGTAAACTTTGTACTGATGACCACCTTACCCTCTTGTGCCCCAAACTTGTGGAAGCTGCGAGGCTTTTAAATCTACCGCCCGTTGTGCTGACGAATCCATTCCCACACAACCAACACTTAGCCTTGAGTTCTTCGAGCGCTGTAAATGCACCTGGTGGAAGTCAAAACCCACTGTCGCAAGATGGCGATCGTGTTTGCATCAATATGGTCGATGAAAAATTTGATATAGCCACCCGCTCTCGAGATTATAGCTCTTCAAAATCTAGTAACAACCTAGAAGCTCCTCCTCCACCCTCGGAGACGAAATTACAGATCGAGAAACCAGAGCCACTGCCTCGTATTTCGAAAGGAGTACTCAAGTGCTCTACCCATAACCGTAATGCTAGAGTCGCCCAGAACTATTCTATTGTTGAAGATCTGGGCCAAACCCCAGAACTCTAGACGTGTCCATCACAAAGGAATGTCTTACTCTCTGCCTTAGGAGATCTAGAGCCTAGTGGCTCGAAAGTCATCAAGTTTGATGTCACAGAAGTGAAGCCTCACTTACCCTACCATGTGGATTTTCAAATCGACGTGGAGTATTCCAAGTATACTATCAAATGAGCAGTCGTTGATGAAGGTGTTGCCACTTGCGTGATGTCCCTGGTCTGTTGGAAAGCTATCGGTTCTCCGACCCTTTCCAGGTCGTTGAACATGTTGACTACATTTGACGATATAAACCACATATTTTTAAAGTGGCTTGAGTCACCGGATCTTGATCCATTGCTGCATCTACCTCCTCATGCTCTTGCTCTCTCCATTCCAACACCATCCTGCAGAAGACCAAATCATTTTTGAGTTAGAATTTTTTTTTTTTTTTTCCATTTGCGCATGTATACGCAGTTTATTTACAAACAATCGTGAGTAGGGCTTGCTATATGCCCCTTGTAGTTCACACAGTGGTGTATAACTAGTCGTATGCGCGACCTATGCAGGAAACCCGCGTATACCAAAAACCACAATTTGCGCCCTTAAAAACTAACAAAATAGAACCTAACTCAAATTTGTAAACCACTAAAATTAAACAGGATCGGATGAAGAGTTACCTGGTCTAGACGGTGCGTGATTCCGTTGCCTATTTCTCCTGCGATTGTCGTTTGAATTCTGGAGGTATTTTAGTCCAAATTGCACTATTTGGGTAAAAATGAAAATGATATAGTAAATTTTGATTTTATTACTATTTATAAGCCATTTTTTACCCACTTAATATAGTTTTATGCTATGGTTTTGCCTAATGGACTAATTCAAAAATGGTTTTAAGATGGTTTTTGTAGTTTCGACTCAATTTTCTTGCGGATTTCAATGTCATGGTTGGTCGTTCATCTCCTCAGGCAGGTACATTCATAACCTAGCACATAAGATAGGCACCTACTCTATCGTGCATTCTTTTTTACGCCTTAGGTACGAACCCATTTATTACGACGCATAAACCTTCATCTACTATTAATAGCGTCGTTAATAAATAGTAGAGACTTACCAAACATGGGTACCCTAGTTAGAACCTCTTCGTCATTTGGTACCCATGCTGAGTTTTTCCTTAGGACCGGGAGTCCATTATAATTCAATACATGACTTTACAATGAGCCTCATTTCTCATTCATGCACACACGACCTTATTACCCACAGAGTCCCAATAACGAGTCTCAGTTAAGCTCTTTTTCGACTCGTCCAAAAAATGAAAAGATCACCGAGTGATTTGTCCCTTTCACACTCGTTACAATTGGATTTGAAAGATCATGAGTCCTAGTTAAGCTCTTTTCCGACTCGCTATAAAAAATAGAAAAGATTGTCGAGTGAACTTGTTTTTTTCACACTCGTAAATTGGATTTGAAAAGACGTCTATTTGGCACAAGTTTACCCATTTTTCACACCAAGTAGACTAAAAGATATAAAAAAGGACATTTTTTTGGCGTTAAGTTGTGATTGTATCTCATGCCCTCGCTTGCTGTATTGAGCCTTTAGCCGGTTCTCGCTTTGCGTTATAAACTATTGCCTAAGCAGTTTGCATCCTCAACCAAATAGAGCCTTGTTTTTATCCTTCACAATTTGACACCCCATACCCTGGAGGGAACATCACCCCGAGTGTCCATATCCCACATGCATTTCCTTACATTGACCATAGGTACATTCCACTGTTGGAACTAGTTTTTCTTACTTGCAACACTTGTTCCCTCCTCTGTATCATAGCATTCATTTGTTATGAAAAAACAAAAAAAGACGGCTGGGAAGGGAATACTATATTGTAATTGGCAGCAGTTGTGTCGCCTTTGAACATAGCACAAAGTTATTGAGTTCGTGTGTCATCATAATTTTGGGTTTAGCATGGCCTTAGGAAGCTGATCTCGCTACAGAGTTTTTCTCTATCGACTGGTTACTCTTCCAGTCCCTATAGAGAAAGTCATCGATGCCTCTTGCATCCAATTGTCACATCATTGAGTCCATGCTGCCAGAGTTCACCATATGTCTCATTCTCTTGTTCAAAGGATGTCTATCAACCTGTGTCGGCCACTCCTCATAAATCTTGGATTTGCATGTCGGCCATACCCTTAGTTTGTCTCAGAATCACATGATACTTTGGTCTTATCATGCACCCTAGCCCTACTTTCATCATTGGTAGGTCACCTTGAACCCAACAATCGACATTTCATCATTGGTCGTTGACTAGGTGGTTTCCCTTGTGTTCGACGGCAAGACATCTATTCACACTTTGGGATTCGTGTAGTGTCTTGGATGGCGTTAGCCTTATTGGTGGTTTTCTCACCTTTGTCAACAATTTTTCATCATTGGCTGCTATTCAGAGGGTCCTTTTCGTGTACCGCTTGCATTTGTCACACGCGAAAGACACACAGGGTCATTGGTTTGTGAACATGTTCTTCATCCGATCTCCACCAAATCATGAAGCTCCTGCTTTGTTCCTAGTGCTGACTGATGAGAGATGCCTCAATGCTCTCCTTCCAACGGGTCTCCTTCTATCGACTTCAACTCATTTATTCTGGATATGGGACCTAGAGTTTTATGAGTACCTTGAGGCTTGTAGTCATTAGTGGCAGGTTATCTCGCCATTGACATATGGGAATACATCAATGTCTCCTGATCAATGGATCTCTCAAGTGTTCGACACCAACTCCTTTATTCACATTTGTAGGGATGTACTCAGTGCCTTGATACCTACTTTCATTATCGGTAGGCTGTCTCGCATTTGTTAATAATATACTTCAATGACCGATAATCAAACGATGTCTCATCGTGTTCGACCTCAACTCATTTATTCACATGATGTAGACTTGCACCAGACATAACTATGTGGCTGTGGCTCTCCTGAGATGTTGCTTCCATTTCATTGGACTAGTACCTATTTGACTTCAGTGATCATGGGAGATCAGATTGTACTACATGGTATACATATATCTTCAGATTGATTTTTGAGATTGGTTTCACTGGGCCTTGTTCGCGACTATGACAAGTTTTGGCATATAACCGCTTTTGTATTTGCCTATTCATGGCCATGAACACTTGTTTGGTATATTTTTCACATGGATCCACATTGTATTCTTGGCAGCCATGTATGCAAAGTCAGTACATAATGTAATGAGCAATTGAGTTCGTCCAACTGGTTCTCTACCACTCCACTTCTAGGTTATTTATAATGTATTTCGGTCATCGCAGATACTCCTATGATCTCACACATTAGGGGGCATCTGTTATAGCAAGATTTGCCTCACCATTGTTATCTTGCACAGAGGACCTTTTTCCATTTACCTATGCAGACTTTTCATCCCTTTTTTGATGAATCCAGAGCTAAAAATATACATTTTTCCACATATACACTCCCTAACTGCTATGCAAGATGCGTATACGCTTGCTTCTCCATTACAACTCATTTATATCGGGATTTGTGCCAAAAAATATAAAATGAGGCTGAGTTTCCATGTCACGACAAAAGATCTATGATCCTTGGCCTTCAATATACTGGAAACATTCCGACTCGGCCCTTCAGTTGCATTCTAGAGGCTATAAGAGAACAATTTCGAATGATGGAAAAGAAGGAGAAAGCATTCAACTTTGAGAGAAAAGTTACTCTGGAGAAATTACTTCATATTGAGTCTGCATCCCTTTGTCCCTCAAGTCTGAACACAATGTTCAACCCCCAAGCTCTTCCCTTATTATTGAGAGGACCTTTTTGGCTCTTTCTCATGAGCTTGCCTTTGGTGGAGGATTGAAGTGGTGGAGACCCAGTTCGAAGGAACTTGGTTTCTTGGTTTCGAACCGTGCCGACACAGAAGTCTGTAATGTTGACACTTCTACTGATCAATTATTAATAGAAATATTCCTTTCCCGTCCTATTGGTATCTTGCAAATATATGATTATTATCCATGGGCGTATTTGTAATGTTTATTAATGGATTATGCTATCTGATGTGCTAACCCCTTTCGTATCATCACTGTATACATGCTTTGCTTGTTTGTTGAGAACTTCTCGCAGGTATAAAGCTTTGGGTCAAAGTGCTCAACGATGGAACATCATCAAACGTTGGATCGAGGTAGGTCTCTTTCTTATATTGCACATTAGTTTATATAGCATATGATGGAATTGAGTTGATTTCTGCAGTCATACCTGTCTGTTGTGGTTTACCCTTGGACATAAAGAGTTTTTCCCTTGTAACAACGTCGAACCCACCAGATACACAGGTTAACATATAAAAAACATGTGACATGTGTAACGCCTTCCTGCCACATCAACACCAACGAGGACAAATAAAAATCGCCACATGTCCAGGACGACGTCAACATTACATTGTCAAAGCCTTAAACGATATTTTGCTCTTTGTTGAGCCAAATCAAGGACTCTCATTTGTTTCAGACTCCATATCAACGGTTGGGATGCGATATCTATAATCCTCAGGTTCTTTGTTGTCAGACTTCCTCCTTCAACTTCAACACAATGCCTCTGAAAGATCTCACTCCGACTCCCACACTCCGATGGATTAACGGTTCCGGTCAACTAGGAGTCTCCCTCGTCGGAGTGCTCTAGGAACCTAACTCTCGATCGATGGTCTAGATATATTTTCAGATATTGAAGCTTAGTGGGTAGTGAGACAATATGAAGTTGTTATGTGGACATGTGGAACTCACCGGATGCACAAGAAAACATATAAAAAATTGGTGACACGTGGGATGCCTGCCTATCACATCAACACCAACAAGGACAAACAAAAAATTGCCATGTGTCTAGGATGACATCAACGTGATAATATTTAATCCTTAGCTAATTTTTTCTTTTAGTCACAACCAGATCAACGACTCTCAGTTATTTTCAGTGCTAGATCAACCGTCGAGATGAAAGTTTGAAGTCTCCCTCGTTAGAGTCCCCTCGTCAGAGTCCTATTGGGACCTAACTCTTGATCGCTCTTATGGGTGCACCTCTGATCGAAAATATAGATTTGATCTTGGCACTCAAGGGCTATTAGGTCATTGGACTCACCAAGAAATTTCTAGTCATTTTGTGTGCTACAATAGTTTAAGGCTGACCCAATAGAGCTGGGCTCCATGCCTAAAAATAAGCATTGCACACAGAGTTCTGAAACCCACTTGTTCACTTTCAAACTATGTGGGGCCTCCTGTGCAATATAAAGCTTGTCCAAGTCAATCTGATGGTGAATGTGGGACTATCCTTAGCAATGCCTGATCATTGGTTGTGATTGCTTGCCAAGTTTGATCCTACAGTCGATGAGTCTCGTGATCTCTACAATTTTGATTTCGTGTATGTTGTAGCAGAAGAAATGATTGCAATAAATTTTAAGGAGTAGGGAATGATGGATAGGTTAGATGGTAGTGTTGAGCTGCTCCAAGATCTCAACATAACATAAATACAATAGGTAAAAGTCATTTTTATAGTGTCACCAAGGGGAAAACCAGTCAAGGATAAAAAAAGAATAAACAATTTCAAGAAGCAATAAGTGGTATCAAGAAGCAGTTTAAGGCCTGAGCGAGAGGAATAAAAGACAATGAAGGAGATCATTGTTAGGGTCGACACTTTGGGGAATTTAAGAGTTTCTTATAACCAGAGTTTATTGATCAGAAACCTTGAGCACAAACAAATGGTAAATGCACTAGGAAAGTAAAGATTCATCCCCTCCGTTATGTTTCTGTTTGTAATTCCTTTTCTTATAGTGTTTGTGTTATTGTAAAGAATTCCCTCCCATTTTTCTTTTCTTGTATCAGATCTGATTTATAAAAGCTCAGGCATCACACTATTCACCATTTCAATGTTACTGTATGATGTCTGGTTATGACATTGAAGTGATTTCCTCTTAATGTATAACCATTTCTTGTCATTTATTTGTGCATTTAAATGATATGCAGAGGGTACATCCATGTCTTTGAATGTATGAAGGTGTTAACTGTTTGGAGCATGTTTTTATTGATTTGTGTGCACTAGTTAGAGCTACTTAATTCTTAATTGTTCAACACATTGTTCTTTTTCCATAAGCTACAAGATTCATTCTCTATAGTGCCCTATATGTTTATCTTATTTTTCTTCTAATTCACCATTTCATTCTCCTTCAAAGCTTAATTGTCTGAGGCACTCGTATACACATGCCTCTAAGAGTTGAGAGAATTTGTCATCTAAGATGATATTGTTTGAGGTCCTATATTTTTGAGAAAGAGAGAAGGAAAAAATTCCCAAATATTCCACAATTATCTTACTATAAATATAGCTTTAAGACTCACCCTGAGTCTTAGCTCTTGGGGTGCCTCGACATCCTTCCAATTAACAACCTGGAACATCTCGAGGGTTAACATATGAAATGGCATCATTGCCAGGGATGTAATTTGAATATATCTTTCCTAGGGATACAACATTGTAATTTTCGAGTCTTGATTGTGAATGGGCCTTAGGCACTTGGTTGTTAATATTTCACCTGATGACTCCACAAAAGGTAAACCTGACCTATGCCATAAGGTACACCATAAGCCATCTTGATCTCTAGTATGCTTAGATCCAAAAAATCTTGTGACCTGGAGGAATATCAGAGAATTTCATATCTCTTCTTCTTTAGGTAACCCGAATCTCGGAGCATCTCCTTCCGCTATTCATCAAAGTATTGAATTTGTGGATCTAATTGATATACCTAAAAATTTGTTTTATGCTTAAAATTTCCCCCCATAACCTTTGATATACCCCCTGAATTCTTCTTTGGAATCATGTCAAGAAGTAGGCTCTTATCTTCTACCTTTCTTGGAAATCCTATTACTCCCTTATTCACTATGATCCCACTGGAAACTCCGCTATGTTTCAATGGCAAGATCAAGTGATGTTATGGTAGCTGCAAGGTTTGCTCCACTTTATTTTTCAAATATAACTGGCTTTCCTAATCTTGTACCTAGTGTTGTAACAAACATTGAAAATTTTCGATTTAACTCAGGCGCTTTTGCCCAAATCGCCTCCAAGCTAAATCCCTGCATTATGAGCGAGATCCTTCTGCAGATTGGCAAGCATGATGGATATTAGGGATGGAGATTCAAATGTTTCATTGTTAGCAAGTGAGCACGCAGTTTTTGAGAATGTAGAAGAAGGTCAAGGTCCCGGCATTGAGCGCTATGCTTAGGATGACGACATGATGTCTCGTCACAATATTTCAAATCTCGGTGCTGCTGGTCGCGCGATTCAAAGACCCCCCTCCTTGCTGCATAAGAATTACAAAAGACTGAAATCCAGCCGACAAGATGAACTGAGGCAATTCAGAACAAGCTTACGGTGTTGGGGGCTTGATCAATCTACCAAACTGGATATAGTATTTTCGTGGTTTGTCTTCATAATATTCACTCTGGTTATCCCTGTTCTCAGTTCTGATTTCATGGTTGTATAGAACGGGCGTTTTCTTGTTGCTGTGCGTGCTTTTCCGTCTTACATAATGCAATAGAGTGAAGAATGCAATCTCTGTAGAAGAATTTGATGAGAAGATATACCAGATGAATTATAAAATGGAGCATGAAAGTATACCTTTATGGGAAGAAAAACTGTTGATGCGTGATATCAAACAGTTGAAGGCTTCTCGGGATCAACTATGTGCAAGTGCAGGACCTCATTCTGAACTTCAAGAGGCATTTAACCATATTGATAAAATTCAAGAACATAGTAAGCTTCTGGGTCAGGAATTGGATTCCCTGAAAAAGCAGGCTTTTCAAGCAGAAAAGAATGTGCAGGCCATTGAGAAAGAATTTATGGCCTTGACTTCTGATTCTCAGCAATTGCAAGATCAACGACATGCTGCAGGTGATGTTCGCCAAGAAGCCTATGAAGCATTGAAGGCTTAAAAAAAAACCAGGACTATGAGCGGAACAATGAATTCTATCAGTACAAAAGTGATATTGGGGCAGCCCAGAAATATGCAGCTTCAGGTGAAAGGGAGGCATTAGACAAACTTTGTAGCAACCAGGTTGAGCGGATAATGGAGATATGGAATAAGAATGTAGAGTTCCGTAAAGAGTATGTGAAAGACAATGAAAGGAGTATACTAAAACGCTTAGAAACTCTTGATGGGAGGTCACTTGGTCCAGAAGAGGAGCCTTCTTTACCAAGTAATTATAGTGATGACCTTGATCCTTCACTACTACCCCAAGGGAAGCCTTCTGCATATAGCATAAGATCCATAGCTGAGGCTCAGCCAATGACTGTGGCCATTGCTCAACAATCTAAACAAGTGGAATTAAAAGCAAACAGGCAGCGATCTTCATCTAATGAAGTGGCAGTCCCTCAAAAGAAAGCAGCTGGCAAGTCAAAAAAAAAATCTCAGCCACAATAATCACGCTTGATTCCTGAAATAGAATCTTTTGAGGGCTACAAAAAGTTTTTAGAAGAGTATAGCTCCGAGGTCCACATACTTTTGAAGGAGCATATGAGAATCGACCACCAGCTTTTTGTTACCAGTCATCGTTTCCGGATGTTTATTCTAGCATCTTTGCTTACAATTAGCATCGGCCGGCTAATAGCACTTGTATTGATGTTGACTGCAGCGTCAGGGATCAACCCTATAAACGCAAGAGACTTGGTGGTTTGCTCTGCAGTTCATCTCATCGGTTTCCTTCCTTGTTTGGTGGGAGCTGCAAGGATCACCCACATAATTGTCTCCATCGCCACCAGGTGGCACTCTTTATCCACCTGCACCTCTCACGGAGCGTATTATTCCTCAAAGGCCGGTATACCCGACTCTTTAGGACAGGAGCCCAGTACTACCAATCCTTTCTCCATAACAGAATCCGATAGCTATTCAGAGTCATCATAAGCGTTTTTTATATTCCTTTCAAAGAATGCAGTGTCACCGCTCTGGCCTCATTTCATTATGGCGTTTCTAATTAAAAAACGGTCGTGATTACGTGGAAACATTGGAGCCGCCTCCTCCAGATCTCCCCAGGTGCTAGAGAGATGAAAAAGACAGACTACGAAACAGTCACAAGACAATACGCATGCAAGAGAATCCACGAAGAAGACTCACACACCGCTCTATTTCGGGAATTCGGCTGAATTAGAGTTGGATTACCTATCCTCTTCTCCTGAAACCCGAAATCAGGGTTCCCGCACGACAACCGCATTCCAGAGAGATCGGTTCGATACCCTATTTCCAACAAGAATGATTTCTCTCCAACGCGTTATATTACATTGTATGTATACAAAGGCGCTTCGGGGGAGCCGACCAATTAGTGGCTAAACGGATTACCGTTTCTGGCACCAATTACAGAGACGCCGAGGCAGGGAACCAATGAAATATGGCATGATATCAATCTATAAACAGAATCCCCTCCTCTCCATACTGCATTGTTCACTATCCTGAATCATACACACCGGGTAAAGGTGGACAAGTTTACGGATTGTATGACGAAAAGAACGATTCCCTGGTGGTAGCGAACTCGGGATCTTTTTTCAATGGGGGTTTCGATGGTTTGTTCAGCCATGGGAGGCGTCTGCATAATTCCTTTCTGAGAGACTGGAGACGTAAAATCATCTGCGTTGTTGGCTGGATGGGCCGTGAAATATTCCTCCTGCCCCTGTGCTATGTCGGAAGACTCTTGTTGTGGTGCATGATCGGGTGCCTGGGCGTTATCTCTCAGCTGTGCATTTTCATGGTCTTTTTCGGTCGATTTGTCGGAAATAGGAGATGAACCAAGCAGAACGCTGCACCACAAATATCAACACAGAATGATGGTTCTTTGCTTGCTCGATGTTGGGTAATATTTAAGTGGTGTTTGCAGTCTGAATATTTGGAGAGAGCAATTTTTTCACCAAATCGGATGCGCCCAATAAATTGTGTGCTCGTAGCAGCAATATCATTTCAAGATAATGATAGAGATATTCACAATGAGTTCCCATGCATATCATTTGAACATGTCAAACCCGAATCAGAAATGATTTTTTCAAGAGTTTTTATGAAAGAATTATTGTTTTCTTTACATAGAAGATACTTCCGGCCTACTTGGGATTTGTGGGCTTCCTCAGTTTTGGCAGCAGCTAGTCTAGGTCAAAGAGTATTCTCCAAAGAGCTGCCAGAGGATGGCCAATTTGTTCTGCCAAAGCTTGTATGCTTAGTGTTGGAATCATTTACAAGGTATCTGGGGGTCACATCCTAATCCAAAGAATTTCCTGTCAATGTGGAAAAACCGCTTGAACCATTACGGTCACTGCTAGAAGTTCTTACAGGAGAATTCAATTCTAAAGAACGCTCTAAGAATGATGTTGCATATATCTGGAAGACAAGGCTGTTGGGAATTGTTGAAGACATATTTGCATTTGGATTATTTCATTCGGTGCATATTGATGGCTATTTAAATGTTTGCAAAAGCTATAGTTAGGTTGAATCTCAAAGAATCATAAAAGCAAAACCGCAGCTTCCAAGTGTCAAGGAAGGAATGACGAGTTTTCAAATGATTGGTAACGGTTCAAGGAGTTGGCAGATGCGCCTAGCAGTTGCAGAATTCCATGAAGACGAACCGTTTCATATTCCTGGAACACAAAGAGTTTTAGATTTTTCTTTTAAAAGATGGATTGATGTAATCGCCAGAGGGAGGGGGCAAGCTTGGGAAAACCTCTTTCGAAGAGGGGCCCTTCTTGCATGCCGAGTTAATTTGTAAACCAGGAATGAAATAATAAAGACGATGTATTTGCTTGAGACTGTGAGATTCATCACGGTCGATTTCTTTCAGCATGTTCTTCTTCTTTTCAGCTGTGTTAAATCTGTTTGGATTTCATTTTATATGCTCCTTACCCACAGTTGATATTGTCTTTATCATATTGTTTATTTCTTCCTTAATCCGTCACGACTGTTCTACAAGTTCGTTTTCCTCTAACTGATGTGCTTCGTTATAATTTAGTACGACCACTACTATAGCGAATGAATTTTGGTTTTCTGTAATTGTTTACTGTCTTTCCTCTGTACCAGCTATCAGCGGGTGTAAGACGAGTCTACACTTCTGGAATTCTGCATATATTCTCTGCTACATCAGCCTTTCCTTTCCTTTTTCTACTACCGCATCATGATTATCAAAGCGCCGAAAGATAGACTTACTTTGCCTCACTTTCCGCAAGTTATTTGATCACCGCTATTATCTCTTTTCTTTGGTTTTCATTTGACTCCATGCCCAATGGACCATTTCCCTGGTTTAACCCCCAAACTCTAAGAATCCAAGACCATCATTTACCCATAAATATGCCCACCTTTTCATGCTTACTGAAGATTATTTTGTGACATTGTTCGAGAGATCCCTCTCGGGTTGGGAGGGGGCAACTTCCAATCTAAAGTGGTTCGAGGTTGCCTCGGGATTGATTTGCTGCAACCCATTTTCAGTTCTGAGTGTCAACACATAGTATAGGAGTCTGGGAAGACTGTCTTCCTAGATTCAGAGAAGATGATGGTGATAATCCGACTCAACATTTGATATAATTCCACTTATGCATGCATCACCTGAGTATTTTTCATGAAGATATCCTCGTGAAAATGTTCATGATCTCTTTAGCTGGAGAGACTCGACAATGGTATATATATTTACCTGTTGCTTGTATAGCTTCACTGAAATATATTTATATATTGTTTCATTCTCATTACAAAAGGATATATCCCACAACATTTCCTTTTGAAAACTATTGCAATGAAAGATTTAAATCAGTCCTAGAGGATATAGAATATTTTCCCCGTAGAAATGAGGAGAAAAATAAATTGACTAATGATGAATATTAACAATACTTTGAAAGGGAATCTTACTATACAATGAGAATGAAAAATATAGCCTTGCAAATTAAAATGAAGAGGTATCACTGGAGGGTGATTACACAAAAGCTTTAGAGAATCGACAGGAGCATACAATGCTTCTTTCTGTCTTGAAAGATAATAAACAATATGTTATTCAAAGAGATATTTCTTCTTTTGAGGATGGTCATGAGTTGCAAATCCCCGTTGTTGTTTCAAAAAATGTAGAATGTGTTGATGAATTTTTACATTTTCAAGAAGATCATGGGAAGATTTTTGAATTTCCATATTGTGAGTTTCTTGTTGAACACTGTTGTAATGAAAAACTTGAGTCAATTATAAAACATAAAAAATATTGTTCTTACAATTGTGAAGAAGAGAAATAATTTTATGAAATTGACTTTGAAAAGGATGTCAGTTATGGATATATTCATGAGGATTTTCAAGAAGACACAATGTTTTCTTTCACACCTATTGATCAAAATCAAGATTGTGTTGCTGAAAATTCTGTAAATCTATTTCAAGGTAACATTATTGATGATGTGTTACCCCTTGTTTTTTATGAGCCATCTCTTACTCAATGGTTGGTTCATGAGGAATCCACTCATACTGGGTTCTACAACACAAATCCTATTTTTGATGAATATAAAGTTGAAGAAGATGTGCAGAGTTCTGTATTATCATTCACAAAAATTTCAAACAACAATAAGTTTATATATGACCGTTATGACACATAATCAGATCTTGTTATTGAGGAACATATATCTAAGGTGGCATCTTTAGAAAGTGTTATTAGTGAACCAATGTATGATAACTATGAGAGCTCTGATGCAGAATTTCAGACACATGACTTATTTTCATTTATTCCTAAAGGTATAGAGCTTGAGAATAGTGAACAAAGACCAGTGGCATTTTTTCAAAGTGATGAAGTTTTTGTATTTCCTCCTTTTTCTTCATCAGAATCAAAAACAAAGAAATCAAAGAGTAGTTAGGAGCAGTTCAGTCAAATTAATCACAAAGAAGAAACCTCAAATTTTGTTGAGAAACCTGTCATCCCTCATATTCTTCATGATCGAATTGCATTTTGGTTGGAGTCTACATTACCCAATATCTCACATGTCTTAGGTTATATGAGGCTAATATTTTCAGATCATGAGTATGAACTTCACAATCATATGATGTTACAACCTCCACTTTTTTTGGTCCTTATTTTGCAAAAGTTCATACAAGGAATTCAACCAAGCAGTAAGGAACTTGCCTGGTATCATTGGAAGTATCATTTCACTTGATCAAAGTGTCTCGACTGGTCAAAGTAGGCGGGTTATGTACATAAATAAGCTTGTAGTTTTCAACTTGTAAAGTTTGTTTTAATTTTACTTCATTGACCATTTGTTACTTGACCAAGTAGGTAGGCTGCTAACATTGTAAGTTGTTGAATATTTTTATTTCACATATCAGATCCATTTCAGGTGTGAGAGAGATATATCATTTTGAGGCAGCCTCCATAACCCAATAGAAGAAGGCACTTGGTCTACAGTTATGTTGTGGTAAACAACAACCCCCCACATTTTTCAAGCAAAATGAGGGTCCCTCTTACCTTATTTCGAGTTTTCGTTTTGTTCTTTTTCAATTTTATTTGCTTTGAATGGTTCTATTTCTATTTTGAAGTGACTCTAATGTTGTCTCCTTACATCTTTATAAACTTTGAATTTCACGATTTCCAACATGAAATTCAAACAAGATTTTGATTGGTTTCATTGATGGAATTTGTTTTGGACTTCTTTGCTGGTAAATGGATTTCACAACTCAAATCTATTAGGCAATGAAAGGATTAATGTGCTATAAGTCTAATTCTGTAGACCTTGTTTTCTTGGATCCATTATAAGTCCTGATTATGATTTTAAACATGAGCTAGAGAATCAACCCTAGATAAATAATCAAATAACTTAGTTTGCTATAGTTCAAGTCATAATGTTTATCATAACTTGAGACTATGGGGATTTTTCACATATGTTCCAAGTCCACTATCCGAAGTGATTAATCATTTCAATTTAAAGCTAGAAATTTGTATTATTATTACCATATCATGAATTTTGGGATTTTAACATTTTCATATGAATATTATGCAAGGGTCTTGGTAATTGATATTCGATGATGTTTTAATAACACCTTTCCTTAATTACGTACCCTAACTTTATCAAGTCTTGTGTTCTAGATGTGTCGAAAACATGCAACATAATATTTCATGACACAAGTTAATGAATTATTCTTACTTTGGATATGGATCGACGTACTAACTGATGTCGTGTTTCTTAATGACTCTTACAAATGGTAATGCTCATCGAAATTAGAGTTTGTCGTGACTTGTTTCACTTGGACCATGTATTGATGAAAGATTTCCTTGGCGTC
>SNQJ01S0002393.1:0-11760 GCA_010110895.2 Picea sitchensis | reverse complement strand
GATACTGATGATTGCTTCTTGCTTAGCCATGATACTAAACACTCACCCAAGTAGAACACTGCTCCACTGGTGCTTCGTCGGTTATCAATGCAACCTGACCAATATGCATCTATGTAGGTAATAAGTGATAGATCCTTTCCTTTTGGATACCATAATCCAAACTCTTATGTTCCTTTGAGATATCTGAAAATCCTCTTCACTGCTACAACATGTGTTTGCTTTGGTGTTGCTTGAAATCATGCCACTTGTCCAATTGCCTGCATTACATCTGGTTTGGATGTTGTCACATATAATAAGCTACCAATGATTGACCTGTATAACTGTTGGTCTGGATGTTGTCACATATAATAAGCTACCAATCATTGACCTGTATCGCCTCTGGTCTATAGACTTTGAATCATCATCTTTTCTCAACTTGCAATTGGTTTGCATAGGAGTGGTAACTGGTTTGCAGTCTTCCATTCCGAACCTCTTTAGCATTTCTCTGATATACTTAGTTTGAGAAATAAAAATTCCTTGGTTGCTTTGATGTATGTGAAGACCCAAAAAGAAGGTTAGTTCTCCGAGTCATGACATTTCAAATTAATTATGCATATCCTTTGCAAATTTCTGGCTTAACCTCTCATCATTACTTCCAAAAATAATATCATCAACATAAAATTCAATTAATAAAATAATATCTTGAGTTACCGTGATGTAGAGGTTACTGTCTGCACTTCCTTTTCTAAACCCTGCCTGCTGTAGATATTTATCCAGTCTAGAGTACCATGCTCTAGGAGCCAGTTTTAGACCATACAACGCCTTCTTCAATTTACACACATAATTTACGTTTTCTAACAAATGAAATCCTTCTGGTTGTTCAATGTAGACTTCTTCTTCAAGTTCCCCGTTCAGAAATGTTGATTTCATGTCCATATGATACACTTTAATATTCTTGGAGCATGCATAAGCTAAGAGAAATCAGATTGGTTCCATTCTGGAAACTGGAGCAAATGTCTCTTTAGAGTCGATTCCTTCAACATGTGCGTATCCTTTACATACTAATATAGCTTTGTTCCTTGTAACATGTCCATCTTCACTCAATTTATTTATGAATACCCACTTTGTTCCAATCACATTCTTATTCTTTGCTCATGGAACCTATTAGCACTGAGAGTCACCCTTAGATTGCGGGAGGATAAGCCCAATACCCATCATAGTTTTTGGTATGCGTGGAGGTCAATGGAAAAAACTCAACATATGAATGATGTTCAACATGAATCTGGACAAGAAATGAACAGGGAAGTGAGGGCCACATTAACTTCATTCAGTGAATTGAGTTTAAGTGTGACCAGAGGGAAGAATTAGTGAGAAAGGTGAACAAGACTGCTATGAGCATCAGGCTTTCAAGCTTCTTGGAGAAGAAAAATCCAGACTCAAGATCACTCTTGAGCTCAAGCTTTAGACATTGAAATATGTCCAAACAACACAATCACAACTGCACAATGATCAAACCTACATCACAATGCAACTACAACAACTCGATTGGATCCTCCATGCCCGAGCCATTCAGTGTAAGAGGGAAAAATATAACAAGGGAGCTGACTAAAAATGGTCATGATACCACTGTAATCAAACCTACATTACAACAACATAACAACCCTCGATTGGATCCTCCATGCCTGAGTGTTTTAGCACAGTTTTTACAGAGAGATGAAAAGAAGTTGACTTCTATTAACATGAAAGTCTCAAATTTGGTACATAGCCAGAGAACAGTTCTGGCATCAAAACATTACAAAATAGGGAGCTATGCTCAACCAGTTGACGATCTTAACAAAATATTAAAAATATCTATTTATACTTAGAACAATACTCCACTACCAAGAGTGTGACATGGTCACTACAATCAAATCTTTGTGTCGGTGAGTTCTTTTGTCAAACTGAACGTGCACCCCTCTGTTAGACGCGAGCTCATATCAGAATGGGTTTTGTAGGAAAATCTGCCCACATGGGTACCACAGGCTGACGGTTCAGTCCCCAAGGCTGGGCCTTCCATGCCTTCCATTTATGGAGTGAGCCAAGGTTTCAACCACCAACTCTACTTTCATTAACTGCCTTTCCTCAGAGATTGAATGAAAGTTAATGCTCAGGGAATGGCCACATGCCAAGACCATAAGAGTGCCACCTATCTGTGTTGACGACTGCCACACATTTGGATGTCTAGGGCTCGGGGTCTAGCTCCTGTTCACTTGATCCTTCTTCAATGTGACCTAGGGTCATGGCCCTATGCAATTTCGCGATTGCGGGCGCGACCAAGGGATGTTTGAAAGCAAACCTCTTTTGTCCCCGCAATTCACCCTGAACTGCCACACATCCCTTTCTAAAAACCACGGTTCTGATTGTGGCCTGCCCTTGAAATTTTAAAATGTGCGCACCTTTCGACCCCTCAATGGAGTGCGACCATTGATCTTGTGATCTGAGATGAGGCTTCCTGATCAACGGCTAAACACTGGAACCTTTTAGATTGATGGATCAAATCTTCCCTTTTCAAATTGACGACCAAGATCTACTTCACGATTCAGGCTTCAGGCCTTTCAATAGTCAATACTTATTTTCTCCAGAAAAATTATCTGGAGCTAGGGATATGATGACGTGTGGCCCTCTAGATATCGACGGATGAAATCCCTTCGTGTCTCTGGGCTTCGGGAGAATCAAATCTCAAACCTAGGATTTCAAAAGATTTTACCCAGAGGTGCCAATATACTGACGCGTGTCCTCATGAATTGAACGACGAAGGATTACTTCGGGCCTTTAGCTGGAGCTCATGAATTTATGCCACATGTCCCACTGATGGGTGGTCCAGATGAAGTCATATGATGTCATGTCTGTTGATATGTCATGATAAGGAGGTTGACATGGCCACGACCGAATGACCTGGAAAGAGTGCCACGCGTCATGCATGATGAGAGTGTGTCACGTGCTTCGGGTCTTCGGGACTTTGGTGCTTCGGGACTTCGGGACTTAGGTGCTTTTCTCATTTTAAAACTCCCAAAGTAAAAATCCTGGAGTGACAGATATGATGACGCATGGCATTCTGGATTTGGACGACTAAGATCCACTTCGAGTCTTCGGGCTCCAGGAAAACCAAAACTCAAATCTCACTTACTCTTCCATGCTCTTTTACCCAAAGCTATGGATCTGATGACACATGGATCTTGCTAATCGATGACTCAGATCCATTTCGGGCATTTGGGACTTCAGGCCTTCAACCACTTTGGAAGCTTCGACAAATTCGAATGCTTCGGCTTTTCGAGACTTCGACGATTCGGGTCTTTAGGAATTCTAAGAATTTATGACTTCAAATCTCCCAAAGCTCATTTCCCCGAAGGCTTGGATCGACTGCCACCTGTCCCCTTTAAGATCAACGATTGATATTCACTTCAGAGCCTTTTGCTCTAGTTCTATACTTCGCACAAGTTTTCACTTCAGAATGCCCATGAGCTGCTGATCTGGATTGTTCCTAGAATCGTCGCTGTTGAAAGATCAAAACTTCCTTCTGCTTATGCTTCAATTCTGAAACAAACTGTTAAGAAAGTTGCACTTTGTGTTCATGGCTGCGGCCTACATGATCAAGAATTTTGACGACTGGCTGTGAGATGAGAAAACAGGGAGACCAGTGACTGGAACGTAGGAGGCGAGTGCTCATCCTCAGAGAAAAACAGAGGGGCTTGGGGCCAAGATTTCTTTCGGTTAATATATTGAGGGAAACCAGGGTACATAAACGAACAAGGGCACACAGAAGACGACTTTACACGTCGAAAGTGGACAAACTTAAGACTTGTCGATTCAAAAAGGATAGAGACAGGGAAAGACTACATATTTAGGTATATTGACACACACCTACGGTCCTTGACAACCTTATGTGATAACATTTGGCTCCACAGGGGATGGGATGTTCCCTGCAAGCTGCCAAGAATGCACAATTTCAGTGCCTTAGTTGTTGGGCTATGGAGTCTAGCTCAAAAATTTCGCCAAAGAAAATAGGGAAATATGTACACTACTCTACTAAAAAACGAAAATGAACACATGGGCTTCAGAAGGAACTTATTTATGTACACTCCTAGACTAATTGATTTTTACAAAGTGCTAGCTGAAAGAAAACTTACACCATTGCCACTCAGACTGCTCGATAATAAAATTCTTCTCTTTTCTGCAAATAATCCATAAAAGGTAAGGGAAGTATGACAACATAAAGAAAACATGTATAGGAAAACTAGCAATACATCCAAATCACGATAATATGAATAATTTTGCAGGGTCCAATGCTTTTGGAAAACACAGGTCCATATACAACTCCACAGGGTCACAAAATTTATAATCATGAAAGCTCGACTGGTAAGAAATTACCTCTTGTACTTCATTGTCTATCACTCGTTGTTTGATGTCCTCAGAGTGTATAGGTGGGTAGAGGACTGATGCAGGTTGGCTGATCCAAGGTGATATTTTCTAATTTACAGGTTCAAGACAAGAGATAAACTGCACATTTAGCTCCTCCATCTCTCCTTTGTCTGCTCCGATAACATCTGCTAGCTGAGAGCAAGCAGTATCTTCATGTATATCCATGGATGGCTCTTTCTTTCTATCATGTTGTTCTTGGTAGGAGCTTTTGCTTTCATAAGAAGATTGGTAGCCTATTCTTTCTACTTCTGAATACTCATCAGAGGTCAGTGAGCGCATAACTCTTTTATCTTGCAAAGAAAAAAAACAATCTCCTAATTCTTTTCTTCAACCATTTCTTCTTTTAAAACTAAGACAACATGCATACTAGGGGTGGAAAATAATGCATCCATAGCTATGCCATCATCAAATCTATCATCAATCATATCTGGAAGGACTTCGTCTTGGGAAATAGAGAGAGAAAACCTTTCATCCGTATTTGCAAGATACTCACTTTTATCCTCGCTTTCTCTCTCAATTAGATCTTTACCAGACTCATCACACAAGGAACACTCTATCATCTGCAGAATGTGGAGTGCCAACTTTTTGCAACAGTCATAAAAAATAAGATGAGTCGGGCAAATCTTCTTGTAATACGAATTAAAAGCATCGTGAAAATCCTTCAAAGAATGGATACTAGCAGCAGGGGGAGATAGACACCAGTCAAGAGCATCTTCCTCTAAAGAAAATCCGAACATCTTGATCCAAACATCCTCATGAAAGAAGTCATGCTCGAGCATGCATACATGAAATTTTAATAAGTGCTTACCAGGATCGTCATGCTTGATTCCTTTGAATCTCAGAATATAGTCATCCCATTCATCTCTATCTGGTACTAGATGTGGATAACCAGCTATGGCTGAGAAATTTAAAGGGGAAAATCTCGGAGCCAAGATAGCTGAGAGATGTGGCTCCCCCTTTTCTCCTTCATGGCTCTCCCCAGGATCAGATTCACAATCACCATAAACAAGAACCATGGAGAAGCTCTGCTCTTCGTTGTCTTTGTTGGGATATCCATCAAAAGTTGTTTTCTCTTGGTCAGTATTCAACCTCACTTCTTCATCATAAGCAGGGCTGCCAAGAACATCTCTTTCCAGGACCAAAATATCCTCTGCATTTTCTTCGTAAGAGCAGCGAGAAAAATCTACCTTCAATTCCTCTATTCTTGCAGAAAGTGATTGTATCAGCTCCATCTTCTCCTCCGGGGGATGTCCCTCATCCTCACAGCTTTCACAAGAATGAACTATGTCCCAAACACCATCTCTATACTCCTCACAACAGTTTTGACATATTAAATCAGAGGAATAATACCTTTGACAATGAGTATTGAAAGCTAATGAGAACATGGACATCTTAAATAATACATCCTCATGATGTATTTCCCACTGATGCATGATTTCATGAAACTCACGGATATGCTCGGCCGGGTTGTCATCTCTATGTTCTCTAAATATGGGCACAAAATCACCCCACTCTTCTATAGTAGGTGTTGGTCCTGAGTCTGTACTTAAGGCTCAAAAGTACAATGTCAAGGCATCCGAAAGTAGCTAGGATATGGAGAAGGGAAGACGTCAACCTTCGGAGAAAGAAACTAAGGGAGATTTCTTCGTTGGGGTTGTCTGGCTTCGAACTGTTCCTGAATAGTTATGTCTCGTTCAATGGATGCCCATGCTTGTTCAAGTTCGGCCCAGTTAGTTGATGTTTTAAGGATGGTGTTGAAGAGATTTAAGGCGATGTGTGCTTGGTTCAATATTCCGGATTCAACGTTAGGTTGAGTTGGTGCATGAACTGTCATGGGGGAACAACACAAATAGGGAAAAACTTTAAGAAAGATTGAGTGCTGTCTCAATTAAGTCTTATAAAAGAGAACTTACGGTTGCAGAATTAAATATGGATGCAAATATAAGGCTCGTTCCCGTAACTGTATTATATTTTAATAAAAGGTGCGAGATGGGAGAAAAACATTGAGCCGTTTACAATGTAAGGTTCCTACTAGGGGAAAATCTCACGACATAAACGGGAGAAGAAAATATGTAAGAAAATAACCAATGTAACAAAGAATATATGTAGAATTCCAAAACTGCAGATTGGTCTTACACAACTGATAGCTGGTGCAGAGGAAAGGCAATAAACAATTACAGAAAACCCAAATTCATTCGTTATAGTAGTGGTAGTACTAAAGTATAACGAAGCACATCAATTATGAATATGAATTGAAAATAAAAAATGAGGAACAGGAAATCAAACTTGTAATACAAAAGTGACGGAATTGAGAATCTCGGATCTGCTTGTATTAAATCTCAATGCAAAAACTCTATTACAAAATCTCAAAAAGGGTCCAGCCTTTGTTTATTTCTCTCTGGGGTATATTTATACAATTTTTACAAAGCAGGTAGAATCTCAATAGTCTCAAAATTTCAGTTATGGCAGAGGAGAGAGAAATCACTCCATTTCCCCTAATCTGTCTTTACTTAGTGCCAGGTGCTCGTCTTCGCGCGGACTCGGTGCATGCGATACATCTTTCCAACAACTGAGATACGAGTCGTGAAGGCTCTGCTTGACAGCTGGCCTCGACGAAGTAACATTCTCGGGCTAACTACTGTAGCTTGTCCTCCATTTGTACACCGATGATGTCGAGGGCACTTAGCTGCGTGCTGGGTTTGATCATGTGCTTATCAACTTGGGCCATGTCTACCATATCTATTCGAGAGATATCAACCGAAACTCTCTCATATTTCTCTTTCATATCAAGTGAGATCTATTCCAAATTAATTTGCATCAATGCTTCTACCTCGCCTCCGCTGTCCATACCTAACAGCTCACCGTCTATGGAATTAAAAGCTTCTTCCAAAGAATTGACTACCCTTTGAGATTGCTCCTTGCCCAGGGCAATGTTGTGCTCCCAATCCTTCAACAGTATATTACCTCTGGTTTGTTCTGGGATGGCGAGCCCGGTAGCACCTTCCGAAACTCTGTTATTCGTGGCTATCACCGCCTCCTGGAAGGCGACCTGAGCCGCTTCAACATCCCTCTCTCTGACAGTCAGGTTCTCGGAAACCTGATTCATCAACAGACAATTCTCTCGGATCGCTCCCACTTTGGCGAGCAAACTCTGTTGTGCAGAAGAGATTCTCTTCCGAATCTCGATCGCTCGAGATTTAAACCCCTCGACATTGATCATCCTGCTTTCGACGATCTCTACCTGAGCCTGGAGCTCTACAATCATAGTCCTATGTTGGCCTGCCTGTATCCGACCGTCTCGGACGACTAGATGTGCTTGCTCGAGCTTGGTTTTAAGCACCTCTATCCCATTTTTATCAGCCAGTCGGGCCAGTTCTATCTCCGCGCTCACCTGGCCCTGAGCATTTTCCGTGGTCGAGGCCAATCTAGCCTCGAGGGTCCTGATTAGGTGATTCTTCCTTTTTAGTTGGTTCTTCAAAATCCCAACTGAGAATTGATTTTCCGAAGCCTACGCTCCCAACGTTCTTGCGATTTTAGTGGCGAGTTGGTCACTTTTCTTATCTTTTCCATTGGTCATGATTTTATATTTTTTCACAGTAGACCCTCCTTCTTGATAGAACTCTCTTTTCAATACCGCCTTCCTCTTTTTATCAAAGAAGAAATCATTTGGAGGGATTTCTTCTGCTCTTATGGGCCTCAGTTCTTCATTAAATATCCATCCCTCGCCGACATTTCCCTGTGCCGACTGCAAGGGTGTGACCGAGGTGATGGGTTCTCTGATTTGTTTCGCCGATTCTCTTGGAGTATCGACAGGATTCTGCTTCGTTGGCAGTCCTGGAGTCTTTACCTCTATCTCCAAATTCTGTTTCCCTGGCGGGTCTGGAGTCTTCACCTCTGTCTTCGGATTCTGTTTCCTTGACGGGTCCGGAGTCTTCACCTCTGCTTCGGGATTCCTCGTTTGTTCTTACTCTTGGTGTTTTCTGAGGTCAGGAATTGCGTCTTCAGAACCTTCAACATCCTTTTGTTTCGTCTCGGAAACACCCAGACCTCTACCTCCCAACACAATGGGGAGACATCTTCGTCTATGTTCCTAGAATCTCAATACAGAGGCCGTGTCTTCGGGTGCTAAGGATTGGATCCGGGCTAGAACTTCTTCATAAGACCTCGCCCCTTAGAAAACATCATCCGGGGGTGAAATTTCATGCTCAAATCTCTTGAGCCCACAATTAGCTAAATGGTTGCTCACAACCCTCTGTGGATCATGTTTCTTATATTCGATGGAGACCAAACTTAGGTCTTCCAGGGCTGCAGCCTCGGCTTTTGCATGCCCAAAATCTAACAAAGAATAAGAATTCAGCCGAATGGGAAAAGAAGGCCATACCTTATTTGAGTACCCTTTGAGTTCTTTACTCACCCCGCCGATTACTGTCTGCCAGGCGACCTCGCGACAAGCAAGCTTTTCAAGGATGAACAATGGCAGTGCATGAGGGGGAACAGAAGACCCGAAAACTCTGAATTACGAAAACTCTGCCTCCACGTAGCAATCCACTATGCTACTCAGCTTTGTTGCAATGTTGTCCGAGATGCGAGGTGGTGGGCGACCAAAAATGGCGATGTGCAGGGGCACCATCACCCAGTTAAAACTTTCATATGTTAACTTTTCTGCTTTGTTCTCCCATAGTTTGTCATGATATACATGTATGGGTTTCTCTTGGACCGGAGTCCAACCCCAGCTCATCAATGGGAAAGGTGTCATGGAACATATCGCATCCATAATATATGCGGACATGAAGAATGAGGATGGCCTCCCACTTGCCTTCTTCTCCCGATACTCTGTGACCCGGTTGGGCAAACTGTCCGAGAGTATCTTTGCCCAATTAAACAAGCAACCTTATGCGACCCGAAACATCAGAGGCACCCATGCAATGAAAAAATGCGATGTGTCCTCCCTCACAAATAGTCGGCATGTCATAATTGCCACATACTTATACTGTGGCTCTAGCGAAGCGATTGAATAAACGCCCTGGTCATTTGCCCTGAATTTCGTGGAGCGCGAAACCGAATCCTTTATCAAACCGAGCATGGTTTTATCATATTTTATGCACTCCTTTTCTTTGAAGTTCTCCAAGAATTCAACATCATATGTGTACTCAGATGTCATCGGAAGCTTATACATGTTTTGGATATGTTTCGGTCTAAAAGACCCGACCGTGACCCGTTGCTGGTTCATGATAGTTCTGGTGGGTAGGTCTATGTGATCCAACGCCCATCGGATCATGTCATAATATGGGAGCAACCGTGGTCTGGTTGCTACCCCGTGAATTTCGGATTTGACAACTATATTGTATTTAGTGTTCAGGTCATCCTTTTCATTGTCGTCTGAGTCTGAATAGTCCACCAATTCTGATTGCAAAATGTATGAAACAAATGACCAGCTGGGGACCGAGTCGACACTCCGGGGCGAAGTGTCGGAGACATTGTCTGAGCCTTGTTGTGTGACCTCGACATTCACCTTTGCTACTTTCCGTGGAGCCATAGCCGAAGCTTGCCTTTTCGCCCTTCTGCAATAGAACTGCGTATACATGCATAAATTAGTTCACTCAGAAATGACGAGCTCTGCGTGTTTATGAAAATGCGTTCGTTATAATAAAATGAAACTCTTATATATATATTTGAAAATTCGGTACTTTTCAAAATAAGCCTATCAAATCGTAATTAGAAACAAATTTATTGCGTAAAATCTGATCTTATATGCGTGGATTTACCCTACTTCTCCATAAATGCCATCAATTTCTGGCGGTTTGACAGTCAGTCGAAGTATGGAGAGAAAATGGCTACCTCGGGAAACGTGCAAGCCTCGAGGCGCGGGATATATCTTACTTTATCTTAAATTATCAAATCTTACCAACGTTAATCAATTTCTCGCTGTTCGCTACATCGTGGATTTTCTTTTAACATTTTGAGTCTCCAACTCACGAGATCACGAGGACCGACTTTGGCTTAATTAATGATAATCGCGATTTCAGGCATAATTAATTTTATAATCATTTTATTCGCCATATCGCAACTCGGAACCTTGAAGACAAGTTTCTGGGAGCTTAGTACGTCGAGTCGCGAAACCGCGAGATGGCGATAATTAGGCTTAATTAAGGGGAAGGTAATCTTGCTTTAAAAGATTAATTCATCGTATTATAATTTATCGCGTGACTTCGTGAGTCGGGGCTTCGAAGATGTGACTTTTGAAAAAGGAAGTGCCGAGTGGCGAATTGCCGAGAACAACCTCGACCACGGTTAGCTTTTTGCCTCTAACCCTTACCATGGGTTACCCAAAAAAGGTCTCGCGTTCTCGCCTCTCGGGGTTGTAAAAATAAAAACTTGGGTTTGGCGAAAGCCGAGACGCGAAACCTCGACGATGTCTAACCATGAGTTAACAATTTTTTTTACCCTGGTTACCGCCTTGAGTGAAGATTTGAAACGGTTTCGCCGTTTCGTGACTCGGGACGTGTGAAATCATGAATTATAGTATCTGACCTGCGAGATCCCAAAGTAGAACCAAAAGATGGAACATTCTCACGAAAAAGTGGGACTGTTTCGAGAGCATAAAAACGTCGCTACTCACGCGACCAGGCTTCAGAGACCTCATCCTCTCGGACGGAAAAAGAAAACCAACTTTAGATCTTCAAGTATCAAATTGAAAATTGTGACAGGCCAAAAACAAGGGCGGCTCCAACATAGGCTCCAACTAGGGATTCCGCCTTCCTGTGAGGCGGGAAGAACAGTAGACCACGTGCCAAATATTGGGTAAATGGAGTCAAAAGCTCAATCAGGCGGAAAACTTCCAAGCAAAAAGGATCGAAGGGGGGAAAATACTCCGTTCTTTACCTCGAGAAGTTTTTCAAAATCAGATATTCTTCTCAACACAGCTGTAGTTTCACAATTTTCCCTTTCCCACTACTAACTTTAGGTATGTTTTAAGACAGTCGAAACAACCCTAGGAGACCCAACAGATCTTCTGGCTCTTGGCTTGCATCAAAAGAATGAGATTATATATTTTTAAATCAGGAAGTCCCGTCTGAATTTTGGATGTGGATCAGGTTTTAGAAAGCATTGGTTACCAGAGTAGAGTGATATTTATGTATAACAACCTTACAGATATCTCAGACATTGCTTCACTGCCAGCGAGCCTGTTCAGTACCCCGGTGAAGTTATCTAGCCCCTTTCATTGAATTTCCTTTCACCACTTTGGAAAACATTTATGCATTTAAATGCTGAGATGAGGGCAATCATTTCTGAATTTCCTTTCATCGTCTTCCTGGACTAGGT
>SNQJ01S0002392.1:120443-167732 GCA_010110895.2 Picea sitchensis | reverse complement strand
AACCCAGGACTCGGCCCGTAGGAAGCCGAGAACTATTATGGCCATATTTCGGTGAAATATGGAGCTCTGGAGAAGAAAACAATGGCGATTATCGAGAGTTTGAAGGCAGCGAGGGGGTGCGCGAGGGCAAAATTTTGTCACTCATGCAGGCCTCGATGCCACCATTGAGCTCACGCCCTACGGTTGCGTATTATATAGGAACCCGGTTGGAGCATGGATTTTCTCTGGTTCTACTGGTGCGATGAATATCCTGTCGTATGAAACTTCTTTGTTTGCTTGAGGGACAAGCAATCCCTGACAATAAACTTCATTAGCCAGCAATACGAGACTCGTATTGCTGGCTAATGAAGTTTATTGTCAGGGATTAGCCAGCAATACGAGTCGTATTGCTGGCTAATGAAGTTTATTGTCAGGGATTGCGTATTGCTTGCTAATAAACTTGCTAATGAAGTTTATTGTCAGGGATTGCTTGTCCCTCAAGCAAACAAAGAAGTGTCGTGACTCGTGCCTAAATCTTATCATCACTAAATACGAAGTGCTTTTCAACCATATGAAGACCACACCTGAATTTTTTCGAAGAGCACGGAGTAGTAGTTTGTTCGATCTATGCCTCGTCTACATAAAAGAAGCACAAGAGAGATAAGGAAGAGCCGATGGAACCAGGGATGGAATTTGACGCGAGTCAATTTGTCTGTTAAATATGTTAAAGATGTGGTAATTTTTTTTATCTAACCATCTTTGTTAAAGGGGGTTACAGTGTTTGAAACCGTTAAATTCGATGCGCTTTATGATTTTGAAATTTCAATACTGGGAAATATAAGGAAATATAGTGTTGATTTAGGTTTGACTTTTTATTAATTCATGGTTCCATAAAATATATATCTCTTTATCTAAAGTTTTAAAAAATAATGATTAATTTTAAATTTCAAATTTCATTTATGATATTTTATTGGCCAAAAATTTTGAAATTTTATTGTTGCTTTCACTTCCCCCAATGTTATTGTAATAAATATTTCTGCCATCTAATCATTTCATGCCTACTTCTTCTCTCCCTATCTCCTTAAACAATACTTTCATTATTATATTTTGTAGTTATATGCTACATAGTAACCTTGTTAATGATTTGTTTTCAAAATTGTTGTACAAATACATGTGAAATATGTATTCAAATCACTTGGGATAGTATGAAACACTCTAATTTTACTATATACTAAGAAGTGGAAAGTTTTTTACTTCATAAATACTAAATGGAAAGTTTTACTTAAAAAAAGTTTATTCAGGTTATAGTTTAGTTTATTGGGATACTATGAAGCATTCATAGATCTATTATAAGGATACTAAGAAGTTGGGGGTTTTAATAAAGAGATATTTACAAGTTTGAGATATCACTAACAATTATGTAATATGAATATTTATAACAATTATGTAATATGAATATTTATATGTTTCTTGATTAATCAAAATATTCCATTTATTGTTAGTAGATGACATTCTTATCATGTCATTTAGTTCAATTGCAAAATGGAATGAGATCAACAGGATTTTAAAGCTCTTTTGTAATGTTTATGGTTTTCGGATTAACCTTCAAAAAATCAACTTTCTTTAGTATGGTGTTAACCATACTGTTCTGGAATCTTTGAAATTCGTTTATACTTTCAACATCCGAGACCTATCTGAGGGGTTTAGATACCTCGGGTTTTTATTAAAGGTTGATAGATACAAATCGGATGATTGGCTCTAGCTTGTTAAAAAATACGAAAAGAGGATCAGTCACTAGTGCTCTAAGTGGTTGTCTTTAGGGGGGCGTCCAGTCTTGATCAAAGCGGTTCTTGAGAGTCAACCAGTCTATTGGTTGACACTAGCAAGTTTGTCTTCTACGATCTAAAATAAAATTCGACAAATTATCTTTAGCTTTCTGTGGTCGGGTTGTCGGAATAAGAAGAGCATTCACCTTTGCAATTGACAGCTGAGTGCTAGGCCAAAGCATCTTGGGGGATGGGGACTACGAAACTTGATTAGTTTCAGCAGAGCTTTGGCAGCTAACAGTCTATAGAGGGTTCTTATGAAGGATAGCTTATGGCACCGAGTGATAAAGGAAAAATACTTTCCTTTTGTTTCAGTTCATCGTTGGCTTCGCACCGTGGATATTTATAAAGAAAGAGGTTCTCAGACATGGACTTACCTTCTTAAATCATTACATCTTCTTTTGCATTGGATTGTGTGGAGCCCCGGGGACAGAAAATCCATTGTGATTGGGAAACACCGCATCTTGGGAATGGGGGACACGACTTTACTTTCAGATGAGCTGGTTGTTGCTATCAATTGGAAAGGTTTGTATTTCTTATTTCAGGCTCAGACGGGATCACAAGCGGGGAGGATCACTCAGAATTGGATTTCTAGTGCAGAATTGGAATTCTAGTGCAGAATTGGAACTGACAGGGCAATTACAAGATAAATGGAGTCTCTTACGATGCACGTTCATCAACAATGGAGTTTACATGCAAGCAAAATTGGATACGCTTAAATGGACAGGGGGTAACTCGACGGGTCTGATTTCTGTTAAGAACGTCTATATGGCAACCGAGAATTTGAAATGGAATTTTAATTTAGGCGGATGGAGAAAGGCGATGTGAGAATGGAATGTTCCTCTGAAGATAAAGTTGTTTACTTGGCTATTAGTGGAGAACAAAATTCTATCTTGGGAGATCATTCAGCGAAGAGGTTTTAGTGGACCGGGTTTGTGTCTCTTATGCAAGTTGAATGCAGAAACTACTCAGCACCTGTTCTTGGACTGCGCCTTCACGGTGGAAGTATGGAGGAAGATCAAATCCGCCATAAATTATTCTGGCAATTGGGGTGGAACTAATCTAAATGATTATTTCAAGGGATGGAAAAATTTAAATTTTAATGTGCAGTCTTTACCAGCTCTGATCTGTTGAAATCTGGAGGGAAGGAACCATGTTATTTTTTAAGACAAAGAACCTGCGGTATTGAAGGTGATCCATCTATCTCTTTTGTCCCTAAGGGAACACACTCATGCGTCGAAAGTTCTTATCTGGAGATTAGGACTCACTCAAGCTGGTATGGGTGGTGTAGCTGGATGGTTCGATGGAGCGACTGCCTCTTCAGGATTAAAAAACAGAGTAGTGGATTCGGTGGGGTCATAGGAATAAGTGAGCAATGCAGATATAAATGGTTTCTAAATTGCGGTCCGGGCACCAACGAGGGAAACTTTTTGGTGCATGGGCATTGCTCACTAAAATGCACTTTCGGGGGTTGTCCTTACAGTCGATTCATATTATGGGTGATTCAAAGATCATTATAGATTGGTTGTGAGGAAAAGGTCGACTTCAAGTCATTTCTCTGGATTGTTGGAAGGACAAAATCATTTCTTTAATTATCTCCTTTCAAAAGATTTCCTTTGATCATGTTTCTGAGAAGGGAAAATCAGTTGGACAACCTTTCAAAAGCGGTGCTCATTAGAGACGAAGCTCCTATTTGTCGGTGTATCGAGGAGCATGAGGGGCCCCACATGTACCTTGACCTTTACTAGTATTCCTGGAGTTATTTGTTTCTTTGCTGGTTGTTTTTGTGGGATAATCTTCGCGATGCGATTATATGGCTCTTTGTTTTTCACGATAGGAGGAAACCGATTAATTTTCACGGAAATGTAACTGTTTAGTTTTTTTTTTTCTTTGGCTGAGAAGAAAACTAGTCATTTGGAGAGGGGGTCTTTTGTGTTTTTGGAGTGGAAAGACATTGCTAAATGGTCTTTATTTCACCAGTCTTGTATGTCTTTTGTATTTGATTAGTTTATATTCTCTATATAAATATAAGACAGTTTTTTAAGAACAAAGATTGAGAAATAAGTAACAATGGTTGGGGGAAGACTTGATCTTTCAAAGCTTTAGTATGCAACATGAAGGAAAACAAAAGATTGAGAAATAAGTAACAATGGTTGGGGGAAGACTTGATCTTTCAAAGCTTTAGTATGCAACATGACAAGATATATAATGCTAAACAACAATATATTTATAGAGTTTTAGATACTTCAAATTTTAAATCAATTTTAAAAATATTATTAACAATAAGATATTATTAAGAGATACTACTAGAATTTATTGGATAATCCCTTTAACATGAGATATTTGATAATTTTTATGATTGAATCTTACTTTATTTTAAGCACATTTAACTTGAAATTCCTTTCATTATGTCGCAGTGTTTACTTAGGGAGAAAACTACTTTTACAAAAGTATATGTTGGCACAAGGGCAAACCCAAGGTTCAACTCTAATGGCGCACCAACAAGCCCTTTCGGCAACACCTGCAAAGCAGATGCAGTCTCACCCAAAGTAGCTATAGGGGGTTGCAGGACACAGATGTCTACAACCAGAGGAAACGTAAAGTGGATCTAATACAACAACAATAACACAACATATAGATATTAGTTACCAGCTTAGACCTACTTCACACATTTATCTCTCAGATCTAACACAATAATGTAACAACCGTATATCAAAGGGCTAAAGAACACAACATCAATCACACACAACAACAAGATGTACGTGGTTCACCCTCTCCCTAGGGATACATCCACAGAACTCTGCTTTATAATATATTAAGTGAAAGCATACAGTCCTATCTGCGCTCTTAGCTAGCAGATCTTCTCTCTTTCTCCCATCCCTACGCACCTAGCTACATGGTTGATCTTCGCACCCAACTAAAGATCTTACAATACATAATGCTCTCTCAGCACAATACTTCCCTCTAAGTAATAACAACAATCACTCATTCAACCCATATCAACTCCTCTTGACTTTTATTTATACATTACAATAGCTCGTCGATCGTCTTAGGCCGAAACCTAAGTGCCAAAACCCTAGATACAAAAACCCTCGGTGTCTAAAACCCTAGGTCAACTTGACCCGCATTTTCAGGGCTTCACCAGCCTGTCTTTCATTCTTTCTCTTGCGGTGCTCTCGAAGCATCTACCGGTGGATTTTTCCGTTTGTTGAGTTGTCCACGATCTGTCTTCCTTGCTCATCTGTCATCCTCGATCTCCTCGTCCAACTTGCTTTCTCATACTTCACTCCGTCTTTTCTGTTCTTCTTCTCACTTCGACCCAATATCAGTCACTGGTCTTCCGCGCAATTCACATTTCATCTTTTCTGCCTTAATCTTCGCTTTCTTCCAGAACCAAGGGCCAACAATATCCATTAGCTAAATGCCATCATTAAATCAAATACAATTTGTTTATTCACACAAGCATCCAATATTTGAATTTTTAAATTCCAATTATGCATCTCCACAGTTGCTAAGAAATGGTTGTGCTTTTTTACTGTCTCAGATAGCAAGACATGAAACACTAGCAAGGAGTGAGAGCACTTCCCATCATCTCAAATAATATTTTGTTGAATTGCATGTTCAAAAGTACTCTAGGGAGTGTTGGTGACACTCTGAAAAACCAACATTTCTCTACCTAAAATAGATTTTCACATTTGATTAGGAAAAAATGTATCAAGATGGTTGGTGAGGATTTTAGAAGAGGATCTAGTAGATCAACCAATCATGATTGTGCTTATATATCATGAGTTTGAAAGCATGTTAGCAACGACACAATTATCTCTACCCCATTTACCATGGTTGATGTTCATAGCAAGGAATCCAAACTTATTGAGGTAGACATTGAAGGGAGGTCCTTCTACATCATAGGAATCACAAGGAAACCCACACTTAATGGCGAGAAAAAAATGTGTCTTTGTTGCCAAGTTTTTTTTTTTTGTCGAAATGTCTTCAAACCCTTCAAATGTGTGTGAGGTCATCTAAGCTAGGGGGTTCTTTGATTTATTTTTTTCCATGAACCATTTGGGTGGAGGCCATTTCGTGAGTAAGGGCATTAGCCAAATATTTAACCCATGATAGTGAAAACAAACATGTTAATCCAAAGTTACCAATTTAATTTTTGGTCACATACAATTAATTGTAAATCTTCAACCTTTCTTTTAAGCGTGGGTGCATGAAGTTGATGGACAAAAAAGTGGAAATGTGGTGAGCACAAATGCGCTTAGATAGGAATGTGTGTGCATTCTTAAGAATGTGCACTTGTTCCTGATGTGAGAATTTTGAAAGACCCCAAACTGCCAAGAACACACACATGTTCATATGTGACAGGGTCGACAAACTTTGAACCACCACCTTGGATGCCACATCGACCACTCGAAAGGAACGTGCACGTGTTAATGAGAATACACACACTCTAGGACCATGTGCATGTTCCTGGTTGGCTTGATTAAAAGGGCCCATGACCCTTTTTTTGTCCATTCTACTGGTCGTACGGTGCATTTGAGTGGTCATTGATCGAATTGAATCCCCAGGATTTGTTGACAAAGTGTCCACATGATCCCGACGTCGTATTTGAGGTATTCTAGGTATTTATTCACATGCAATTTCATGTTTCTTAAATTTCTCAAACTATTTAATTTCATGTTTTTTGTAATTTTGCAAGTTAATTTAAAAAATGAACCTAATTTATTTAAATTTGATTATTAAATTCCAACACAATAATTAACATGGAACTTCGAGAAAACCAAAACTCGACACAATCACATGAAGACACACCAAACTCCAACTCACAAATGTACTAGAGAGCCCACCCGATTGTCATTAGCTACTTTTTTGGACAACAATACATCGTCCAGTGCAAGTGCCCAAGGAAAACTAACTAATATTTCTTATTACAGGGCTAAGATGTTTGAATATTACAAAATTGTCATTTACAAAAATTGAAAGACTTGTATATTATAAAACAAGAATTGATGTCATTGTTCATTGATCCTAGAACTGAACTACAACCATTAGTTAGGAAGAGACAAATTTGTATAGATTGGTGCATCCAATCCATACAAATCTTCAACCGAGTTACACGCTAACCTGTGTAATGTTGTGTAACTCGGTTGAAGCACTACACAATGTAAACTTATCATTTGTAGAAGATATAAGCATGGATGACAGGTCCGAAGGGTTATTTCAGAGCTCACAGTAAAATTTATGAACGAAAAATAAACTTAGTACTTCTACATAGTGTCCAAAACAAACCGTAAGTTTTTTTAAAAATCTGCCAAACTCCAGCATTTGAACGCTTACCAACAAATGCTCAAATATCAATCCTATCAGCCCTGGGAACATTTCTAGCTCAATGAATTCAGCATTAAAGCATACACACAACCAATTTTAAAATTCTAAACAAAATACCTGAAAACTTTAAATCTTGATTTGAAATAGAAAATAATCGCAGGAGACCCCGTGAAGGTCCTGAGAACTTCAATTTCAGTGCCAGGGAAGAAAACCCCTATAGTACAGTTGAGCGCGGGTTTTCCTAAGAAATGGTCGATTTTTCCGCCAAATTCAAAAATTAAGAACCCAGGACTCGGCCCGTAGTAAGCCGAGAACTATTATGGCCATATTTCGGTAAAATATGGAGCTCCGGAGAAGAAAACAATGGCGATTATCGAGAGTTTGAAGGCAGCGAGAGGGGTGCGCGAGGGAAAAATTCTGTCACTCAAGCAAGCCTCGATGCCGCCATTGAGCTCACGCTCTACGGTTGCGTATTATATAGGAACCCGGTTGGAGCATGGATTTTCTCTGGTTCTACTGGTGCGATGAATACCCTGTCGTATGAAACTTCTTTGTTTGCTTGAGGGACAAGCAATCCCCGACAATAAACTTCATTAGCCATCAATTTAACTGTTCGCCAATCTATTTTCTGACAATGAATTTCATTAGCCAGCTATTTGACTGTTCGCCCATCTATTTTTGTATGGACATACCTTCTCTCTTTGAATTACAAAATTAGTTGAAGGTATACATACCTTCCCTCTTTCAATACAACCAATGGTTGCAACAATTAGAAGTTTATTTCAATATTCATAACAAAGAAGGGGAAATATTTCATTTTCTTAACTGAAGTTAGGGGACCATGCTCAAACTTGGTGAGAAAATCACATGCATATGCTTAGTTTAGAGAATAATCCTTCGGGGGTTCTTTAAACCCTCACTAAATCCCAATTCTACCCTATTGGGTATGAAGATGCCTAATGGACCTATCAACATTACTTCTGAGAGAAACAAGGACAAAGTGTGTAAGAGTACACCATTGAGTTTAGAAAAATGACCATTATGTTGGGCATGTTTCCTAAGAACCTAAGTGTACTCATAAAGTATTTGGGTGGTCTATACAATCATTTACAAAGGTAAGTGATGATCTTTAAACCTAGGATAATTGATGAGGTATTTGTGCAAGAATAATATCTAGAGAATATGGACAGGAAGAAAGGAAAACAAAATGGTTCCAAGATAAAAGACTACCAAGATGCTTTCGTGGAGGGAAAAAAGTGGAAAATAAAGGACAAGAAGACAACAACCAGTGTACATCAATGAAACGATCCAAACAACCATTTTAACCATTTCCATATCAATGGTCAAATTGAAGATAATTGTTAGAAACTGCATCTACAGTTAAATCCAAAGAGTTGCAACAAATATGCCAAGAAGAAAAACATACTAGCTATATATTCAAGCAACCAGGTAGAGAAAAAAAAATATTACAAAGAACTCAACATAATTGAGTTTTTTTAAGGGGGAATTCTAAAACCAATATTTAATTCAAAATAATATAATGAAATGTGAGTTACAAAGGTGGATTATCTGTTTTATTATGATTCACAGGCCAACCTCAGAGCAAAATATCTGGTCAACAATCTTGGATTTGAAGTTCATGGCCATGAGGTTCACCCATATCGATTGGAATGGATAAATCAGGATGTGTAGCCTGGGGTCACTACGTAGTGTAAGATCATTTTTTTTTTATAAATTTAGACTATATTGATGAAGTGGATTTAGACATAGTACCACCTGATGTCTATGGTGTAGTGTTTGAAAGCCCCTAGATGTGCATGTGAGGAATGCAATATTCATGAGGAGAGAAAACCAATATTTCTTAATAAAGGATGGAAAGTCCATCATCAATGCACAAAAAGGTAAATCCAAGATCTTTTTTGTAAGTGCTAAGCAAGTCAAAAAATTGATCATTTTGAGTAGGACATTTGTATTACTCTTCTCAAGAGAGAATTGATTAGGAGATGGATTAGTAAAGGTAAAGACATATCTAGAAGGATGTACAAAAGGGTAGAAACATTATTTGGTGGAGATTTTTCAAGCATATGGAAGAATTTTCTAGGAACCTAAAGGGTTACAACTAAGAGGAAAGTGGAGCATGAGATACAGTTTTTACCTAACTCTCCATTTCCAAACATTGGATTCTATAGACAATGCATCCTAGAAGAAAATGAAGTGAAGAAATAGTTGCAATAGCTATTGGAACATGAATTAATTTGACCAAGCACCTCACCTTGTAGGTCACCTATCATCATAGTACTCAAGAAGGTTGGGACTTGGAGAACTGTATCAACTCTAGAGGTTTGAATAAGATCGCCTTCAATAATCAATACCCTCTACCCATGATTGATAAATTTTTATATTAGTTGTAGCATGCTAAGTACTTCACCAAACTAGATCTCAAATTGAGATAGAGTTAGGTACGATTTAGAGAATAAGACACCTAGAAGACTACCTTCAAGACAAGGTAAGGTCTATATGAATGGTTGGTAACGCCTTTTGGTTTGTGTAATGCACCTACTACATTTATGGATTTGATTAATGATGTATTGCATCCCTTTCTAGATTCATTTCTAACGATGTACTCATATGATATATTGGTTTGCAACTCTACCTAGGAAGAACATATATCTCAAATCTCATGCAGGTGTTAGAGACCTTGAAAAAGCATCAATTGCTAACAAGCATTAAGAAATGTGAATTTGGTCAGTAGTGATTGGTGTATTTGATTTATGTGATTGGTGGAAGGGAAATCAAGATATATCATGTGAAGATGGAGGCCATCCTCAAGTTTCCAGCCCCTACTATTGTCATTGATGTTAGGAGTTTGTGGTAGTATCAAGGTACTTATGGAAGTTTAGAACATTCTTCCTAGTTATGGCTACACAAATCCATGCCATACTAGTGAGTGGTAAGAGTTTATAGTGTTGTACAAAAGGATTTCATGAGTTGAATCTAAGAATTAGTCCAACACCATGAATTGAAAGGAGACCATCATCCACATTGGTCACTAGCCACTACAATATTTTCCATCTTAGAGTAAGATTCAACAAACCAAACACTACAAGTGGATGGGTTTTTTACAATAATTTCATATTATCATAAAATATTTAAAGGGAAGCACTAATAAGTTGGTAGAAATGATTTAAAGGCCATCGACATCCATGTTCATAACCTTGGGTACTCTTATGCACATGAAACCTTTCACCCACAATGCATACAAAGAGACATACATAGAATATGAGGACTATAAAGAGGTATTTTAATAGCTACAAGGCCAAGCTTGCATGGAAGAAGGTGATGGTAAGGTTGACTATCATCTCCAGGATGGGTTGCTCTACAATCTATATAAGCTATATGTTCATAAAGGTGAGAGATTGAAGCTTATCAAAGAGGCTCACACCTCCAAATTTGTAGGACATTTTGGTGTTGGGAAAAAAAATTCCAATTGTTGGTAATTGTCAATTGCTCACACCTCCATGGATTTTGTGGGTGGTTTTCCAAGAACAAGGGAGGGACATGGGTATCTATTGCGGTAGTTGAAAATTTTAGTAAGATGTGCATTTTCATGCCTTCTTAAGGAAATCAATGGGTAAGATGTAGTAAACATGTTCTTTGACAAGGCTTGATGCATTTTGGGATACCAAGGAGCAAAAGTTAAAAGTAAACCATTTTCGCATTCAAATATATTTACAGTAGTAATTAAAGTAAAGTATAACAATCTTTCTTATATATATCAAATTTGTACGTAGTGGAAGTTGTGGGATTTTTATTGAAAAAGGTGTTGAATGGCATTTCACGTTGTTTTAGTTATGTGAAAGTGTTTTAAACTAGATTATTATATAATTTTTTATTTATTTTAATATTTGTTTTTATGGAAAATTGAAGTTATTGGTTTATAAGGTTTTTTTAGGGCAGGTTTTACTTTCATGACTTAAAGTCCAAAATCCTCCAACACACATTCAAGTGCATTTTTTGGACTCAAAACCTTGCAAGTGAAGTTTCTAGCCTCTTGATTTTGTTATATCATTGGGAGCTTTTTAAGTATGAAAGGATCACATCATTTCAAATTGGTATGAGTTATACCTCTCGTAAGTTGACTTATCGTGTCAACCACCATGGAACCAAGAGGATGCCATGTGAACTTCCATTATTCACACATGTGGAGCTAGTCATGTGTGGACTTTCAAAACGAATCTATAGGGTCCAAAACCTTAACAATAATTAGTGACTGCAACATGCAAATACTCTAGCCCTAATCCTAGATAATTATCAAGACATTGTTAAGCAATGGGTTGTTAGGATAGGAAGTAGTACCATTCTTATTGTATTATTATTGTTTTGTAATTGAGCATAACACATGGGATTGGGATATTGAATTATTACACAAGAAGTACAAGATCTTGTAGCAGGCATACTAGAAACAATGTCCATGGAAACTCCATAGTTAATGCCTTTTCTTTGTATTTTCATTTCATAACTAAGACAAAAAGAGAAAGACAAAGACCTCCTTTTCTAGCTAGGTTTTTCTCCTATTAGGTTTTCCCAAGGTACACCTTGTGTTCATTGTGTGGATGGTGTGTTATTTTCTTAACATCTTTCATAATTTTAGTTTCACTTTAATTCAATGATTTTTGTGCTAATCTAGTAATATTAAATCTCAAAACTAAAGTAAAACATTGCCTAATAAGATATTGCAAAGTATTATAAAATCTGTTGTGGAAAACTGCGCTAGTCGAATATCCCTGGTAGTTTATAGATCATATTGATCTCAAAGTAGATTTCTTTGGTCTTTTTGTGGGAAGTTGTAGGTTCTAGAAATAATTGGCATAAGAAAGAAGTATTAAAATTCTAACCATGGTAGATGAGTACAATGATAATCCATGGGATGATTCATAGGAGATATTTTTTAAGTGGAAAGCACGAGCTATTGACATCTCTCGCAACATGGCCATTTTCATGGAAATGTTAGAGAAAAAGTTTATACCTTTTGGGGACTTTGGTGGATCTAACTTAGACTCTAGATCAAATGAGAAATATGGAGATAACAAAGACGTAAGAAAAAGACTCAAAAAAGGATCTAGATAAAGAGATACCAAGTTTGAATACTATCACTTCTTCCCAGTCTCTCTTTAAAGTGGAAGCAAAAGTGGACATCAAACCATACCAAGGTGATAATGATGATGTTAAATAGAATCAATGGTTGCAACAATTAGAAGTTTATTTCAATGTTCATAACAAAGAAGAAGGGGAAAATATTTCATTTTATTAACTGAAGTTAGGGGACCATGCCCAAACTTGGTGAGAAAATCACATGTAGATGCTTAGTCTAGAGAGTGATCCTTTGGTGACTAAGTGGAAGGTTCTTAAAACCCTCACTAATTCCCAATTATACCCTATTGGGTATGAAGATGTCTAATGGATCTATCGACATTACTTATGAGAGAAACAAGTACAAAGTGTGTGATGCAGACCCCCTATCCCTCCTCAGGGCTACGTGACCTCCCGGTCAGGATCTTCTAGTTCAGGGCCGAAATGGCTCTGATGGTTCCAATCTGGAACCCTCCTTTTCAAATCCACAGGCCCTTCTCTGTGTCCACTCGTGCGACCAAGCGCTAGGCTCACGTTCTCCACTCCTTGTGACCGTGGGCATGACCACAGACTTGGCCCAAAAGGCGCACCATGTTTCGTGACCCCAGGCTTTCCAATACAATAAATCCTTGGCTCCTCCAAGTCCCAAATGTCGAAATCCTGATAAAACGAGATCTATGGCTTAGATCTTCCTTGGATCGACGACTACTCTTGTTTCGACGTTTCACGTTTCGCGACTTTGCATCTTATGGAGCTGTCCACTCCTCTTCCTGGTCACCGAAACTGTGAAATTTCCCCCACTACAGATCAACGGCTCTAGGCCTTCGAAGATCTGACGGATCTTATATTTTTGGGGTTACACCGGTCGAGAGTCTCACCCTGTTGACCCTTGTACTCCCGATTTCCCAAATGCCAAAATCTTGAGGCGCTTGATCAACGGTTCTAGGCCCTCGAAGATCTGACGACTTCGATCTTTTCGGGGTTCCACCAGTCAAGAGTCTCACCCTGTTGACCCTTGTACTCCCGGTTGCCGAAATGCGGAAATGTCGAAAGATCGAGGCGTTGGATCAACGGCTCACAACGCCCTCCATATCTACGATCATATCTCTTCCCTGTCACTGACCTCCTCGTAACTCCACTTGGTCCAACGACTTGCAGTGTTTCGCAACTCTCCTCGAGATTTCTCCTCCATCTGTTTAGATCTTCGAGACCTCCCCTCCTGGACCTACACAGTGTTAAAGCCTGCACTCCTACCTCAAATCGGATGGTCTACGAGATTCTCCATCGCGATCCAACGCTCGACGACGTTATTCCTCCTGAGATTTTACTCGCTTCAGACTTAGAAGATTTTCTAAGTCTTAAAAGGCTCGACCTCCGTTCCTATCGAGGAATAGGTTCCTAGATCTCAATAACACTTCCCGATGTGTTACCCCTCCTGAGATTTGTCTAGTTCAGACCTCGATTTCCCACGTACTCCTTGCGTCTGAGGGATTTCGATAATTCAGATCCATGGTATTTCTCGTAGAGAAATTCCTCCCAATTTCCTTGCATTCCTCTCTGGCTCGATGCACACCTTGCAGAGATTCAAATGAAGAGAAACAATTGAAACTAAAAACTAACAGTCATAGTCCCATCCTCCTCTGTGGAGATTCATTCACTTGTTCATGAAAACATAAATAACAGAAAAATCACAAATAACATTCACACACGCATTTGGATATTTTTTTCCTTCTGTTCTATTCACAAGTGCTGAAACGGCTATCAAATACATTCAAATTACAGTAACTCAAAAACTGATATCTCCTGCTAACTCGTAGTTCTCTCTTACAACAAATTACTGTCTGTATTGTCGCTCCCTCTCTATCTGGGCGTACAAACTTCTACTTAATTAAAAAATGTTTCTAGGGTTTCCCCTGGCTACTTGCCTACTCTAAAATTCATCCTATGCTATCTTAGTCTAGTCGCACTCCAGATCCATAGTGGAAACTCCTACTCTGTTTGCGATTTTCAAAATGTGCCTCAAAGGGTAAAATCCGGCACTAGTTCAGGCATGCCTCCAAAGGTAAATTCCGACGCGGAGTTAAGGTGGATTTCAAAATCACTGCAATTGCCAACGTCGAAGTTCTGGAAGAACTCTCACATGTGGAGTGGTCCTGCCTCTACGCGCTGGCCAACGATGCTCTTGCATCATACTCCCCTTGACCAAAATTCATGGACTCCTGTCCATGAGATTCTCTACTGATTTTCCCTGCTTCTTGATAGCAACTTCGTTTTCCCAACTGGCATCTTCGATTGGGTGTCCCTTCCATTTGAACAGATACTCAAAATAGGTTTTCCTTTGGGTCTTCTTGCCAATCCTCTGATCAACAATTTTCTCCATCTGCAGCTTGTCTGCCACAGGCATTTGTTTCTCCCACTGAATTTTTCCTTGAGCTTCTGACCCTTCTATGTCATCCTTCTTGTATGGATACAGGTCTGAAACATTGAATATGGGTGAAATGCCCACACCATCTGGCAGCTCAATCTCATAGGCGTTTGCATCAAACTTCTTCAAGATCTTACAGGGTCCTATCTTTTTCATCTTCAACTTGTTGTATGTTCCCCTAGGGAACCTTTCCTTCTTGAGATGTGCTAAAACCTGATCTCCTACTTCAAATTGAAGTTCCCTACGATGTTGGTCAGCTATGTGCTTGTATTTCTTATTAGAACTCTCTAATTGTCCTTTGATTTGGCTATGGAGTTGCTCCATCTCCGCAGCAAAATCCTCTGCTCCAGCGCTCCTGATATTGCCCTGTTCCAAGTCTCTCAACTCAGACACTCCCCTGGGTTTCATCCCATAGAGTATTTGGAATGGAATCCTTCCAGTGCTCCTGTTTGGTGAGTCATTGTATGCAAATTCTGCTTGTGACAGAATCTGATCTCATTGGTTATGATGTTTAGTAACTAAACTCCTTAATAAATTCCCCAAACTTCTATTTACCACTTCAGTTTGCCCATCTGTTTGAGGGTGATAATTTGAGCTGAAGGACAAATTCGTCCCCATCTTCTTCCACAACGTCCTCCAAAAGTGACCAACAAATTTTGTGTCTCTTTCTGAGACAATGCTCCTGGGTAGGCTGTGAAGTCTCACAACTTCCTTGAAAAATAGATTTGCAACATGAGTTGCGTCACTAGTCTTCTGGCATGGGATGAAATGTGTCATCTTTGAAAATCTATCCACCACCACAAATATGGAATCGAATCCTCTTTGTGTTCTTGGCAATCCCAACACAAAATCCATGCTTATTGCATCCCAAGGCCTCTCTGGTATTGGAAATGGTTGATACAACCCAATTTTTTGTCTTTTCCCCTTAGCATGTTGGTAGATTCTACATCTGTTCACAAACTTTATCACTTATGTTCTCATACCTGGCCAATAGTATGAGTTGCTCAACTGTGCAAACGTTTTATCATGGCCGAAATGTCCAGCCAATCCTCCACTGTGCTTTTCCTTTAGAATATTATCCCTTATTGAGCATTTTGGTATGCACAACTGATGTCCTCTGAACAACAATCCTTCCTGAATCATGCATTCTGTCCATTGACTCCTATCTCTCAACACATGGTTAGCACAAGCCACATATGTCTCCTTGAAATCTACATCATCATGATACATGTCCTTAAGGTGTTCAAACCCTAAGGTCTTCACCTGGAATTCCTGCATGATCAAACATCTCCTGCTTAACGCATCAACAACCTTGTTAGCATTCCTCGCAATATGTTTTATGAAAAAAGTAAAGTTTTGCATAAATTCAACCCATTTTGCATGCCTCTGATTCAGTTTTTCTTGTCTGGTTATGAATTGTAAAGCTTGGTTATCGCTATACAAGACAAATTCTTGCGGGACAAGATAATGCCTTCATTTCTTCAAAGCTTGAATTATGGCATAAAACTCCTTGTCATAGGTGGAGTATTTCTTCTTAGTCTCATTCATCTTCTCGCTGAAGCATGCAATAGGTCTGTTATCCTAACTCAAAACTTCTCCAATCGCAATTCCACTTGCATCACATCTCACTTGAAATGTCTTTTCGAAATTCGGCAAGACCAGGATTGGTCATTCCGTCATCTTCTCCTTTAATAGGTTGAATCTCTTTTCGGCCTCTTCTGTCCATCTAAAAGACTTGTGTCGCTTCTTTACTGTATCCATAATGGGTGCACAAATCCCACTGAAGTCTCTAATTAACTTCCTATAGAAGCTTTCTAATCCATGGAAGCTCCTTACCTCGAACATGCTTCTTGGTGTCGACCATTCTCTGATCACTTTCACCTTCCATGGATCCATCTTCAGTTCATTCGAAGAGATAACGAAACCCAAATAAATGAGTTATGTCTTCATAAAAGAGGACTTCTGCAAATTGATCAACAACTTCTCCTGTTGTAGCCTCCTCAATACTAGCGTTAGGTGCCTCAAATGCTCCTCTTTAGTCTTGCTAAAGATCAATATATCGTCCAGATATACAACCACAAACTTACCAATGAAATCTTTCAGAATTTCATTCATCAACCTCATAAAAGTACTCGGGGCATTTGTTAAGCCAAATGGCATAACCAACCACTCGTATAGACCTTCGCTTGTCTTAAAGGTTGTTTTCCATTCATCACCTTCTCTCATTCTAATATGGTGATATCCACTTTTCAGATCTATCTTAGAAAATAAATTTGCTCCACTTAAGAAATCCATTAAATCATCCATTCTTGGTAAAGGAAATCTATACCTGATGGTGATCTTGTTGATGTCTCTCGAGTCTATGCACATTCTCCATCCTCCATCTTACTTTGGGCTCAACACAGTTGGTACTGCGCATGGACTGAAGATCTCTCTGACCAAACCTTTGTCTAGAAACTCTTGGACTTGGTCCTTCACTTCTTCATTTTCTCGAGGTGTCAATCTGTACGCTGCTTTGTTTGGAAGACTTTCTCCTGGTATCAAGTTGATATGATGACTGATACTCCTGATGGGTGGCAATGAGTTTGGCAGCTCATCCACCACTATATCAACAAAATTATCTAGCAGCTCCTGAACTTCTTCAGGAAAATCATCCATCAATGTACTCGTAAGGATGACTCTGGGATTCCTCACCACAATGAACTACATCTCCTATTCTTCCTTGACTTCTTTCAGGAGTTCCTTCCCACTCATGAGAAGTAGGCTTGTGCTGGCTTCCTCCCTTACTCTCTTCTCCTCTATTGGCAACAACATATGCGTCCTACCATTCTTTTCTAATGTATATGTGTTTTTCCTCCCATCATGAATGACATTTCTATCAAACTGCCATGGTCTTCGCAACAGAATATGACATACGTCCATGGGAATTACATCACATAGTATTTCATCTTTATATCCTCCTATTTTAATTTCAACCAAGCATTGTTTAGTGATCATTACCCGGGGTCCTTTTTGTAGCCATGAGACCTTGTATGGTTTTGGATGTCTAGTTGTCTTCAGCTCCAATTTATCCACCATCTCTGTGGATAATAGGTTGTTAGTACTCCCACTGTCAATGATCACCTTGCACACTTTATCCTTATTCTTGCAAGCTGTCCTGAAGAGACTATTTCTCTACACTGGCTTTTCAATTTCTGCCTCCGGTTTCAAGAGAACTTTTCTCAACATTAGGGATGCTCCATCCTCTGTTCCCTCTACTTATACATTTCTTCGTTGGGCTTCTGAAATGTGAGCTTCTCCTCCTTTCTTCTTTTTCTCGGGGCATTCCCAAGACATGTGTCCTATCTTTCCACAGGCATAACATCTTACTCCTCCTCTACCTCTTCCTCTAAAAGAGTTTCTTCCACCACTCTGTCTTTCTCAAGAACTTCCTCCTCGTTCTGAGTGATTGTGTGGTTTCTCAGCCTCGTCCTTAGACTGATGTGCTCTGTTGCGGTTAAATCCCTTGCTTTTTCTTGGGACCGAGATTTTACCTCTTCCTCGCTTGTTCTGTTTTCTGGCCAGCTTCTCTTCTACCTTAAGCACAAACTGATAAGCATCTTCCACGATTATGACTGAAATCATGCTGAGTTCATCTTGGATCTCATATCTCAATCCATTTATATATCTGGTGACTTTCTCTTTGTCTCTCTCCTGTTGTTCGATTCTGATGTTCAGTCGATAGAACTCCTCGGTGTACTCCTTAACTGTCATCCCTTTCTGTTTCAGGTTCTGCGTTTTCCTGAACAGATTTATCTGATAATCTTTGGGTATGAACTTAGCCTTCAGCTTGGCTACCATTCTGTCCCAACTCTTTATCCTTTGTTTGCCTTTGCTTCTTCTCTCAGCTTGTATTTCATCCCACCACCGTGCTGCATGTCCTTTTAACCTGGTGACTGTCTGCTTTACCTTCTTCTCCTCATCGACGTCTTCATAATCGAAGTGTCTGTCCATGGAACTTATCCAATCCAACAGTTCTTCAGCATCTAGGTTTCCCTCATACATGGGAACATCTATTTTTGCTCTGCCTCCCAGTCTGGCAATTGCTCTCAACAAACGTCCTTCTACAACATCCTCTCCTGCAGCTTCTTCGACTTCAACCTCTTCACTTTCTACTTCACTGACGTCTCTAGCGTCAGGTGCTATTCTCTGTGCTGCTTCCATTGTTTCCAATCTGGCACGAAGTTCTCACATCTCCCTCTCTACAACACGGTTGGCTAAAGGTACCTCTTGTCTCCTTGGCGACATTGTGTTGAGTGCTTGTCACACACAAAGTAAAACTCCGAGTTCTCTGTCTCTTCCTCTTTTTTTCGCCTGAAGTCTACAGACGAAGAACCTTCTCTGATACCACCTGATGCAGACCCCCTATCCCTCCTTAGGGCTGCACGACCTCCCAGTCAGGATATTCTGGTTCAGGGCTGAAATGGCTCTGCTGGTTCCAATCTGGAACCCTCCTTTTTGAATCCACATGCACTTCTCTGTGTTCACCCGCACTACCAAGCATCAGGCTCACATTCTCCACTCCTTGTGACCGTGGGCACGACCACGGACTTGGCCCAAAAGGCGCACCGCGTTTCATGACCCCAGGCTTTCCTATACGATAAATCCTTGGCTCCTCCAAGTCCCGAATGCCGAAATCCCGATAACACAAGATCTACAGCTCATATATCCCTTGGATCGATGGCTACGCTTGTTTCGACATTTTGCGTTTCGCGACTTCGTGTCTTACGAAGCTGCCCACACCTCTTCCCGGTCACCGAAACCGCGAAATATCCCCCACTATAGATCAACGAATCTAGGCCTTCAAAGATATGATGACTCCGATATTTTTGAGGTTCCACCGGTCGAGAGTTTCACCCTGTTGACCCTTGTACTCCCAGTTGCCGAAATGCTGAAAGCTTGAGGCACTTGATCAATGGTTCTAGGCCCTCCAACATCTGACGGCTCCGATATTTTCGAGGTTCCACCAGTCGAGAGTATCACCCTATTGACCCTTGTACTCCCGGTTTCCTAAATTCCAAAATGACAAAATCTTGAGGCACTGGATCAACGGCTCACAACGCCCTCCAGATCTACAGTCATATCTCTTCCCCATCACTGACCTCATCGTAACTCCACTTGATCCAATGACTTGTGGTGTTTCACGACTATCCTCGAGAGTTCTCCTTCGTCTGTTCATATCTTCAAGACCTCCCATCCTGGACCTACACAGTGTTAAAGCCTGTGCTCCTACCTCAAATCGGACAGTCTGCATGATTCTCCATTGCGATCCAATGCTCGACGACGTTATTCCTCCTGAGATTTTACTCGCTTTAGACTTAGAATATTTTCTAAGTCTTCTAAGGCTCGACCTCCGTTCCTTCTGAGGAATAGGGTCCTAGATCTTGATAACACTTCCCGAAGTGTTACCCCTCCTGAGATTTGTTTGGTTCATAGCTCGATTTCCTGCGCACTCCTTGCGTCTGAGGGATTTCGATAATTCAGATCCATGGTATTTCTCGTAGAGAAATTCCTCCCGATTTCCTTGCGTTCCTCTCTCGCTGAATGCACACCTTGCAGAGATTCAAATGAAGAGAAACAATTGAAACTGAAAACTAACAATCATAGTCCCATCCTCCTCTGTGGAGATTCATTCACTTGTTCATGAAAACAAAAATAACAGAAAAATCGCAAATAACATTCACATACACGCATTTGGATCAATTTTTCCTTCTGTTCTATTCACAAGTGYYGAAACGGCTATCAAATACATTCAAATTATAGTAACTCAAAAACTGAGATCTCCTGCTAACTCGCAGTTCTCTCTTACAACATATTACTCTCTGTATTGCCTCTCCCTCTCTATCTGGGCGTACAAACTTCTACTTAATTMAAAAATGTTTCTATGGTTTCCCCTGGCTACTTGCCTACTCTAAAATTCATCCTATGCTATCTTAGTCCAGTCGCACTCCAGAGTCGTAGTGGAAACTCCTGCTCTGTTTGCGATTTTCAAAACATGCCTCAAAGGGTAAAATCCGACACTAGTTCAGGCATGCCTCCAAAGGTAAATTCCGGCGCGGAGTTAAGGTGGATTTCAAAATCGCTGCAACTGCCAACGTTGAAGTTCTGAAAGAACTCTCACGTGTGGAGTGGTCCTGCCTCTACGCGCTAGCCAATGATGCTCCTGCATCAGTGTGTAAGAGTACACCATTGAGTTTAGAAAAATGGCCATTATGTTGGGCATGTCTCCTAAGAACCTAAACATACTCATAAAGTATTTGTCTGGTCTATACAATCATTTAGAAAGGAAATTGATGATCTTTAAACCTATGATAATTGATGAGGTATTTGTGCAAGAAAAATATATAGAGAATATGGACATGTAGAAAGGAAAACCAAATGGTTCCAAGATAAAAGACCACCAAGATTTTTCCATGGAGGGAATGAAGTGGAAAATAAAGGACAAGAATACAACAACCAATGTAAATCAATGAAATGCTCCAAACAACCATTTTAACCATTTCCATATCGATAGTCAAACTGAAGATATTTTTGGAAGTTGAATCTAGAGTTAAATCCAAAGTATTGGAACAAATATGCCAAGAAGAAAAACATACTAGCTATATATTCAAGCAACCAGGTAGAGAGTAAATCAGATATAGATGAAAATATTGTCTACACTACAATGCAGAAGGAAGTGAATATCAATAGCTTCCATCCCAAGGAAGATATGGAGATGAATAAACTCTTCCATATTAAGATCCAAGTCAAGAAGACAAAATAGATATTTCATTAGAACTTGAAAAACAAATATTACAAAGAACTCAACATAATTGAGTTTTTTTAAGGGGGAATTCTAAAACCACTATTTAATTCCAAATAATATAATGAAACATGAGTTACAAAGGTGGATTATCTATTTTATTATGATTCATAGTCCAACCTCATAGAAAAATATTTGGTCAACAATCTTGGATTTGAAGTTCATGGCCATGAGGTTCACTCATATCCATTGGAATGGATAAATAAGGATGTGTAGCTCGGGTTCACTAAATAGTGTAAGATCAATTGTTTTATAAATTTAGACTATATTGATGAAGTGGATTTAGACGTAGTACCACCTTATGTCTATGGTGTAGTGTTTGGAAGCCCCTAGATGTACATGTGAGGGATGCAATATTCATGAAGAGAGAAAAACAATATTTCTTAATCAAGGATGGGAAGTCCATCATCAATGCACACAAAGGTAAATCCAAGATCTTTTTTGTAAGTGCTAATCAAGTCGAAAAATTGATCATTTTGAGTAGGAATTTTGTATTACTCTTCTCAAGACGGAATTGACTAGGAGATGGATTAGTAAATGTAAATGAATCTATTGACGGATGTACCAAACGGTAGAAACATTAGTTGGAGTATATTTTTCAAGCATATGGAGGAATGTTATAGGAAACTAAAGGGTTACAACTAAGAGGAAAGTGGAGCATGGGATAAAATGTTTACCTAAATCTCCATTTCCAAACATTAGATTGTATAGACAATTCATCCTAAAAGAAAATGAAGTGAAGAAACAGTTGCAATAACTATTGGAACATGAATTAATTCAACCAACCACCTTACCTTGTAGGTCACCTATCATCATAGTACTCAAGAATGTTGGAACTTGGATAATTCTATCAACTCTAGAGGTTTGAATAAGATCTCCCTCAATAATCAATACCCTCTACCCATGATTGATAATATTTTATATTAGTTGTAGCATGCTAAGTACTTCACCAAGCTAGATCTCAAATTGAGATAGAGTTAGGTTCGATTCAGAGCATAAGACACCTAGAAGACTACCTTCAAGAAAAGGTAAGGTCTTGGTACTGAGTAGATGCCATGCCAACTTACATTACTCACACATGAAAATGAAATCGTGCATTTACTTTCAACAAGATTCTAGAGGATTCAAAACCTTAACACTATTTGGTAGTTGTTGCATGCAAAAACCTTAACCCTAACCTTAGATGGCTATCAAGACCTTGTTAAAAAACAGGTCACTAGGATAGGAGGAGGTTTCATTCTAAATGTATTGTTATTGTTCCATAATGTAGTAGAGAATATTGGAGTGGAATATTGAAGTAGATTAAAGAAATCAAAAGTTTCTATAGCTCCCACGCTAGCCATAGTGTCCATGGAAACTCCATAGTGAGTACCCTTTCTTTGTATTTGCATTTCATAACTAAGAAGAAAGGAGCAAGCGATAGGAATCACCTTCTAGTTGGTTTTTTCCCATTTTATGTTTTCCCATGGTACATCTTGTGTCCATTGTGTGGATTGTGTGGTATTGGTTAGCTTCTTTCATTTCAATTTCACTTTAATTTAGTAATGTGTGGGCTAAGTTGGTATTATTAATTTTGAAATCTAAAGTAAAATACTACATAATAAAAGATTGGCGAGTATCATAAGATTTTTCGTGACAAACAATTTAGTGAAACATCAATTGTAATTTATAAATTATAAAGGAATGAGAGATATCTATACTCACAAAACCTGTCATTCAAAACAAGTTGTTTTCCAATTCTATCTACCACCTGTCCACCACAATTGGCATTTGATTTATCATTCCACATGTATGTTTCCTTTAGTCAAAGTCACATAGGTACAGTGAAGGGGGATGAGGAGGATCCTTCAGAAGAACCCATATACATGTCCTCTATCTTTAGCTTGGATTACCTACCTCATCTCTAGAGGTATCGTCTCATTCAAATTATTTGAGTCAATAATATTGAAAAACCAAAACAAGCCTGTATGATATAAACCATCCTTAAGTATTTATTGGTGCTTCAATGTGAAATGAAATTAAAGTAGAGACATGAGAAATTAAATTAAAGTAGAGACATGAGAAATTAAATTAAAGTAGAGACATGAGATTAAAGTGATATCAAATTGGTGATATTCCCAAACGCCTTTGGAATTTCACCCAACAAGTTATTTACTCCAAATGCCCCACACCATCAATCTAGCTAAAATTCACATTCATATACCCATGTAACAATTTATTAATTAAAAACATAATGGTGGAAAAAATATCACTTACATATATTTCATGAGAGTTAAGGAATCTATTAATGCATGGATCCATCCATGCAAAAGGTTGTATCTCAAATCTCTGTCAGTTTAAACAACACAGTTAATTCCTGTCACTAACAAACCTTGTTCATTCCCAATAATTTTTCAGATAAATAACATGGATAAGAATTACATCATTTTTTAATTACCTTATATGTTTGAGAATGATGATGGCCCATTATAGAGAAATAACATAAGAAATGTGAATATGCATGGGTATGCATGACTAGAGTGGGAAATTAAAGAAAATATGTGCAAAATAGTAAATCTCACCAAATGATACAAGCACTCCCTCTCCTCATGCCCATCAAATCTATAACACTTTCCATATGTGTTACACATCAAAATGTCACGCTTAAGTATCTCACCCTAAGTGTCGCAAGTGTCGTATGCACCTTGGTAAGTGTCGCAAGTATCGACAAGTGTTGTATGCACCTTACTAAGTGTTGCATGCACTTTTCTATGTGTTTATATGTGTTTTAACCCCTTGAAACCATCAAAGAAAATTTTTCATAATCCCTAAGTCATATTGGAGGAAGAAACCCATTATTTCAAGGCTAGAAACATAATTTTTACTTGAAAAATCAACAAATTTTTGGGCATTTTTGAAGGGTAGCACACCCCTGGCCATGCTTAGGGAGTGCTACCCCATAGATCAACCCCATTTACGTTATTTAGGGAGATCTAATCTAGGATCAACGCTCTATCTCTAACTATAGGGGAGCGTTGATCTTGGTTAGAGGAAAATGTGGAGAATCCCACCTCTTTCTGAAGGCCAACTCTTGGAGATGAGGTTGGTTTGGATTGAATACTATCCTAGGATAAGATACTAACCTAAAGGAGTCATATCATCAACTAACCCCCAAATCTACTCATAGTGGTTGAGCCTCCCAAGCCTATAAAAGGAGGCCATTCCAAGGTGAAAAAGAGAAGATTTCAGATATCAAACTTATGATCTTGGTAGCATCATGCAAGGGATGGACAAGGAGAGCTTGGAGGATTGTTGTATCATCATCCATGTTTGTAAGTATTCTCTTTGGGTTCTCATTTTAATATACTTGGCCTATTCCCTTCTAGTTTGTGTATATTTACATATGCTTGTCCATTTTGGATGAATTTGTTTCACCTATTATGGTAGAGTAGGAGTTTCCTTGTTTCTCTTTTTTGTCCATTGTTTTGCAGGTATCAAGCTGTGTGAACGAGCTTGGATATCAAGCTCTGATTAGAGAAACAAGGACAAACACCAGAAATAGGTACGATCACCTTTTCTCCTTCTCTCTTTTAAACTAGTTAAATAAATCGTAAAGGGATGTTAGTGTCCATTTGTATCTTTTTGTCTTGGTCTAGGGGTCATTAATCCAAGGGAATATCCACCTATCCATAGGGGGATTATTCTATAATAGAAATTGGCGACTCCACTGGGGAAGGACATTGAATTGTCTTTCCTTAGATCATCTGAACCTTTGCCTTGTTTGATCTTACTTGCTTGATTGTTTCTGAGCCTTCCCTCTTCCCTCTGCTTCCTCAAGTAGTAGTCATAGTTACCAAGCCAATCTATGTTGATTTTTTTTCTTTTTTATGCTCATTTTCAAGCATCTACAGGACTAGAGCTCCCCCAAAGTGGCTATTAGAGCGTTGGTTATTTGATTAGCGCTCCTCTTTTGTCTCTTAGGGAGTGCTATACCACTATGTATCTTTGTTTTAGGGAGAGTTTCTCTCTTTTTTTGGGTAGATCTAGGGGTTTTTGCCCTGTTTTTCTCAATCCTTTGTTGGAGGTATTTTTCCCAGAGTCTGTACTTTTTCTTGTGAATTTGTTTGGGTCGAGGAGTTGGTTCTTATCACATTTTTCATTGTCTTGTTTGAGCTTGCAACATTTTCCAAATTGTGAGATTGATTCACCTTGTTTTTTCTTGGTTTGGTTAGAGTCTTGCAAAGTTTCTGGTTATCTGACTGATTGAAAAGGTCTGCAAAGGTTTGTTGGTATTAAGTTACTTTTTAAATATTTCCTCTTTGAATGATTTGAAACTCTATGCTTACCACAACGTAGCTTGGATTCCTCTTTCTTACTTCTTTTTTTGTCAAGACATTTGAGTGATTTCTCTTTCTCCCTATCATTTTTTGCATTCTTCTTTGAAATTTCTTGTATCCCTTGAATGCTTGTCGATTTTAGAGTTCTTGATTGAACATGTTATCTCCTGCTTGTTTTCTTTCAGTCCCCGTTATCCTGTGAGTGCATGTTTTGTTTGAAATCCTTTTGTCTCTGTGTCTTTTGTATCTGCATTCAACTCTTTCATTTTGATTGAAAGTAATGGAGCATTAAAGGATTTGCATTTGCTTTATTTTGAAATCAAACAAAGAAGACAATTGCATTCTTGATTTTGGGTAGTGTAGTAGATTGCATTTGGAAATTGGGTGTTTTTGGTGAAGAAAGTTGAGCCTCTTCTCCATCCCGTATGTAGCATTCATTGAAGAAAAATATTTGCATCTCACTTTTCTGCATTCTTTTGGAGTCAAGTCTACAAACATCATAAGCTTCACTTTCACACCCTTGATTAAACAACAACCCTAAAATGAAGCACTTATAAATTGATCAGACACTTTTATATTATCTGGTAGTGAACCTACATTAGCTTAAAGTGTAGGGATTTGGAATAGGTTGTGAGGATAACTTTCCAAAGGCATAAGAAAAACATAGAATCTTGTGCTATGGAGTGGTAAATCTAATTGTTCGTATAAGCATAGTCGGGATCCCCCTCTCACATAGGGTTTAAACACGAGGTCATGTGCGGGAGAGGAGCAAATATTTCCCCTCTGAAGCTTAACCCACGTAGTGGAAAGATCATATATTGGGGGTTCTTTCTAAGAAAAGACTGGTTTCATTTGGTCTCGAAGCTTCTTGAATCTCGAATCTATTCAGGGTTCTCAGTAGTATTCTGGTCCACTTGTCTTTAGCTCTCTTGAAGAATTTCAGACTTGTTATATTTCCCATACATTCCTTCTCAACTATCGATTGTACCCGCCTGGAGGGTGACTGCGAGTTTGTAACCTTAGTTTCCTATATATGTAGGGTTGATACACAAGGTGACGGTGAAGGGGGTCTTCACTGTACCTAGGTCAGATGTTTCTCAAACTCACTCGGGATCCTTGGAGGGTACACCCACGGGTAAAACAGTGTGGAAACTTGCACCAAGGTGTAAGTACGTTAAGCATGTGACCAACATAATTGATCCACCTGCTCTATCCCATCCCATTCCTATATTGATCTCGCGATGTTGGATTTCATCACCAACTAGTGGTTTCACTGTGGAACGATTTGTTTGATTGTTTGCTTCTTAGATTTGTAGTGTGTGATGTTTTGTTTCCTTAGTGGAACTTAGGTCGAGCCAATGTCAATGGTGTCAATTCCTGGGAGTACCAACAAAGGAATCACTTTTCCCAAGGAACCTTTCACCTTTACTTCTTTTGGAAACGTTGGTCCTCCGTGCATTTCCACACTAAGTCTTCCGGGACTCACCATTAGATTACCAGTTTGGTTGTTCCTCACTCCAACAATCTCAACTTTTCCCAATGCTTCAAATGCACCTAATGCTTCAGATGTAAGCACACCACCCACAAATCAACCTCAGGTCGACCTTTCACCTTCTTCACCAGTCAGGTCTCCTTCCCTTTCTCCTTCTTCGCCTAGTGAATTCTCTAAAGCAAGTAGCTAGATTGATAAGAAGAAGAAGAAATAGAAGGGGAAGAAGAAGAAGAATCATAAATAGACCAAGCCTCCAACTGCATCAGGTCATGTTGGATTCGAGCAGCTAACTACTGTTAATTATACTGAGAGTGTTGATAAAGTCGACAAGTATAAAACGAAGAATCCTAAACCCAAATTCCCTTGTAGGATTTGTAAGGGTGACCACTTTCCAAGGAATTTCCCTAGTCTCCCCAAGGTATTAGAAATGTGGTCTTCCACGTCATCATCTCCTACTGAACATACTGGTGACACCCCATCAACTAGTGAAGTTAAGGTTGGTAAGAAGAATATAACTTTCAAATTTAGTTGTATGTTATGCAAAGGTGATCATTACTCTCACCTTTTTTACCGTATGGACGAGGCTTCTTATATTTTGGAAAAGATTCAACTTCCAAATGGTTATCATGATAATATCTCTACCAAGCTGTCATNACACCCCATCAACTAGTGAAGTTAAGGTTGGTAAGAAGAATATAACTTTCAAATTTAGTTGTATGTTATGCAAAGGTGATCATTACTCTCACCTTTTTTACCGTATGGACGAGGCTTCTTATATTTTGGAAAAGATTCAACTTTCAAATGGTTATCATGATAATATCTCTACCAAGCTGTCATTAGTTGATGGAATGGTCAATATGGTTCCATCCCCGGTCATTCTAGTTGATCAGATGGTCAATTTGGTTTCATCCTCGGTTGAAATACTAACCCAAGTAGTTGATCCAGTTCCGTCATTGATCAACCTGGCTCTTCATCTGAAAAGTGAAACCCAAGTGACTGATCAAGTTATGTCATCGATCATCCCCACTCTTCATCTGAAGAGTTCCAAAGTGGTCTATCTAGTTCCATCATCAGTCGATCCCACTCCTCCCTTGAAGAATGCCAAAGTGGTCGATCCGGTTCCATCATCGATCAATCCCACTCCTCCCTTGAAGAGTGAAATCAAAGAGGTTGATCCGGTTTCGTCATCGGTCGATCCCACTCCTCATTAAAAGAGTGAGGATGTCGATCAATTCTACCTGATTAATACGGATTCACCCAGACAAGGGGGCACTTCACCTGTCCCAATGGCACCCCCTTCAAGCAATCATATGATTTTTATTAATTGGAATCATTTGACAAAACCATGTCTTCCCTCTTACGTGCCTTTCCGAATCATCGTGCAAGTTTGTGATAGGAATATTCCTAACACTCTAATAGACGAAGGTGCTTCTGTTAACATCTTATCCGCGAATGCTTGGAAAGATTTTGGTTCCCTGCATATTTCCCATGTGACTCATAATTTGTTGACCTTTGACATAAGAGTTAGTCAACCTTTAGGGATCCTTCCTCAATTTTCGATTACTATGGGAGGAAAAACGGTCTAYGTCAATGTGATGGTAGTTCACGAACCCTTGGAATTTAACCTGCTCCTTGGGGAGACTATGTCTACGTTATGAGAGATTTTGTGTCCACTCTATTTCGAATGATATGTTTCCCTCACAACGTAAACATAGTAACGATCACCCAAMTTTCATTCATTGACCCTCATCTGATGGTCAACCATCCTCCTTCCWTGAACGATCCATACATGCCAACGATGTCCTCCCCACCACAGGTCAATTATGTAATGACTTGCCCCATGCGTTCAACCCCGCACAAGAGGGAATCTCTCCCTTCTCTTGACTTAGATCTGGTAGTTGACATGGTCATCTCTTCGATAGGGATATTAGAGGCAGATCTCCCTACCCTTATCAAGGTCGTCGACATGTATTCCTTTTGGCATGTTTTTCTTCCATCTAGCAAAGATCTCCTGGAAGCCATGGCTGATGTTTGTCCCTTGACATGTATTCCTTCCATAGTATTGTCCTCTTGGAATCCATGATCAAGGAGAGGTTTTGAGCATAGTTTTGCTTATTTGTGGAAAGCCCGTTAAAAAATGAAATAGAGATTATGAGCATATTTTTTCTTCTATGTGGAAAGCTCGTTAACAAATGAAATAGAGGTCTTAAGCATAGTTTTGCTTCTCTGTGGCAAGATCATTAAAAAATGAAAAGGAGGTCTCGAGCATAGTTTTTCTTCTCTATGGAAAACTTGTTAAAAAATGAAACAAAGGTTTTGAGCATAGTTTTGCTTCTCTGCGGAAAGCTCATTAAAAAATGAAACAGAGTTCTTGAGCATAGTTTTTCTTCTCTATGGCAAGCTCATTAAAAAATGAAACACAGGTTTTGAACATAGTTTTGCTTCTCTGTGGAAATCGCATTAAAAAATTAAACAGATGTTTTGAGCGTAGTTATTTTCATGTGTCAAGCTCGTTAAAAAATGAAAAAATTACCTCTCCTATCAAGTCGAGTCTTTTCACTAGATCTCGTAGATATTGAGTCAAGTCTTTAGTTAGATGTCGTAGATGTAAAGTTGATTCTTTTGTTAGGTCTCATATTTGAACCTTCCTTTCATCCACCCTTATCCTTTTTCTCCATCTAGTACAAAAATTGGTGACAACCTCAAAGTCGATGAATGAAATGAAGCTTGGAGGGGCATGTCTCTAGCCTTTGATTATCATTCTGGAATTAAGCTACTAGATTTTCAAGCTGGGGGTAGAGTACCAACCATCCATGGGTATCCCTCAAAACCTTTGGAAATTACGTTTGGAAATTACAAGCATAGTTTAATTTTGTTTCAAGCAAGTGTAAAAATGAAACCAATTATGAGCTTAGTTTTTGTTCTTTCTCGTGCTTGTAAATACATGAGAATGCAATCGAGTATATTTTTATCACTTTTTCAAACTCGTAAAGTTTATACGAAAAAGGAACACCCTAGAGTTTCCTTTAATCTCTTTTTAGACTCTCTAAACATGAAAATAATGTTGAGTGATCTTGCTTCCTTTCACACTCGTTAAAAGGTTCGAAAGGGCGTCTTCGGAGTAATAGTTTAGCTCTTTTTTGGACCTCAGGGACTAAAAATTACGAAAAAGGACAACCCTAGAATCTCCTTTAAGTTCTTTTTAGACTCTCTAAACATGAAAAACCATCGATTTTTCCTTCTATAGAATCACTAAAATACACATTTAAGGACCCATATGGGAACAAACCCTTACTTTTTCCAATTTGTTAAATAAAGGAAGAGGAAATTTCCAAAGTTGAGTTATATCGAGCATGTGTTACCCTCCTCGAGCTCGTTAAATGAAAAAGAGGTACTCATCTATCTGAGTGGGGGAAAAATTGAAGGAAATGAGTCAATTTTTTAGGAATCCTTTATGGCAGCTATTGTCTCCCTTGAACATGGCATTTGTTTGCGTCTCGTCCTATAGTTGGGTTATCCGCATATATCTGAGTCATACCAATTCCATTCGAAGAGTGCTCTTATTTCTGTCACATTACATTCTTGGTACTCATTGAGTCAATGTTTCCAAGTCAATTGTCGTGCCTCATCATGTTCAAGGGAGATTTCACTTTAAACCATCCATCTACAATATTGCTAGTTTCCATTTCCCGTGTCAGTCCATACTCATTTGATTCACTATCTTACATCACTTTCTTGTGTTAGTTTCATGTCGATGATGGGGGATACATTAAGGTCCTTCTTCGACGAGTATTTTCCTGTCGAATTCAACACATTATCTGGGAATTAGACTTAGAAATCAATTATTACCTTGGGATCTGCATCACTCAATGACATGCCTCCTCGCTTCTGACAGTAGGTTTACATCATTGAGCTTTGATCAGATGATTCTATGAATGTTCAACCTCAGCTCATTTATTCACGTTCACTGGAATGTACTAGGTTACCTTGGGAGTCATTGGCATCATTGATGATTTCCCTCGCACTTGTTAACAATTTACCTCAATGATTGGTAATCAAGTGGTTTATACCATGTCCAACATCAAATCATCTATTCACATGGCTAGATTCGTACCACATCGGGATTGGGATGAAGACCCTGGGTTTAGAATTCACTCAATTATTTGATTTTTCGAGGCTGTGAAGGAGATCATTTGAGCATGTTTATATATATATATATATATATATATATATATATATATATATTGTCACATAGATCCACATTTTATTGGTATGTGGCTATGTTTTATCATCTCATAGCTCCACTGTGTAGTTTTCGTGGCTACGATTAGTTCATGTCATGGAGGTATGGATCCACATTGAATCTCTAGTGGCCATATCCTTAATCAGTATTTTTTAGGGATCCACAGTGTATTGGTTGACGACCGTGATTTAAGTCATTTGGTATTCCGAGCATAGGTATGTCTGCCTCAGAAATGGAACATATACTAATATTGTTTGTAGCTTCTTCCAGGTTCTCCAACTCCACACCCTTGAATTGAAGAATTTGTAAAGTGTTTCGGCCATGAATTTCTCTTGTGACCTCACACTTTAGGGGGCAATCTGTTACACATCAAAATGTTACACTTAAGTATCTCACTCTAAGTATCACAAGTTTCATAAAAGTGTCGTATGCACCTTGGTAAGTGTCGCAAGTGTCGTCAAGTGTCACAAGCACTTTTATATGTGTTTTAATCCTTTTAAATCATCAAAGAACATTTTCCATAATCCCTAAATCATTTTGGAGGAAGAAACTCATCATTTCAAGGCCAAAAACACACTTTTACTTGAAAAATCAACCATTTTTGGGCATTTTTGAAGGGTAGTGCCCCCTTGGACATGCTTAGGGAGTGCTACCCCATAGATCAAATCCCCATTTACCTTGTTTATGGAGATTTGATCTAGGATAAACACTATGTATCTAACTATAGGGGAGTGTTGATCTTGGTTAGAGGAAAATTTGGAGAATCCCACCTCTTTTTGAAGACCAACTCTTGGAGATGAGGCTGGTTTTGATCAAATACTATCCTATGGAACTATCCTAGGATCATATCCTAACCTAAAGGATTCATATCCTCAAATAATCCCCAAATATAATCATAGTGGTTGAGCCTCCCAAGCCTATAAAAGGAGGCCATTCCAAGGTGATAAAGAGGAGATTTCAGATATCAAACTTATGATCTTAGTAGCATTGTGCAAGGGATGGAAGAGGAGAGATTGAAGGATTTTTGCATCATCATCCATGTTTGTAAGTATTTTCTTTAGGTTCTCATTTTAATATACTTGGCCTATTCGCTTCTAGTTTGTGTATCTTTACATATGCTTGTCCATTTTGGATGAATTTGTTTGACCTGTTATGGTAGAGTAGGAGTTTACTTGTTTATATTTGTTGTCCATTGCTATGAGGGTATCAAGCTATGCAAAAGGGTTTGAAGATAAATCTCGAATTGGACCAACAAGGACAAACAACAGAAATAGGTACGATCACCTTTTTCTCCTTCTCTCTTTTCAACTAGTTAAACAAATCGTAAAGGGATGTTAGTGTTCATTTGTATCTTTCTATCTTGGTCTAGAGGTCATTAATCCAAGGGAAGATCCACCTGTCCGCAGGGGGATTATACCATAACAATATGCATAATCCTTCTCAATTATCTTAACAACATTGTACCTTCATGTACAATCCTTCTCAATAATCTTGACAACAATGTGCATCAGATGTATAAGCCTTCTCAATTATTTTGACAACATTTTGATGAAAATTGATGATAATATGTTTGATATATTGTAGATTGATGGTCATTTATCCTTCCATGAAGCCTCCTTTGATCCTCTTTTGAATGCTAAATTTAGTCCCCCATAGTGTAACCTTGTCGAGGCCTATATGTTATCCATTTTCATTGTCTTGCTAAGGATTATTTAGTGGTTCTACCATCAATTCATGTTGTGGGTAATCAATTTTTTTTTGTTTCATTTAGATTGCATTAAGTATGAAAAAGAACGAATCCCTTGATTTCATTGTCCTAGATAAACTTGAACCAACATCATCGAATGAGTGGCCTATGAAAGGAAAGTAAAATTGCTGCAGACCCCCCTACTCTCCCTCGGGGCTACGTGACCTCCCGATCAAGGATCGTTAATTAATACTGAGTTGGATCAAATCCTCAAGACCTTGCTGGTCTCAAACTCAAAACACAAGCCATGTTATCACCCTCAGGGTTTTTGTAGTCATGATCTAACCATTACCGACCTGCCTGTCGATCGATGGTTCACAGAAATTGCGGGCTGTGAACGTGCTCACTCTTTATCGAAGAGCTCGGTCCCCGTAATTGGCAAAGTGCTCACCCAAACTCCTCTAAATTGTGGTCATTGATATCCTGTCTTAACAAGATCAATGGTCTTCACAAATTGCGGGCTGTGAACTAGAGCCTCCGCTAATTTTTCCTCCTCTCCCCACAATGGCTCCACACYGTCRATTTTCTGCTCGCAGATCAAYGATCCTAGTTCACTTTGGGATTTCATCTTTCGTGGTTCTCAACCTTTTTTCTTTTGCTCACTTTCACCTGGATCTCCTTTACCCGGGTCCACGATCTTTTGACACGTAACCCCTATGGATCAACGGTCACAAGCCACTTCGGCTATTCAGGCTTCAGGAGTTTCAACTCCCACCTTTGCTTTCTCCCAGAGCACTTCTACCTGAAATCGATGATCTGTCGACGTGTGTCCCTCCCTGATCAACGGTTGTGGTTCACTTATGTTCTTCGGGCTTCGAAATTTTTAACTCTCAATCTTCACTTCTTCCTAGAGTGTTTTCACCCAAATTTCATGGATCTCTGCCGTGTGTCCTTCTGAATCTGACGGTCATTATCCACTTCATCTCTTCGGACTTCATGATTTTCAACCTCCCGTGATCTCATTCCTCCCAGAGCCATTTTGCCCGAAGACAATAGATTCTTGCCCTGTATCATACGCAACAGACAATTGCGATATTCTTCGGCCTTCAGGACTTCAAGAATTTTTCAAACTTCGCAGTTGAAATCCTCCGAAGTGAAATCTCCCAGAATATCAGATCTGTCGACACGTATTTCTTGGAAACCAATGGCCTGGATCTACTTTGGCTTTAATCTCTTCGATGATTTTTCTTCCACCTTATCCACAAACTTCCGAAGTGAGCTCACTCCGGAGTTAGGGATATTTTTTCACCTGTCCCTCTTGATGATGGACGATCCCTGGACTCTTCGGGACTTCAGTGAATCCTCACTTCTATGTGCACGCAGAGACTTAACGCTTGTGCGCTTTACCCACATCCAATGGTTTGGAATGATCTTGCTCCCTCCTGGATGGATATTAGCTGGTGACTCATGAAACCTTCAGAACTTTCCCCCCTTTGAAGATTTCTCCCGTTATCTCTCTTGAGCCCTCTCTCCTTCTGCTCCTTTAACTATTTAAGGAGTTACTTCGACACTTAGTCGAATTTAGGGTCTGTGCATTCCTTGCAATAGATTCTTATGCAAGAGTTAGGTTCTTGCGGATGACTGTGCACACCTTGCAACAGTCACTTTGCACTCCTTGCAAAGGAAAAGTTTCATGCTATCTCTTATGAGCTTCTGAGTCAAGACATACTCTGTAAACGCACTCCTTATGGATTGTGTGCACGCCTTGCATGGACTTAGAGAAGAGAAAACAATTGAAACTTATACAAATATTTCACAGTTTCATATACCCAACAACACAACTCATTCATTCATGAAACAAAATAACAAGGAATTGTAAACAGTAGCGACGCCATGCATTTGAATCATTTTTCCTCTATTATATTCATTCCAAAAGTAAAAATGGCTACAACTATGATCAAACAACAACTAAAAACTCAACAATTTCCTACTAACTTGCAACAACCTCATTTGGGCGTACCAAACCTCTATTTATCTCAGAGGGTTCTTAGGGTTACTCCCCGAATACTCGTCTACTAAAAAAAAAAAAACCTAACTACTACCCAAGTTCCATTATATTCAAGACTAGGAGTGAAACTCCCAGATCACTCGTGATCATTCAACTCCCAAGCGTTTGATCTTCTTCAATTTTTCAATCAGCTCCAAAAGATTTGCAGTAAACGCCAGCGTTTAAGATTCTGAAATGATTCAAAGGTGTTGAGTTGTCCTGCCACGCGTGCTTGCTAGTGATGCTCCTGCATCAAGAAATATAGCACCATACATAATTTTAGAGGTTGAATATTTATTAATGACATGGGTATATATTTCAAAAAGTTTCAATTTGGCATTTTGATTAAGGAATCATATATCTACAAATAAATGTTGAGCATGGAAGTTTTTAGGAGCTATACATCACCCATGGCCTAATTTTCCATGTTTATTCCAAAAAAATTATTTCCCAATTTCCATTTTTTCTAAAAGTGATTTGCCCAAACTCTATAGAATAAAATTATTTTACCTTAAAAATAGCCCAAATTTTATAGAAACTATATAAAATCATTATAAATTTGAATATTTTTACAAAAATATCACCAAACATTTTATACTTTTCATATTAAGGACTAGTAAGATTGGCCAAAGTGTCTACATTCTAAGATAAATGTCCATACTTAAAATTATACCTTGTGTTGAGTGTGATTTCTTCATGATACATGTATCATTACAATTCTACACAAGATTCTATGGGTTGAAATTTTATGTGGTTACCTTGTTGAATACCCTCATCTAGTTAAGGACCCTACATTCATCAACATCAAATAAACAAACATCACAATTCATAAAACATGTTCCATGAAATGTACACACACACCCACACACACACACTCCCACCCATGCATACACACACACATATTCAACATGGTCTCAATTGTACGTTTTCTACAAAATGGCACATCTTGCCCAATATACAAAATGACAACAAATGCCCAAACACAAAAAAGTGCCATATGGTTACCTAGATACAAAATGGACAGCATTGGTCACTCATTGACCATTGCCACCCTCACCACTATCAGGGGAATCCTAGAAGTTGATATTTCTTCTCTTACTCAAAGAGGCACCTCAAGTGGTTTTGTGCCTGAGTGTGATTCGTCGCTCTAGAGACTGGAAAAAGAAAGAACAATATTATAATCTCTTTTCCACAATGCATTAACAATATTACAAAATGAAACTTTGTAATTGAAGCTAAAACAACTCACTGCAAATGATATTGACAATTATGAGGGTGTTACCGTTCTCCACAACCCTAATCTCTCAGAGATGCCACCTTGCATTAGTTACAAGGATTAAAGCATGAAATTTAAAAAAAATGCATAAAATTAATTCCATTCATGATACATAAAAAATCATCAACAAATGATCTCACCTTGAATAACTCGGGGAATGATGGAGAGTTAGCAAGTGGAGCGCTCAGCTCTACAACCTTCTTCGAGGAAACATCTACAATGGCAACCTCAGTATATGGCATAGTCTGGTCTGTAACAAAGATGATTGGTGGGTCGTGTATGGGTGCAACCACTATGGATGCATTTGATGGAAAATGTGGTGGGGGTGGGTCGCATATGGGTGCATACAATATGGATGAATGAGATGGAAAAGGTGGTGGGGGTGGGTGGCATACGAGTGCATCCACTATGGATGGATGCGATGGAAAAGGTGGTGGGGGTGAGTGGCCTACAAGTGTAGCCACTATGAATGGATTGGATAGGAAATCAGGTGGAGGAGAGAGGTGAAAAACACTCACAGGTTATACGAGGGTTGGTAAAGCCATTGGGATGGGAAGAGGTATCCCAAAAGTTGGGGCAAGGTGGAAAAGAAATAAACTAGCCCTGTAGCTGGGGAAAAACGATGGGTGGTGTTAGCACTCTAAAATTTGCCCAAGGTTGTGAAGGCAGTCACAGAGGCAACATCAAAACCACTTCAAGTCTTGGATCTATCCCTCCAAGACTCAGAGAGGGATCTCTCTGTCAAATTTAGATTTGTTTGAAATAGGATATTAGGCTAGTTATGCAGAATAGGATATGTTCTTGGAGTTTTCTGATTGAAATAGCAAAATAGGACCATTGGGCTACGGGGTCTGTGTTATAAAGGTAAAGATCAAAGAACAAATATAAACATTCTTTTCACAGGTCAGGATAATGCAACTATTGGATTATTTAGAAATAAAGTGATGGACAACATAAAAGACAAGATTATCAATTAGAGTAAAGAAACAACTAATAATTTCTTTACTGTAACATCAGAGGATGAACATTTAGATCTTTAAAAGCTAGAAACAGAGTACACAAAGGTAAATTCTGCAACTTTAACTCCTTTTAAATGATTAGATCAGAAAACAAGATTATAAATAAGAGAGATAAACATTCAACGAAGGAGAGAAAAACTTCACCAACAACTAACACTCAGGAATCCTGTGAAATGCCTCTTTGTATTACTGGTAGATCTCTTGATAAAAGTTACAGTGCTTACAGTTTTCTAGGGCATAAATATCAACAACCCTTTTACATTAAAATCATATGAATAAATAGGAGATATCCCCCCTCAAGTTTTAGAAGTCGGATTCAACCACCTCGGCCAAAAATAGAAATAAAAATCCCTAAAAATCCTGAATTGTCCGCCATGAAAGACAGGTCAAATTTCTGCGAAAAAGGGGTCCACTCAGACATCGGTTTCTCCCAATCAGTGACACCTATGAAAAACCTGAAGGATTTTATTGTATATGGGCTTGTGTGGAGCAAAAAACTCCTTCAATTTCTCAAATTTTGTCTCCACCTTGCCGAAAAAGCTCCYGCAAAATCGAGATTGTAACAAGAAAAACCAAAAATCCGAAAAATGASGTTGAAAGACAGCTTCGATTCTCCCTTCTCATGGAACTTATGAAAAAMMCGATAGAGKTTTTTGTTCTTCATCCTGTTACGGAGAAAAACCTCTCTCGGTTTTTCAAAATTCGCTTTAGTTTGCCCAGAATCGTCTTCAGAAATCGGCTAGTCAAAAATACTGCAAAAGTTTTGTTTTTTTGGGGGCAAGGTGGTATTCCGGACCCCCCTGAGGTGGTAAGTGGTTTTAGGGGGGAGGGGGGGGGTCCGCTGGCTTGTGTAGCTGCCAAGTGTTCGGGGGTGGTTTTAGTAAACTACTTCATTCCGGACCCCCCCAAAATTCAGATGGCAAGGGGGGGTCCAAAATTATTTATGGACGTTGATTAGATTTTGGGGATGTGTGAAGATAAAGTTGATTAGATTTTGGGGATGTGTGAAGATAAAGTTGAGGGTGGGTAGAAATTAGGATAAATGTTTTAGTTTTGTTTTTAATTTTGTTTTTACTTTTTGTTTTAATTATTTATGTTTATATGTTTTATGTTTATTAATTTTATTTAAAATATGTTTTTTTTATTGTTTTATTTTTGTTATATGTGTTTTGACTTTAATTTTTTATTGTATTGTTTTTCTCTTATATTTTTTAAGTGTTTTGTGTTTATTTGTTTTTATTTTTATTATATTTTGTTACATATGTTTTTAATATATGTGGTTAATTATATATGTTTTTAATATGTTTTATGATTTTGTTTTATTTTTTAATTGTTTTTTAATTAATATATGTTTTTTATTATTGTTTTTTAATTTGTTTTTTAATTAATTGAAATTAATCAGACACTAACCTAATTATTAACCTAAGAAACTAACTTAATCAGACTAAGTTAATAATTAATTAATAATTAATCTAATCATTATTTTATTTTAAATTATCCTATTAAAACAACTTTATTAGGTTAACAAGCATTAAAAAATGCCACTAGCCCTTTAATATTATTATTATCCTAAGTTTGTTTATTCATGCAGGGACGAGTGGCGGGCGAGGTATGGTTAACGAGACAAATGGGCAAGGGAGTGAGGGTGCAGAGGTGGATGAAGGATGCAGTAGGGTGATGAAGGATCCGACGAAACAGATGGAGGGGAAAAAGGGGGTCAACCGAGCCTGAAGTCTTCATCATGGGGGAAATGCCAAATCAACAATGGAAGAATTGAGTTACCTATAATTATAGGACCCCAACATAGGCTCCACCTGGGGATGGCAGCTCTTTCAGGAGGTGTCAAGAACCACTAAACTCTGAACATGTAGACTGGTGCTTTATTCATTGGGATGATTCCAAAATCTTATTTTGCAACCTGTACCTATTTTGATATTTCCATTGAAACCAAACCAAAATGAACAATGTTGAAAAAGAGATGCTCGGAATGTTGAGCTTATTCACATTCTCCTACCTACCCTATACTGCTGAAAATCATTCTAAATCAAATAATACAAAAATGCCAATGAATCCAATCAAGTAGTTGCTGAGACCAGTGGACTGCATGACTGCTTGTTAGCATAGTCAAAAAGACAACTTGACCTTTTGTCCATAGATTCAAAACTGCAAAGTATAATGGCCACTGCTGAAAACATGATTGATCTTCACAACAAAGACCTCGACAATCCTGAAGAACAAAAGTAATGCCAGAGATAGATTGGGGCTCTGCAGTGAAAAATTTCTCCATATAGGTGACTATAGGATCAAGGTAGAACTGACTTGTTTCTTGATTTTTAAATTTAGCCAAGTCAACAACATGATCTGGCATTGTATCTATTCTATTTGCATCCTCATGCAATGGTTGATATGGATGCAAATTTTCTGATAGGTTTAGCAATAAGACTGTTGCTGAACTAGATTGTGAAGTTGATTGCTTGACCATGTCAAGATCATAACAACTTTTCAGCTCATGACTGGTGAATGAAGAATGATTTTGATCACACAGGTCATCCAACCGATCAACTATTGGATCCTGAAAAGACTGACAAGACTGCTACGTCGATTCAAATGAAATTTCCTGACTTTTTATGTGTTTATCCTTCAACACTTGTTCAAGAGTCTCCTTCAAAATTTGAAATGAATTATAATCTAATGATACAGAATTACATTCCACTGATTCAAATATTGTTTCGAGTTCTGGACTTACATCTGAACTTTGAAAATCAAGGGAAATTAGTGACTGTGATTTTGGGTCTAAAACAGATCCCATGTCATTAATGACATCCTCTACTGACTCATCAAATTTTTTTCTGTCTTTGCTACTTACAACTTGCCTAGAGTTTCTTTTCAGAAATTGAAAAGATGAGAAACATAAGGGCAAAGATTTTTCTCTTACTCTAAAATTTTCTGCATTTTCCTCATTGCTGTCATGATTGTTGTGCAAAGTTTGATTGTCATATCTGACTTGTAATTGATCTTCTTATTTCCAATGACATGTTGTTGATTGCTTTGAACAGTCCACCTCTATTTGAGCCTCATGATCATCAAGTTACTGATCGCCCTTGGGTAGATTATCCAAGTAAGGAATGTCATCAAACATGCACATCATATCAACTTGTTGTTCCTCTGCAAGTTGAGATAGAGTTTCATCTTTGACCACGTCATGAATTGAATACATGAAAGAATCATTATCCAAACCAAGGTACCAAGGGTGAGCTGCAAAATGTTTGGGAACATGGACCTTTTCTTTCTCTGAAATCAATGGAATATGATGTCTTTGAACATCAAGTTTTTCTCTTCTGCTAATCTTCTGCATCATCTCTTCCATGGTGCTAGCTAGAATGTCCAGTTTAGCTTCTGAAGATTTCAGATGCTCCTTTTCTTTGTTCTTTACCTTTGACCTTTTGATCAACAAGTTGGCCTCCACATCAACTGCAATGTTCTGCATTTCTTCGAGAGTTCAAGTTTTCCTTTCTCTTAATTGGAATGCCATCTTAGGATCGAAGGCATTTGGGAAATGCAGTGAGCTAATCCTGGGGGTGGTCTTATATCAACAGGAATTGCATGATATATCTTATTGAACCTTGTTGAAAACTGATGTACTGTCTCCCCTGGCTGTCTTTTCAAATGGTCATACTCTTCTAGGATGAGAAAGACATTTCTCATGATCACCCATCGATATAGGAAAACTTGCACAAACTGATGGAAATTGTTAATGCTTGCATATGGAATATTCTTAAACTAATTCTTGACTTTACCTTGCAAAGGAAATTCAAACATCCTGATATAGACATCGTCATCTTCAACCTTGTAAAGGTCAAAGAAATATGGATGTATTTTTCAGCAGTAATATTGGCATTCTCTCCATCAAACCTGGGCAGATTATTGGTGTAATTTGCAGGGAGGTCATGGAGGATAGGAGGAAAATCTAGGGGATTGTATTTGTCTGGGATTTTGGGAGGTACAGGAGGTGAAGCAAGAGGCTTAAAACCATCCGGAGGTTTAGCAAGAGTAGGAGATAAAGCAGGAGGCTTATGTCTCACTAGGATTTCTACAGGTGCATCAGTATGTACATGATCTACAATTTGGGATCTGATCTCTTGAGACTCATCAATTAGCAGGTGGTCAATGCAATATTCAACAATGTACTTTTGATCAGGCTTAGAATAAGATAAGACATAATTACAAATAAAACCAAAGATGTATTGAATGCAATTTGGGCTTGAGTACCTGATCTTTCTTGGCTGCTTGGTCATGCTTCAGGTTCTTCCTCCAGTGGAGTCTTTGAGTTGTCACTGTCTGGAGCTAATTGGAGTCACCAGGTGAATGATATCAGCCTTCTCGTGTCTCGTCACTGTCCACCATCAGTGATTAGATCTAGAAATTTGAAGTGTACTACTGGGGAAAGTTCCCCAGTATGATCGCCATTCTGTTAGCACTCTGTAATTTTCCCAAGGCTGTGAGGGCAGTCACAGAGGCAACATCAAAACCACTTCAAGTCTTGGATATAGCCCTCCAAGACTCAGAGAGGGATCTCTCTGTCAAATTTAGATTTGTTTGAAATAGGATATTAGGCTATTTATGCAGAATAGGATATGTTCTTGGAGTTTTCTGGTTGAGACAACAAAATAGGACCATTGAACTATGGGGTATGTGTTATAAAGGTAAATATCAAAGAACATATATAAATATTATTTTCACAGGGCAGGATAATGAAACTAATGGATTGTTTATAAATAAAGTGATGGACAACAAAAAAGACGAGATTATCAATTAGAGTAAAGAAGCAACTAAGAATTTCTTTACTGTAACATCAAAGGATGAACATTTAGATCTTTAAAAGCTAGAAACAGAGTACACAAAGGTAAATTCTGCAACTTTAACTCCTTTTAAATGATCAAATAAAAAAACAAGATGATAACTAAAAGAGATAAACATTCAACAAAGGAGAGAAAAACTTCACCAACAACTAACACGCAGGAATCCTATGAAACGTCTCTTTGTATTACTAGAATATCTCTTCATAAAAGTTATAGTGCTTACAACTTGCTAGGGAGTAAAGATCAACAACCCTTTTACATTAAAATCATATGAATAAATAGGAGAGATCCCCCTCAAGTTTCGGAAGTCAGATTCAACCACCTCGGCCAAAAATAGAAATAAAAATCCTTAAAAATCATGAACTGTCCACCATGAAAGATGGGCCGAATTTCTGTGAAAAAGGGGTCCACTCAGACACCTGTTTCTCCCAATCGGTGACACATGTGAAACAAATTAAGGATGTTGTTGTATATGGGCTTGTATGGAGAAAAAACCTCCTTCAGTTTCTCAAATTTCATCTCCACCTTGCCGAAACAGCTCYCGTAAAATCRGGACTGTAACAGGAAACCAAAAATCCGAACAATGAGGATGAAAGACATCTTCGATTCTCCCTTCTCATGGAACCTGTGAAAAAACTGAGAGAGGTTTTTGTTCATCATCCTGTTACGGGGAAAAACCTCTCTCATGTTTTCAAAATTCTCTTTAGTTTTCCCGGAATCGCCTTTAGAAATCGGCTGGTCAAAAATGCTGCGAAAGCGGTTGTTTTTGGGGGCAAGGTGGTATTCCGGACCCCCCTAAGGTGGTAAGTGGTTTTAGGGGGGGGGGGTTTGCTGGCTTATGGAGCTGCCAAGTGTCCGGGGGTGGTTTTAGTAAACTACTTCGTTCCGGACCCCCCCTCTAGTTAAAATTCAGATGGCAAGGGGGGGGGTCCAGAATTATTTATGGATGTTGATTAGATTTTGGGGATGTGTCAAGGTAAAGTTGAGGGTGGGTAGAACTTAGGATAAATGTTTTAGTTTTGTTTTTAATTTTGTTTTTACTTTTTGTTTTAATTATTTATGTTTATATGTTTTAAGTTTTTTTGTTTATTAATTTTATTTAAAATATGTTTTATTTTTTTTATATGTGTTTTGACTTTAATTTTTTATTGTATTGTTTTTCTATTATATTTTTTAGGTGTTTTGTGTTTATTTGTTTTTATTTTTATTATATTTTGTTACATATGTTTTTAATATATGTGGTTAATTATATATGTTTTTAATATGCTTTATGATTTTGTTTTATTTTTTAATTGTTTTTTTAATTTGTTTTTTAATTAATATATGTTTTTTATTATTGTTTTTTAATTAATCAAACACTAACCTAATTATTAATCTAAGCAACTAACTTAATCAAACTAAGTTAATAATTAATTAATAATTAATCTAATCATTATTTTATTTTAAATTATCCTATTAAAACAACTTTATTAGGCTAACACACATTAGAAAATGCCACTAGCCCTTTAATATTATTCATTTATTATTCCAAGTTTGTTTATTCATGCAGGGACGAGTGGTGGGCGAGCTATGGTCAACGGGAAAAATGGGTAAGGGAGTGAGGGTGCAGAGGTGGATGAAGGATGCAGTAGGGTGATGAAGGATTAGGCGAAACAGATGGAGGGGAAAAAAGGGGTCAACCCAGCCAGAAGTCTTCATCACAGGGGCAATGTCAAATCAATAGTCGAATAATCAAGTTACCTATAATTATAGGACCCCAACAGGTGGAATGTTAAAAGTGGTGGTGGTACAGAGGACCCAACAATAGATGAAGAAACCTGCATACATATTTATAATATTTTAATTAGTACCAAAATGTAAAATTCAACCAAAAAAATATAACAAATTTCATGTTTAAACATGATTTTGAACTCAACACATGATACCTATGAAGGTGGTGACTTGTCCATTCCAGGTGGACATGGATCATCACTGTATGGTACCACAACTTGTAGCAACACAAGACCATTACAATTGAAGATGAAAAAGAACAAACACATCATTGTGGTGAATTTATTGAAGGTGACACATACTTGTGTATGCGGTACACCAAATGAGCAAACTACCTCTATTACTGCAATAGTGGTGAAAACTGATACTGATGCATATACCATTGTAGAGGGTTTCCTATAAGGGTGTAGAAACTTCAAAACATCATATATATATATATATATATATATATATATATATATAATCATGCAAAACATAGAGATGGTAAAGATATTAACATCATCCATGAAACTCTCATGTTTGCTAGCCTCCATTGGCCCATAACAAATATACCCACAACTTGAGCATCTATGAGACTCACATGAATTCCTACTCTACTCATGTGCAATTATGACTGCACTCTGCTGCGGGGATTGAAGGTCCAACCCCTCTACCAACGCCACCAATAGGCACCTCTTGTCGAGATAGTGCTAAAAAACTCTCATGATGGACCAGTCCTTGATTCAATGATGATATCGATAATTGTGTCTGCATGATGTCTTCCAAAATGGGAGGATGTTGAGCAAGGGGATTAGGCCTTTGCCTAGGAGGACAAGGACCTAGCACTAGGTCATGCCTAACATTCTCTATGTTCTGTGTGGATCCACGACCCACCCCTTGGAATTCACCTATGTCAAAGTAGTTGATAAGGTGACCCAAAATAAACTCTACCCATAATTTCCTAAGGAAATATACAAGCACCTCCATGTTATTGCATGGAGGTTTGTCAAACATCATAAACCATATTTCCATCCAATTGTCCTTAAAGTTTTGGTAGATGCACCAATCCATACATATACATCTCTTTGTGATTGGTGGATGTAGTCCCAATCTCAAATCGATGAACAGTGAAATCAATTCTTGTTTTGTAATATTCAAGTTTCTCACCTGGTTTTTATCGATGTCAATGTTGTAATTCTCAAACATCCTAGCCCTCTATTCAGAAATATTGGTTAATTTACCTTGGGCATTTGCAATGGATGATACAATGGTGTCCAACAAAGTGGCCAATAACAATCGGCTAGGCTCTCTTGTACTCCTTAAGTCTTGGAAAATTTATTTGGGAGAAATCAACTCTTCATCAATTTCTATGTTTACGTTTGTTGATTGTGGGTTGGAGTTTTGTGTGCCTCCCTGTGGTTGTGTCAGGTTTTAATTGTGTCCAGGTTTCATCTTAATTATTGCACCACAATTTAATATTGGAGTTTATTTAAATTAAGATGATTTTTTAATTAACTTAGAAAATTACAAAAAAACAAGAAATTAAACAATTTAGGAAATGAAAAGAACAATCAATTAAATAGGAATAAATACTTGGCTTATATTCTTTGGTCACTTCGTTAGAAAATTCTGTCATTTCAATTCACTCAATTCTTTGTAAAACACCTGGCGCAATCATCGAATGAGCCAAAACAAATGGCCACTGGCCCAATAGGAGTGCGTGAGTAGTCCTTTCGATGAGCCTATGTGGCATTATGGGTTGCAGTTTGGGGTTTGTAGATCCTATCACATCATGAACAAGTGTATGTTCATATAAACACGCACGCATTCCGACATGTTCTCGTTCATGCTCACCCTGTTGCCACTTTTTTGTCCATCAACATCTTAGACATGCCCTAAATCTTTACCCAAAGCTTTACCCAAATCAATTAGATATAAAATTTATCTGTTCTAAAATCGAACTTGAAAGACCATGATTCTAATAATAAATGGATTTCACCCAAAGCTATTTCCTTTAACAGATTTGATCCACATGTTCATTTTATTTAATAGAGCCAACCTATAGCCAAAGAATAAAATTCTAGAGAGTATCCTATTCCCATTTATTAGTCTGAGCCAACCTCTAGCCAAAGCATAAAATTCTAGAGATTATCCTATTCCCATTTATTAGTCCGAGCCAACGTCTAGCGAAAGCATACAATTCTCAAGAGTATCCTATTCCCATTTATTAATCCTTGCCAAAGAAGGGAATACAAAGATTGGTTAGTGGTCAAACAAATTTTGATTCAACTATGTTTAAAACAAATTCTCGTATGTTTCATAAAGTTTTAATTTTTTTTTATTAAAATGATTTTTTCTAAATTTGAATTTTTTTTTTATATTTTTTTTAGATTTAAATTTATATTTTGTGATTGGACACACAGATAGATGTCACTAAATAACCCTAGTTGGATGTGACATCTCTTAAACAAAATTAATAAAAAAACAATAAAAACTTAAAAAAACCACAAAACATCTCATGGTGTGCAATTCCTGTAGTTCTCATATACCACGTATCCAGACACTGGTAAATTTTTGCAGTTCCTAGCCTAGACATGACATTTCTTATAAAAAATTAATAAAAGATAGTAATAATTAAAAAAACCTTAAAACTAGCATGTATAAGATCTAGATGTTCGTAAATGAAAAACAAACTAGTGATCTACAATTCCTCATTTAGTATAAGGTCTTTCATCTATGGAAATACCAAATGCATCATCCTGTCTAGCAACACCGGATGTCATTGGTTCCACTAAAGAAGTAGAACCCTTTGCAACACATGCATACATTGTTGGGTATGTATTATATTCTTTGCATGAGTAGTAGTGTTTGAGCGTCTGCGCCGGGCGCGCAGGGGGGTTAGAGGGGGGGTGCAGGGGGGCGGAGCCCTCCGCGTGGGGGTTCAGGGGCAGTGCCCCCAAATTTTTTTTTTTCTGGGACGACATATTTCCGGGACGACATATTACCGAGACGACATATTTCCGGGACCACATGATATTAGGTGGTTTTTCGGCACATGGTTTTTTGCCG
>SNQJ01S0002392.1:102959-116680 GCA_010110895.2 Picea sitchensis | reverse complement strand
CAATGTATGAATATAATATATGTTGGTTTTCCCGGTTTGGTTTTCCAGGTGAAAAATCTCTGTGTAATGTTTGTATTTTCCATTGTATCTTTTCTGTTCTTTTCTAAATATCAGTTTGTAGTAGATATTGTACAAGGTTAGGATTTACATACATAGCTTCTTGAGAAGAGTAATGTCGTTCATAGTGAGGCATGCAACTTCATCACTCGGTAAGGTACTCAAATGATATTTATCAGCCTTTGGTGGAAANCCGGGACGACATATTTCTGGGACGACATATTTTCGGGACGACATATTACCGGGACGACATATTTCCGCGACCACATGATATTAGGTGGTTTTTCGGCACATGGTTTTTTGCCGATGGTTTTCTATTTCCGGTTAAGGAATTAGGTTTTGGACTAATCCAGGTCATTGGGTTAGGGTTTTGGATGCCACTGGCTCCTATATGTATATTGTATTGTAAACAATGTAACACAATGTATGAATATAATATATGTTGGTTTTCCCGGTTTGGTTTTCCAGGTGAAAAATCTCTGTGTAATGTTTGTATTTTCCATTGTATCTTTTCTGTTCTTTTCTGAATATCAGTTTGTAGTAGATATTGTACAAGGTTAGGATTTACATACATAGCTTCTTGAGAAGAGTAATGTCGTTCATAGTGAGGCATGCAACTTCATCACTCGGTAAGGTACTCAAATGATATTTATCAGCCTTTGGTGGAAAACATGTAGGCCTTTCCATGAAAATTGAAGACATTTGTTCATGTGGAAAATCTCCTTTAGTTTCAAGACTCTTAGAACTTATGGAATTACAAGTTTTCAAATGGAATTCCTTTAACATAAATTCATTAGCTGCTGCAGTATTTTCTCTGGTATTTTCAAAGGTGGAAAATCTCCTTTAGTTTCAAGACTTTTAGAACTTGTGGAATTACAAGTTCTCAAATGGAATTCCTTTAACATAAATGCATTAGCCGCTACAATATTTTCTCTGGTATTTTCAAAGGAACTTATTATGCCTCCTTTATTCAAGCCTTCTATAATTTTCTTGGTTTCATCTTCGCATCAATTCTTTCCCTTTTCACCAAATGCAGATGTTCATAAAAGTTAAGTTCATGTTTCCCTCCATTAATCTGTGTCCTTTTCTTTTGATGATCTACCACTAATAATAATTCAAGAACATTTTCTTCTTCTGTGCAAATATTTATCTTTTTTTTTTCATCCAGGAAAAGTAATTATATTATATTGAATATAAAAATAAAAGTACAATAAAAAACTATATAGGCAGAAGAGCCCTCAATCCAGATCAAAGATTACAACCTTTACAAAAAATAACCTGAAAGGAGCCTTAAAGAATAGAGGGAAAACAACTAAACAACATTGACCCCTGCCAACATCCCAAAACTAAAAGTAAAGCTAATCAGAACAGACAAAATTAGTAAAGGAGAATGACAAAATTATTCCTTTGATCCTTAGATGAGATAGCCCTGAATTGAATGGAAATCTAATGCAACAATAACATTTCAGACTTGAAAATAAAATAAATTATTTAATTTAAAAAAAACATATATCAAGATGCCATTATTAATGAAATTATCAAAATTAATACCATTATTAAATGAAAAATATCCAAAAGACCTATATGGATAGATACCTTGTAAAATCCAGAAGATTGGAAGAAAATATCTAAACCCATTCCCAATTGGTTAGGTTAATTTATCTTCTATCTCCTCTCATTCCATAATGAATAAATGCAAATTCTCCTCTGGATGTCTGAACCCAACAACTCGCTCGCATAAATTTCTCTTGCAAAAATCTAGCCACCCACTTGCTCACATAAATATGTCTAATGGAAATCCACCTGGCCACTAAATTCCATGCACTTACAAAACCCCATATACTAACAGATCCCAACAAGACTTGAAAATAATTCTAAATTATGCATGGATCCCTGAAGTTGCTTCTTCTATAGGTGAAGAGTTCGATTTCCACAATGGAAGAGGCTGTGGCTTTCAACGCTCTTCTCCCCTATGATTACTATGGAGAAGTGAATTCAGTTCTTTACTACTGATCTAACTCCACTAATATTTACCTCCCATGTGACCACCACGTCCATTCTTCCAATGCCTTGTCCAAAAAGCATGTTTGATACCATCTCTACAATAGATGCAAGGATGAGCCCGTTACGGTTCATTGTGCAGCCAATTATGCAACTCTCTGCCAAGAATGTGACTAGGATGTCCATGGAGGAGACTCCACCGACCACAAATAGTGCCACTCAATAAAAGGCTTCACGATCTTCTCCTTTGTTAAAATTCTTTCCACCAAATGGGGTTTCAATCTCAGCAACAAATATCTCAATAAATCTTCTTCGCCCCTTGGGATGTCCGATCCCTAGTGAAGGAATTCCCTCATATGGGGAGCGCTCTATGATTCTCTTGATTGCATTGTAGCGGGTCGTATGAAAGCCGATCCTGTGCATTCCTTGCTCTACACACCGTCCTCAGCTCTTCAGTATGTCCTCATTCCCAATCCAAATATGGGGCATGTTGTATTCCTGGCCATAAGAAAGGTATTGGTCATTCCCCCTAAGGTTTTTTCCCACACCCAAATGTGATTTCAGTGTAACTGTGTATGGACTCTGATTTTTCATGCAACTAAGGTTTCTTTAAAATCCCAAATGTGATTTCATTGTACCCATTGCGACAACTGGTGTAGAGGCTTCTGGAGATGAGCAGAAGCAACCAGGTGTATGCATGCATGTTCATACACTACCATGTGGTGTATAGATGTGTGTGCATATACTACAATGTGAATCGACTATAGTGTCTATTTTAATTTGAATCCTCCACGTGTTCACCCAATCCTCTCTTTATTTCTTGTCTGATGTTTCCATTTCGAATCATTAAGCCTAGTGACTTTGGTGTAATAAATTATTTTGACCAATACTTGCACCAAGCTTACACAACTAGTCTCTTTCCATTCTTTGTATATGAGGAGGATACTCTCCTCCTTTATTGGCCATGCACTAAGTCAAATATTTTGGAGGTTCTAATAAACTTTTCCAAAGACAAGAGTCCAGGCCCTGATGGATGGATGGTGGCATTTTTTAGTCAGTTCTTCGAATTACTTGGTGATGATTTCTTGAACTTGTGGAGGACTTGAGGATTAGAGGGAAGGTCCAAAGTTCCTTAAAATATAATTTCTGGTGTTGATTCCAAAGGAAAATAATCCTTCAACCTTTGGTGACTACAGGCCCATTGTGTTATGCAATTTATGTTATAAATTGATCGCGAAGGTGATAGAAAATAAATTAAATCCTATTCTCTCGAGGTCACTGTCAAGTGATAAACTCGGCTTCTTAAAAGGAAGGAAGATCTTGGAAGATATTGGGATGGCACAAGTATGTCTCCATAGTATTAAAATAGAAAATCTTCAGGCACTAATATTAAATATGGACTTAAAGAAATCTTATGATTATGTAAACTAGGATTTTCTAAGATTGATTCTGATTAAAACAGGGCTCAGTTTGTCCTCTATAAACTGGATCATGGGTTGTGTTGTCAGTTCTTGTTTTGTTGTTCTTATAAATGGGGAAGCATCTTCTTTATTTCGTAGTGATTGTGGTATTAGGCAAGGTTTCCCCTTGTCACCATTATTGTTCATCCTTGTTATGGAAAGTTTTAGAATGTTGTTGAAAAAAGCCCAGAATGAAGGAAGCTTATCGGGGGTGAAGGTTTCCATGATTGTTAAAATCCTCCATCTGTTTTTTGTGGATGACATATTAATCATGTCAAAGGCCTCCTTCGTGGAGTGGACGAAAATAAACACTCTTTTGAAACTGTTATGTGGTGCCTCGGGCTTGAAAGTAAATCTGTGTAAATCTACTTTTCATCATTCGAGTATTCAAGGGGAGTTACTGGATAAGTTTAAAGAAGTTTTCTCTTTTAATTTTGTTGATTTGGCGGAGGGATTTAGATACTTGGGATACTTTTTAAAAGCATAAAAATTAAAATTTGATGATTGGAGATGGCTTCTTACAAATCTTGAATGCATAATTGGGCTTTGGTGCAATAGGTGGTTATCTCTTGGCGGTCGCTATATTTTGATAAAATCGGTGTTGGAATCACAACCAGTTTACTAGATGGATTTTGCGGCAGTCCCTAACTCTGTTCTTAATAAAATTCATCAGATGATTTATGAATTCCTTTGGTTGGGAGGTGGCTCAGATCATCACTTCCATCTTTGCAGCAGGGAGGTGATTGCAAAACTGAAATATTTCAGTGGATGGGGTCTTAGAAACATTTTCCATTTTAATCATGTGTTTATTACAAACTCTTTGTGGCGTGTTTTGACAAAGGAAGGGATCTGGCACATGGTAATTAAGGAAAATATCTTTCCTATTTTTTTTATCTCAACCTGGCTTAGATTGACTTCGACAGCTCAGCCTCTGGCTTCGTAGACCTGGAAAAACTTATTAAAGTCTCTTCCTCTTATCACTCATTGGGTAAGTTGGTTTCCTGGTAATGGTCAATATGTTTTAATAGGCCAAGAAAAAATTCTGGGTATTGGAAATCCTTCTTCGCTTTCACATGATCTCTTATTAGCTTTGAAAGATAAGAATATCATGTATCTCTATCAATCTAGGGCATAGAATTTGCAGGGATGTTTTAATGCAGAATGGAAAAGAAGCTTGAAAAGAATGGAACTCCTTATATAAGGTTCTAGTCATCTCAGGGGTTCATCTCCAACAAAGAGAATATATTCTAATCTGGACTAGTGGTGATAACTCAAGATTACTATCGGTTAGCAATGTTTGTAATTCTTTACAAATTTTTTTTTGGCAGATGCAGTTAGTTGGTTGGAGGAGGCAGTTATGGTCTTGGGACATTGCTTTAAAGATTAGATTTTTCACATGGCTTGTTGTGGAGGACAAAATACTCACTTGGGATAACCTTAACAAAAAAGGTTGGGACGGACCAATCCTTTTCCCGCTATGCTCTTGGGACCTCGAGTCTGGCATGCACCTTTTTGTCAGTTGTTCCTTTCCTTTACAGGTGTGGAAAAAGTTTTATTTTTCTCTTCATACTAGTACATCTTGGGAAGGTGATACTTTATCATATTGTTTTTCTAGTTGGACAAAAAAAGAGTGGAGATACAGAACCCTTCCCTCCTTGGCCTGCCGGTGCATTTGGCTGGAAAGAAACAAAAAATTCTTTGAAAATCGTAATCCTTCATTTCAGATGGTGGTTCAAAAAACTTTGGGGATGCTAAAAACCTCTGATGACAGGGGGTCTCAGAATGGAAAAGGTCCTCAAATCTTAAAGATCCTGATATTTACTTTTCCCAATGTGGGGTGGTTTGATGGGGTAGCCCAAGGAAATGGGAACCTGAGTGGGAAATATGTGTTATAAAAATCAATTAGGACACTAGCTACAAGTGGATTTTTAATTGTGGCCCTGGTACAAATTGAAGCGCTGAACGTTTAGGTGCTTGGGTGACTTTAACTTTGGAAATCTGCGTGGGACTATATCAACTACAAGTTTTTGGTGATTCAAAAGTTGTAATTGAGTGGATAAACTACATGGGAAACTTAAATGCTACTTCTCTTTTGAAATGGAAGGATACGATTAGGGAGCTAATCAAATCTTTCAATACCATTAGATTTGAACATTTATTAAGAGATCAAAATGTGGAAGCAGATGCTCTCTCCAAAAACTCTCTACAAGCTCCAAAAGGGATGGTTACATACAACAAATGGATTGAAGGATGTGAGGGACCTTCATACTACCTCCATCTCTATTAATGATATTTCTCTTCCAATCAGAGATAGTTTTTTTTTGGCTCCTAAAGTTTTTGTATATCCATCACTTGCAATAAACTATATGATTATCAAATTACGTTCAATCATTTGATGAATAAAACAATTTATTGTATTATTAAATTGCTCTATTAATCTTTAACTATGGAAAATTATCAAACTACATAGAAAATAGTTTTCCCTACAATTAAAATTCTCCATTATTGGTCAAAATACTTTTTTTTCCATCATAAAATTTCCCAATATATTAAAATATATAGTGTTTTCAAGTACATGTACATCGACTAGATAATAGTCAAAACTAAAGAACACTCTAGTCCCCACCCAAAAAGGTGTTCCTTTGAAAAGGAGAGATAAACATCCATCTCTACAAAAGCAAGTGATCCAAGTCCATACTAAAGAGCTTCCACATCAAAACATGATAGAATCTTTACAAGTACAACAACATAAAGTTAATACAAGTTTAATAAAAAAGAAAAAAGTTAGAAAATGGAAAATGTCCAAAACTGATCATGAACGAATAATTGAATATGGAATACCATTATGATTTCTTTAAACAAGTGACATGTACATTCCATAATTTTATATTTTGCATTGAAAGTACACATATTTATGAATATCTAGGATTCTAAAATCATTTCCATTTTAGTTTACTTTCATGGTCCATTCAATTAAGAAAAGCTATATTTTTGATGACTTATAAAGTTTACTAAACCTTATTTACAATTTCAAGGAAGAACCTATAGATTGTATCTAGGGAACCTAAATTGACCTATACTTTGGATGATTATACTTTAATCCTACAAATTATCCAAATCGTATACACAAATCCTTTAATGCATGTAACTAATTTACTACATATAGGATTCATGTTCATTATTTTCAATTTGATTGTTCAATGCTTTTTCATATGAATATGATAACTTCATATCAAAACTAGGACCCATTTCCATGTCAATATAAGGGACTATTGATGGCTTAGAAAAACTTTAAAGGCATCTTAAAGTGTATGATTAACATCTTAATTAAAAAATTCAAGGTAATACATGTATGATTATCATCCTAATGAAAAATTTTAAAGGCATCTTAAAAAGTATCAATTTTAATTATGAAATTGTGAATTTTCATTCCAAAAGTGTTGATATTATATTAAATTGTTAAATTTTTGCATTTAGATTTCAATATACATTGAAGCAAATTGAAATAAAAATGTGTATGATGAATAGATAATAAGTTACTTATACTCTACACATTAAACATAGTTTTCATTGAGTTTGATTGAAAAAAAAATAAGTTGAAAACGAATTTGATTTTGTGGCCTGATAACAAAAAAAATAAAATAAGAGGTCATCTACTAAGGCTTGGTTTGTTGCATTTAATTTTTCATAATTTTAATTGAATTAATGGTAGGTGCCATATTAATGACATTTGTGAATACTTCCAATGTGAAAATGATTGATAATTTTCATTGACCATTTTCGATACAATTTTTTTTTATATCAATATAAATTTTAATGAAAATCACATACTTATATTCAAGTATATTTTAATTTTACATATTAAAATAAGTTCTAATACTTCCAATGTGTAGATGAATGATAATTTCCAGATCAACCATTTTCTACTATTTTCGATACATAAAAATTTATATCAATAATTATTTTAATAAAAATCGCTTCCTTATATTAAAGTATATTCTAATTTTATATTCTAAATCATGTTTTTATTTCAATTTTTATTACAAAGCACACATTTTTATTTCACATTTTCTTGAATAAATATATTGAAAGCTCGACAAGAAACCAAAGACTAACATAACCGTTTAGTGTTGGGTTGTCATTTCATTGTGAATTTTCATAAGAAACTATAAAGTTTGATGACTTGTTTTGACTATTTTCAACCATATTTCCAAATCAAACAAAATTTAAATTATAAGTGAGAAACTATAATTTTTATTTCATATTTTCTTGAATAAATATATCGAAAGCTCGAAAAGAAACCAAAGACTAACATAACCATTTTAGTGTTGGACTATTATTTCATTGTGAAATTTCATAAGAAACTATAAAATTTGACGACTTGTTTTGACTATTTTCAACCATAAATTTTCAAATCAAACAAAATTTAAATTATAAGTTAGAAACTATAATTTGATAACTACCCAAATCTCCCATCAATACACAATCAACTCTACTTCACATAGTACAATGATGTTTATACAATAATGTTTATAAATAAAATGAAATAAAACATTTTTAATTTCAGCACAATATAGTAAAACATAAATTAATCTTTTGAGAAATCAAATATGAGACAATAAATTGATATTTTGAGTTCAAATATATATATATATATATATATATATATATATATATATATAATCAAAGTTTGAATAGTTACACCGCCAAATACATAGGTTCCACATCCATTTTAGGATGATAACAAAAAATAAGACATTTAACTCCAAAATTCTGGACTCTAAGCCATCGCTTTGAGATAGGATCACTTCATATCTGCAATTCAAACCTGCAAAATAAAACGAAATTAAAAAATTAAAAATTTACAATTCAAACATGCAAAAGAAAACAAAATTCAAAAATTAAAAATTTACAATAAAATATATGTACAAATTTAAAATAAATCGTACACACGTATCATTTTAGATAAATAAAACAAGTTGTAATTAAATAAAAATTGACATACATACCAAAAGAGTTAAGTCTCATCCTCCAACATACTCATTTCCACCTAATATAATGGAAACATATTTTCCACAAAATATAATTTAAACATCTGTAACAATAAAAACAACAATAATAAAAAAAAATAACACATATTAGAATATATAATTTAACTAAATAAACAATAAACAATAAGAAATAATAACATACCCAACCAGAGTTAAACAGATTTAAGATTTTCCCTCTATTTTTATTAAACTTTTTTGACATTTTTTTAAAACCAAACTTCCATCACAAAGTTTCAAACTTCCAAAATAGTTACTCTCCACATTAAGCATACATGATTTAAACAATTTGTAAAATCTTATCTAAAATCTTAAAAAATTTTAAAGAGAAAAATCGTGTTCTTGGTAAGAATTTTTTGTGTTCAGAGTTAGATAATAATCTGAAAATAAATATAGAACTGTGTATGCATAAAGTTCACAAATCTCCATATTAAGTCATTATTCCAATGAAATACTTATCTCCTTGTGGATAAAGTCCCAAATCCTTCAGGTGAAATTCTCATCCCAGGTGATCTTATTTACTCAACAGTAAAATACTAATCTCCTTGGTAGTAATATACTTCTCTCATCTTCTGCAGTGGTCATATAATCAAATTTCATAATTTCCTTTCAAAGCAAATGACTCATAAATCTCCATATTAAACCATTCTTCTAAGAAATTACTTATATCTATGAAAGTTCACAAATCTCCATTTTAAAAACCATTCTTCCAGAAAATACTTATCTCCTCTTTCTGTGGTGGAATAGATATTCTCATATAATCTTTCATGTACATGAAAAAAATACAAATCTGCACATATATTAGGTTATTCTTCAAAAACCATTTAAATCTTTCATCTTTGGGATGTATTCATATTACATATAATCAAATGCTCTTTGAAATTATATGTGAGCTAGCTCACATATGCTATATGTGAGATCTAGAAAGTAATTATATCCTCTTATCTCCTCTTTCTGCAGTGGAATAGATGTTCTCATATTATCTTTCATGTACATGAATAAAACACAAATCTACACATATATTAAGTCATTCTTCAAAAACTATTTAAATCTTTCATCTTTGAGATGTATTCATATTGCATATAATCAAATGCTCTTTGAAATTATATGTGAGTTCCATAAAGTAATTATATCCTCTTTTTGTGGTGGAATAAATGTTCTCATATAATCTTTCATGTACATGAAGAAAACACAAATCTGCACCTATATTAAGTCATTCTTAAAAAACCATTTAAATATTTCATCTTTGGGATGTATTCATATTACATATAATCAAATTCTCTTTGAAATATGCCTTCGTCATAATCTAAACATAAGTGAGATCATGCACGTACATAGCTTATTTGTAAATCTACTTGAATGTTGGTTTTTGTGGTTAGTAACCAATTTAGTTAAGAGTTTGACAATACCCTGGAAAGAAAGAATTCACTTCGTTGTATGAAGAAAACACAAATGTCCATACTACGCCATTCTTGGACAAGAAGACAATGAATGCAATCAAAGAAAATTTAGAAACTTCCCCTTTTCTGATGTGGGATGGAGCTTGTTCTCAAATAATCAAATGTTCAAGGTCAAAATTAGGTCTTCATCATGATCTAAACATAAATAAGTTTGAATGTACCATTTAAGACAACGATAAATTTATATAAGGGTTCTATATATTTCAAAATAATTGATCAAAGCGTTGAAAAGTTATATAGACACTAGTTTAGTAACCCTCTGAATATGAAAAGCTCAACTAAAAATTTGAGAAAACAAAAAATTGAAAAAAGTAAAAAATATAAGCTTATTTAAAAAAAAAAATCTTGAACACTTTTATATAAAACCCCAACATAAAAGCAAATTAAAACTCACTAATGTGCAATGAACATACATTTATGAATCATCATGAATAGACGCATCCTTCCCAGGTATGGATACTTCCTTCGCTTCCTCCTCAATCCCAATCTCCCACACTCTCTTCTCCACATTTTGTTCAAGCAAACTCTCAGGTACTCTCTTCTCCACATTACCCTATATAACATATTTCAAAATTGAAAATTTGAAAATTAAATTTAAATGATTTTAACACATTAAATTGTAGTTTTAAATTTTGAAACGTGTAATGCCTATGATGTGCCAACCTATGATTCAATAAATTAAATGTTGTTTAAGACATTCTTCTTTTAAATTAATAATTTAAATGGAAATTTGCAATTTTAATATATAACTAAATTTGTTTTCAACATGTAATGATACCGGTAAATTCTCGCCCTCTTCAAACTCACCCAATGAAAATTGAGACAAGCCTACCCAAGTAGTAGGAGATGAAATATGGATCTATGAAAAACACAACTAAGAACTAAATATAGGATTCAATGTGTTCACATTTATACAAAATTATAAATGTCATGTTGTTGATTGTATTCAAAAGATTGGATATTGGAAAACTAAAGTGCTCATATGTGGATATTAGAAAACACATACCTGATTCAACCCATCCAAATTTAAACTTGTGGAATCAAGTCTCCTATTTACTGGAGATTCATTTTACATATATACAAACTTCAATTAATGAGAATAACAACACAATTATTTCTTTAGATACAATGATATGTATCTAGATCTAGAATTAGAAGTAAACTATCCTAAAATACGTAAAAAATTTACTAACTAGAACACATACCAATCTGTTGTCCAGGAAATCATTCTGAATGACCTCCTTCCAACCATCATGACAAAAATTTTCATACTCCTTAAGATCTTTTACTGACATGGTATCTAACTCCACATCTGTTTTATAAACAAAAATGGCTCGAGAATTGGCTTTCGCTCGCTGACGGTTCAAACCAAAATCAATACCATAAAAAAACGATTCCAAATTTTTCCCAATTGCATTCCTAGCCTCTTTTTCAATCTATGATGAAGCTCGCAACTCTGAATGTGAAGTAAATACCCCTATTGGGAAAGATACTAAATGTTATGGAGGCCTCTGCAATGTTTCATTTTGATATGCTCATTTTCGATCATATGTCCGTCCTTTACCAACCCCATAATAATCGAACGATAGACTAGTATAATCAGGGTGCATGTCCATAAAAAACTCTGCATAAAAGTGTCTAAAAAATAATGTGGAACCTCATCGTTCCTCGACAATTTCCCATATGCTGCCAAAAATCTGTTATACAAATGTCCTGCTATGTTGGGGTGCTTAAAATATTGCACCTTCAACATCTTTCGCTTTGGCTCATCTTTTAAATTGAACATCGAAATTGCATTTTCTTTTGAAAATTTATTTTTTACTATGTCCCATTTATTACCTCTAACTTTCGTCGCCTCATCAAATCGATAAAACTGTCAGTGGTTGGCCCCATCTTTTGAGATGCATCCATAAAGTTTTGAAATGAATGCAAAACAATATGTAAGCTTTGTTTACTCTCATGAGGGATATCCAAGATCCTCAAATAATTTTCCAACCTACTTTTAACACCTAAGCATCCCTCAAGGATAATTTATTTAGTAATCCCTTCCCAGGGAAGCTCATCACTAACATCCGAAGGATAGGTGGACGTAGGCATATAATCTTTTGTTTCTTGATAACACTGCCTTCTAAATCCACCTTCACCCTCTTCACCAACATTAGAATCTTCGTGACACCCACTCTCTCTTTCATTGTCTTCTCTCGCACTAAACTCATTGCTTACACACACATTTGAAAGTAATTACAATATTTAACTTGACATAAATATAAATACACAAAAATACAACAAAAATAATCAAAATCAAAGAAAATTACCAAAAATATTTTGTTGTCCTGATGTATTCCCTACATTCTCAAGTGTAGGAATATCAATGTGCAACATATCTAATAAGGTTGCATCCATAGAACTTGCTTGAGCACATTCTCGAGTTGATCTATTCACATACTCGTTTGATAATCTCCTCTGACGAGATTGTCGTTGGTCACTCAGAGTCTCAGTCGAAGAAGGGGTTCCTCTTCTTCCTTCTTGGGATAGCCTAGAGTGTTTGCGATGAATGTTTGGAGACTCCTGTCTCGACATCTCGCATCAATATCTATCCTTTGGAAATTAAGGAATGTAATAGTTCATAAGTTTTATAAACATTAAATGGAAATACTAAATTTATAACACAAGCATTTAAGAATATATATTGAAAAAACTAGAACAACCGAACTGATTACACTAGTACAACTAGTACAACTTTATGATATGAGTCTAATGAATCTGATTATGAATGACTGATTACACTGGTTTGATTCTCTCATTGTGTAGTAGCCAGTGATATTTCTTGCCATTAATTCCATAACATTCCATACTGTGAATCTCATCCTGGTACCAGAACAATGATCACTATAAGAAAGTAAATCCATTGAATAGGGATACTACTAACCTCTACCCTATTTGTCTAGTTAACGTTAAAGGTTGTTGTATGAGCTATAACATAGGGTTATGAAGAAAACAACATGATTGTTAAATACACATGGAAGTATATAATAAGAACTAAAGGCAATAGCTTAACATGTAATACGAGGGGAATAGAGCCATTCCATTACTATGATATCAATAATACAAGAACAACTTAGCTTAAGGTTCAACAAGCCAATATCATGTTACCTATTTACCATAATCAATACGTATTGTGATATTAATTTTATCTCTTATTAACTACATGAGACATCACTAGAAAACAATGGCACTAAGTATCAACACCTGTATTACACTTGTATGTGATTCCAATGCTTGTGTCATAAGCTATTACCCTTATTTTCACCTATCACCATTATTGAGTAGTGTGTATATTCCCCTTATTTCCCTAATCAACACTGTGGAATAGTGATAAGTAGTATGTGTTCATTACAAATATCTTAGGTATTACTTCAATATCGATGTGGTTATTGTATACAATAAGCGTTACTTAGTGTTATATATGATTTATATGTAAGTTCAAGCTCAAAGCTATGATACTAGCTCTATGGATATAATCAATACAGATCCATATATTATGCATATTACTTATTTGTATTAGCAGAGTTAAACGTGCTATCTCAAAAATAGAGGCTCTATCTAAGATATTCACATACATCACATGTGTTCACTTTCAATACTATGATTCAAGCCAAATTTGATCAACACTAATATAGAAGTAATACTAGTAT
>SNQJ01S0002392.1:84117-102909 GCA_010110895.2 Picea sitchensis | reverse complement strand
TCAATATCGATGTGGTTATTGTATACAATAAGCGTTACTTAGTGTTATATATGATTTATATGTAAGTTCAAGCTCAAAGCTATGATACTAGCTCTATGGATATAATCAATACAGATCCATATATTATGCATATTACTTATTTGTATTAGCAGAGTTAAACGTGCTATCTCAAAAACAGAGGCTCTATCTAAGATATTCACATACATCACATGTGTTCACTTTCAATACTATGATTCAAGTCAAATTTGATCAACACTAATATAGAAGTAATACTAGTATTATGCATACTAGTATTACCTTTTAAGGAATACTAGTATTATGCATAGTTAATACTATTCAATGGTAATAGTTATGGAAACAAGATTCACCCTTGTCACAACAGAGCTCATATCTCTAATCCTTGTTGATCTCTTTGATTTGCCTCATATCTGCACTATTCATTTGCTTATATTCCCATATCTATGGTATGCTCATATAGTAAAGCTTCACATAGTATGGAGAAAATAAGGCAGAGAGAATACCATGCAATTTGTAACTAGTATCTATGCCATATTAGTGTAAATACAAAGGGTAATAGGTCACCAAAGCTAATGTATGAGGTCTCATAGAGGGATTATTGTGGTCTCATATCATATTAGCTCATTACTTCATCATGTTCAACCCTATACAATTAGCTAGTATGATTACAACAAGTTTGAGTCATGTTTCTGTACATTTACTTTATCCCTATTGTTTCCATGATATTGAGTTTGTTAGACTAGCTAATACACTAATCACTATGATGTAATTAATGAGAAACATACACTTATAGGAAGAATACATGGTATTGTAACTCGGCTTAAAGATGGTATTGTAATCACATCTATTACTAAAAGCTTAGATACAGTATATGTCATGATATATTAGTAATAACACGTATGATAAGATGTATACCATTGCCTATATATGTAAAATGGATCTATATTAACTAATGGTAATGCTTCTATGATTCAGGTAGTCTATGATTATTGTATGTTCACTAGTATGTACACTATAACTAGAAGTGATGCCCAACTTAGATACGGTATATGTCATGATATATTAGTAATAACACGTATGATAAGATGTATACCATTGCCTATATATGTACTATGGATCTGTATTAACTAATGGTAATGCTTCAATGATTCAGGTAGTCTATGATTACTGTATGTTCACTAGTATGTACACTATAACTAGAACTGATGCCCAGCTTAGCTCAAAGTAATATGAATGATTCGGGGAATTACAATGGAATCAGATTAGGCATAGGATAGTTAAAGATAATAAACTATCAGAAGAAAATACCTATCATATTTACGTAATATAAGCACAGTCATGGTCACACTGTATTATTATCGATCCTAGTTATATGAGCATAGTAACCAGTACTCTTCTATATCAATTCCACATGTTATAACTATCATATATTATGGGATTCCTTATCCTTAATACTCATATTGAATAGTTTAAATAGAACTATTACTATAAGAAACATTATAACTATACTAGTAGCATCATTAACAAGGGTCTTACAAAGGGTATACTCTTATCCAATATAGATGGGTTTTACTTACTCTAATTAAGAGAGAGATAAAGCAATGGAATCAACTTCATATCTTACCCGTATAAGCTATGTGAATATTACAATATAGTTAAGAGTGTAGAGTCTGAGTCGAAGCTATAGGCCACTAATCTTTGTATGATCTTCATGGAACACTATATCTATTATCTCTACCACCTTGTATCAAGGTATGCATATCGATTCCCCTTGTTCATATGTTACCATATTCATCGGTAAATCTCAGACAACTCCTTGGGTCTGGTATTACTAGTATATATACCATATAAGCAGTATGTTCATGTTAGTTGTAATGGGATTAGTTCATGTCTATCACCTATACCTGCCAAATTGACTCTTATTATGTGCTAGATGTTACTGTGTTCACTAGAATAAAGGTCAATGGCAGTGATACTAACATAGAATTATAAGTCACACTACAACTCGAACTTTGAATTACAACAAGAGAGCATAGAGCTATACATGGTGTGTTTCATATTAGTTGAGATCAAGTTGTTATTACAATAGCTTACATGCTTTGATTATTATCAGTATTAGTATTGATTTAAGTTATATTACCTTTATTAGGGAAACTACGTATATGGTATGTACATCTTATTCAGATAAAGCACTGATAGCTATGGGTTTCAATAAGCACATAAAATGTGAAGCTTAAGCATATCATAGGTAAGAGATTCGTTAAGTTGAACATGAGAACATAGCCCTTACTAACATGAACTCAATATAATAGGTATGATCGTAACTATCAGATAAACAAGCAACTGATTAGAATTATTACCATTAATATGTATATACGTTTATCTTAACCATGTATTAGTCTGTAATGGTCATAGTGTAACACATAGCCTTTACTAAGCTAAGGGACATGGCTGAGTATGGCCCTGTTAATGTAGAGGGACATGCTTGAGTTCAGGCATGTCCCTGTACATGGACATGGCCTCACATATATTATATGTGAGCTAGCTCTCTCTCTCTCTCTCTCTCTCTCACACACACACACACACACACACACACACACACACAAACACACACATGTGTGTGTGTGTGTGAGCTAAATGTTTGATTAACCCAAATATATATTTTATTTTAAATCATAATTTCCCAATAAAAATAAATAAATTTCAGATAAAAAATGTTATAAACCATAATTGTACATTGATTATAAACAACAGTTCCAAAATAATATAGTAAAAATCTATTCTAACATTTATAAGAATTTAGTAAACATTGCACCACAATATTGGTGTCAATTTCACCATGTAATAATCTTCTAATTTTGTATTATATTTCAACAAAGAATAACAAAATAAAAATTTGTTTTAACATTTATCAGAATTTATTAAACATCGCACCACATAATTGATTTCAATTTCATCATGTAATAATTATTTCGTTTTATATTATGTTTTCAATAACAAGAGAATAAAGTATGAAAATCCATCCAATACAAATAATACAATCTCAATATAAAATTGTAAAATTACTAACTGGATATTTAAATAATTATCTCACAATCTTGATATCTAAATCATTATAACACAATCTCAATGTAAAAAATAAAAAGTATTCACTAAATATTAATCAACACAACTTTGAGATTTGCAAATCACAACATGTCTAAGGTATTGTTGCCACCATTTCACCTTGTTTTCACTAATTTTCAGTGGTCAACAATGGCCTAGGAATGTGGTCTGAGAGCTTGAAATTTTAGTGCATAGGAATGGGCCTACAAAATTTGCGAGCAATAGACCTTCCTAAGATCTCGACACCTAAACTTTCAGGGAACAAGTTGGTTCTCTATGCTTGGTGGTAGATGTTTTAATTGTCTTCTTCTTTCTTTTGAACCTACGTACTTGTCTTCTTCTTTCTTTTTGCATCTCAACCTAAATGTTTCCTTAGCAGAGACCTTAAATTTGTGAGATTGGAGAACACCACAATAATTCTCTCTGTATATTTCTTCATTCTAAATAAGAAGCAACAATCGCCATGCATTTCAAATATTTTCATCAAAATGGAAGCACTTGCTGGATTGAAATAAGTAACAATAAATATTAGTAAGCAAAGTACTTTAAGGGAAGAATATGGGGTTGTCTTCTGATAAATATTTTTTCTTCATTTAAATTATTCAATTTAGAATCTTTTAATCAATTATTTAATTTAGAATCTTTTAATCATGGGTCAAATTTAGAATGAAAAATTTACCGATAATTTAAAATGCACCTTTCCTTATCATTTATCATTATTGTTTTGAGTTTACGCACTGATTCACAGACATAAAAATCCTAAAGGACAAAGGAAACTATTAACATATTTCCTTTCTAGATAAGCATAATGTCGACGTTCTCACTGCACATATATCTGGTGACACGTATAGATGGATGTACATGATCCATGCTCATGTAAGTTCCTCTTTTCTCTAATTCCAGTAATCCTCATGTATAGGGTTTTGCAGTCATGTGTTTATTTAGACAATTCATTATTATCTATAACTACTGTAATAGTGTAGAACCTTCACTGAAACATAATTATGTCAATCCTCAAACATAAAATGCACTACCTACGTATTTGGTAATGGTAAGTTGTATTTTTTTAGTAGATCTTTGGGTATTGGTGCTTATGGATATGCTCTCTATTATATTCTATCATCCTAATGACGTCAAATTGGTGAATATAATTGCAGGAAGCAACAGAAGCATCGATTGAAAAATTTAAACTAGTGATTGGGGACGTGGTCATGTATTTTTCATCCTCACAGTGTCTCATGTAGTCTGCAGTGAAATTGGTAATTTAGAACCCTTTCATATTAATCTTTCCCTCTCGACAAAGTTTATCTTTATAGCTCATTTCCTCTGGACAAAGTTAAATAACCCATTGATAAAAGGAGACTCGTTTCCATCAAGTTATGTCTAATCTAAGTGCATCATCTTCAAAATCAACAATCTGTCGAGCGTTGGAGCGTTGCTGAGAGAATGGCAGAATAGTATTGTATTATGAAACAACGCAAAAAACACATATATTAGATAGGACTCTTTGAAAATTTACTGCATCTATTGAAACATCCATACACTTTTCAACAATTCCTGATCTGAATTTTCTGAATTAAATCTCCTAAATATTGTTTAACAGTTTGATGGTTTGACAGTGTATTTGAAAAGGTAAGAGTTAATTTACATTTTAACTAATAATATTGTTGTGTCTAATGTTTCTAATGGTAAAGATTTAGAGTTAATTAAATCAACAAGATTTACATAAATTTACCTGGACCAGACGCTCGCATCTCCAAGACCCACCCGCTCGCAGCTCCAACATCCACTTGACTGCCCATTCGCTCGCCCACAACGATGACGTGCAACACTATCGCCACGACCATGCTATCACAACTCCACTATCACAAATCCACCCAACCGTTCGACCGCGCTATCGCCAATAGAATCAACTAACACAACAAATATTGCCAACACTATCAACTATCGCCAACACTATCGACTAACCACAACTGCGCTATTGCCAACACTATCACCTAACCAACAACCCAGAAAAACCATAACAGTCGTGATGTGCGGGTAATATATAAACCTCTTTTCGGTCGAAAGGTTCTTTCGGGCGAAAGAATTTTACTGGATGAAAAAATTCATCCGGCTAAAATTGTACACAAAAATCGAGGGCATCGTCACAGTACCGTTCGATTTGACGTTTAAAGGTTCAACCGAACATATTTCGGCCGGAAAAATAAAACTTTTGACCGAAAAAAATATTAGTTCGGTCGAAAAAAAATCTTTCGAAATTTTGGAGATCCGATTCTCACAAAAATGTTACCCACCTTCATGAATTTACCCAATAAAAATTTTGAATTTTGATAATAATAAATTGTTTTTTTACAATGATTAATATTAAGATTAGTTTCTATTTTCATATGAACATCTTGGATAATTTAAATATACTTAAAAAAAAAATAAAAAAAAAATAGTATACAACTTATTCAGAACTTAATACACAACCTATTCCTAACTTAATAAGCATCCAAAGGTGTTCACTAAGTTAGGCCAAATTATAAATAGAAAATTTGGCAAACCGTTTAAGTAGAAAATCAAAAAATCCTCCGAAAATTGAGATGACTTACATAGTTTCACATGACAAAGTTTCAAAGTTTCAAGAATTATCCTCTGTACTAAAAAAAAATTGATTTCTTTAAACATAAGATTTTTTAAATCATTTTGAACAAGATGAGCTGCTAAGGGCAACAAGTCCTTGCCTTTAGATATTGTATTTAAAATTCTGCCTTTAGATATTATGTTTAAAATTATGTTGTAGCTAAATATTTGCATAATAATAATAGTTGAAAAGTTAAATATTTGTAGAATATTAATTGTTCCCTCTATTCAAAGAATAGCCACAACTACTTCATGACACATGTAATTTGTCATCGAAATCGGTAAATTTGTTCATTGTTATTGAGACTTTAATACAATGTATCATGAGACTTGAAGCATAATGATAAGTGCTAAGTGAACATTAATAAAAATAGGTGCACAAGCCAAAAAAATTAATAATGCCAAAAATTAAGGACATGAAACTTACTTTTGAAGAGACATAATCATTTATATTTCATATTTTAATTATAATCATTATATGTAACAACTTAAAACACATCTTTGTAACATAGTGATGGCCTCGTTTAATTGACGGATCAATGAAGTTACCCTTTAATTATATTATTTTTTAAACTCCAAAGGGTCCTTTCTATTTAGTACACGGTCATGTATGCACTGGTTAACGAAGTGTCAATCGATTTTGATTCTTGTATTGTATTTAGGAAGTAGATTTTTTATACCTTTAATTTAGGTATCATTGTATGTTAAAAAGTTCATAGGAGTCAACCTTAAATGAAGCAATAATTTATTTACAAGGCTTGATAACCAGGGTGAGCTTATATGCTTTGAAAGTAAAACAATATGCTTTCCCTCCTTGCCTTCTTGTTGTTTAAAAAGTAAAATCGTATGTTTTGCCTCCTTTACCATCTAAATTTAGTTAAAATAACTAAGCTTGCACTTATTTGTAAACTTGCCATCCAAATAAAGTTAAAATAATTAACACTTTGCAAACTTGTTATCCAAATAAAGTTTACTATTAAATATACATTAGAGTGGTGTAACTAGCTAACAAAGTTGTGAAGTTCAAAAAACATAAACATGCATTGACCCATGGGATGTCTAAATGTGCCCATTATTTCTAACAAAGTTGTGAAGTTCAAACAACATAAACATGCATTGATCCATGGGATGTCCAAATGTGCCCATTATTTTTAGGGTTGCCAAATAATTTAAAAATCTTCAATCCAAAGTGTCTATGGTGATAGTTAAATTTATGGTTCAACTTCCAACCAATGCAATTTGGTGTCCATGTGGTTTTATCCACTTATGTAAGTTGGAGACGTGGTGGCTTCATAGTGGTGGTGGCCATGCATCCTAACAAGATCGAACTCATGTAAATTCATTCCCAATGGCATTTCATTGTTGACACAGATCAAAGCCTAAGTTTTTAGTTAAGGAAAACGTTGGTCATCAAGATTTATACATGCTTCATTGTTGCTATTTCCTTTTGATTGTTGTTATTTCTTTTTGAGTGATTTTTTTTTATAATTTGGATTAATCATGAAGCAGTTGGAATATTCACGCAACATGTGAGAGTATTGGTGTAGTATCGTTTCTTATCTGATTATGTGACTCATACAACGCAGACTCATTTGCAAGAGTTTGGAAGAAGAGAAATGGTCACTGGTGATGTTTTAAAGATTTTTTCATGACATTCCCTTTTCTAGATTTGTCAATTCACTTACGGTTGTCTAGTCTAGAAAATAACATATTCACTTACCTTTGCTTGACGCTTTCTTACTGTTGAAGTTGGTAAATAATATTTATGGAGGCGAGAGTAGTCTGACTAGATGTGCATGCTTAACGACTTCATAACCATTATGAAGTTGATTTAGCCAAAAACCCACAAAAGCATGAAGGGAATATTATCCATCATTTTTCTATTTACATCTTGTAAACTGGACATATTTCTTGTGGTTGGACTATGTCTAGCTTTTCATTTACATTTTTATTTTCAACTTTATTATTATTCTCTTTATAGGTCAGAGCTTCCTAGACCAGTCACTTGTCGATATGGATGTTTTGTGCATAATCTTATATTTACATTATTCTCTTGATAGCTAAAAATGTTGAATCTAGTTTAGTTTAACTGCCAAAATTCGTTTCTTATTCAATTATTTTTTTTCATTTTTCATTTTTATTTTCCATGGTATTGTTTTTCATTGTTTTATTTTCCATGGTGCTAGTTGATCTAAGCTAAAATTGTTAACCACATAAATTTTTAGGGGATGAGAAGTTCTACATATGTCAGATAAGCACTAGAAAAATAGCTTTGGCGATACTGGGATATCTTATTCATGATCCTATTAGGTGAACACACTAAATCAACTTGTACCTCTCGATATGTCAAACCTGTAGAGTCACAAGTCTTAGTCACATTGAATCCTTTATAAAGGGAAAAAGGTTGATGTTTTGGTAGCCGCGGGAGGTATTAACCTCCATGGATGAACCTTTGACTAGAACATAATATTCGGGAAGCAAGAGAAAACCTAAACATATGTGTCAAAACACTGGAAGACAAGTCGGTTCAGCAGAATAAGTAATATTGAAGTATTATATGCATAAAAGGACACGTCGACCCTTCTTGAAGAGACACCTGTTCACCTGGCCATATTAGTATAAATAAGAGGGGCTCCAACTCATTTTTACACACACTCAGTCATCGAGAAGCAAGGAGAAAGTGTTGAGGAGGAGTTGTAGTAGCTGTAGGTGTGCAATAATTCCCTGTTCAGTCTTTTGGTACTCTATTTTGTGCGCTACCTCTGAAGAAGGTGTGCTACCCTGGTTTATCTGTTGGTTCTAGTGAGGCTTCCCATAATCATTCTTTCTATAAAAGGTTAATGTGCTCATGGGTGGCTTTGTGCCTATGGTTGGGTGAAAATGGTGTATAATTGTCTATGGTGAAATGAGCATAATATTGTAACAATTTATGGGCACACACCACCTTCAGAACATTCTAACCATTGGAAGGTAGATCCATAACTCTCTTTCAAGCTCGTTGTAGAAAAATTGCAGTTGCAGCTAGGGTTTTTTATCTTGTAGAAACAACAAACCCTAACCTGATTGTTTGAGAACTTTAAGTGAAGTGTTTGGCATAATTCTTGGATATCCTAGTGCACCCTAACCTACCACATCTCTTGGTTCCCTAAGCCATAAAAAATATCAAAATTGAATTTTTGGATCAAAGTCAACATTTGACTGGTCAGAGTCAAAGATAGTTGTGACTTCCCCCATAAAATAAGAGTGGAATAGCAGAAGCACGATCTCTTGGTAGAGTATGGAATACAAGGATTGATATCATCCTTGCAAAGAACAAAGGGCAAAATTATGAAACAATAGACTGAAGAGCAGGTGTCAAAGGATGACGAGTTTGATTTTTGGAGCTTCCAAGCACATGAATGTGGAATAGGAGAAACGATAAAAAGAAACTACTGCAGATCTAAATGTTGGGAAAGAGAAGGGATCTTTGTCCAATAATATATCGTAGAGCCATAAATATCTCAGATCTAATACATTTAGAGGAACAACACACTCTCCAGGTTGGAAAGAATACTTGTCTCATAAGAAAAGCAACTCAAGCGGAACAATAGCTAGACTCCAAGCTTTCATATAGATTTGATGTTTTTATTGTTGTTTAAGTGTTGCAATCCTTTTGATTTTATTAATTCCAGGAACAAATGAATACTTAGTAGCATGTACTATTAATATAAATGCTTATTGTACTTAATTGAAATATGAACTAACATTTCCTCTAGGAGATATTTCTTGTTCTTATTCTCGGGCATGACACCTTGTGATCCTGATTTAGGAGCGGAAAAAAATGATTAACATATTGAATACAATAAACATAGAGATATGAATAACACCACATATATCTAGTGAACAATATCTTCTATTGAATAAATGAAATAGGTTGAAACTATAAAACTACAGAAATGAAACACTTGCTCGAATGGTGGTAGCTATCTCTGAGAAGAGTTGTGGTTGCTACGTGCATCCGTCTAAGAAGAATGATTACAATGAGGCTCCAGAGGCCTTTTTGATATTACTCATGAATGCCAAAACCCTAGACATCCAAAAACCTAACCCTAGAAGGTGAAACGCCAAAAGTCATGTGGGCCCATATGGGTAAGTTGGTACCTCAACTTCTCGGGGTCGTAACTTTTTCATGTACGACCTATGTTTTAGGCACGTGATATCCCATTGGAAAGGTCTTTTAGAGAGATACACATTACGCTGTCAAACTTTAACTTCGTCTATAGTTTGACTATGGTGATCCAAAAAAACACTATTTAGGGCTCCAAAACGACCCTGGAAGTACAACAAGATGTGCTGACATGAAAACATACAAAATAAGCGAGATGGATTAGGTGAGAGGCCAGCAGTATCCACCTGGAATATGTGTAGGGCTCCAGACATCCCTAGAAGTGTAGAACCCACAATTACAAAGAAGTACAGAAGAACATGTTGAACTAAAAACAAACAAGAGGAGCCAGTTGGAATAGGTAGGTGGCCACCAATATCCACCTGGATCACCTTGGTAATGCTATAATGAATTACCATTAACTTGATATGTTCTTATATAGAATTCTATTCTATTGGAAATACTTTTTCTCTTGTTGTTCTTGTTTTGGGCAGGTTATCCTACGTATTCCAGGAAGGTTACCACAGAAATCAAGACTTTAAAGGAATCAGAGGGAGTCAAACTTCATAGGGAGTCAGTGATGAGGAAGAAGCAAGGTTTCGTGACACTTTACAGGATGCATAGGGGCGTGTAGTAGATGGAAGTGTGGTTCGAGCATTCTCTCAGTTAGAGGGAGTTGATGGAAAAAATTGAAAAGAAGGATCTTGTAGGCTTAATGCAGAGTTGTAGGCTTCGTACCAAGTTGTATAATTCATGTCGAGTTGTAGGCTTTGTGTCAATTTGTAGGCTTCATGTTGAGTTGTAGGCTTTGTGCCAAGTTGTAGGCTTCATGCTGAGTTGTAGGCTTCATGTCGAGATGTAGGCTTTGTGCCGAGTTTTAGGCTTCATGTCGAGTTGTAGGCTTTATGCTAAGCTTTAGGATACTCTAGTGAGATGGTATGGTATTCCCAGTTGTTGCTACACCAGTGAAACAGTCTGGTACACTAGTGGCATAGTCAAGAACCTATATGGTTGTGATGGTGTTGATCATAATATGATCTGGGTGATCATGAGATAGACTGTGTATCTCTGTTGATGCTACTGGTTTGCAAGACCATGTAGGTCTTGCCCATTCCATGTGAGATGGATGGATAATGATGATACTCACGACATGGGTGTAGTCATGGGTGAGCACGTCATGTGGGTGTAGCCTATGACAATGACGGTAACACACACTACGATGTGTAGCTCTATTGTTCTCTAGCGGGTTATGGCCTCTAGAAAAGATTGATAGGTCCACATGGGTGTAACCATGTGTGACGTAATGATGCTACCAGTAGCATGGTCTACATAACCATGACGAGAGGATCATGTCACAATGAGAAAGGCTATGAAGACCAGAAGAGAACATCATGGTTATATGCCTCCCTAGCTAAGAGGGAGTGTTGATGTTTTGGTAGATGCAGGAGGTATTAACATCCATTGATAAACCTTTGAATAGAATAGAATATTCCAAAAGTAAGAGAAAACCTGAACATAGGTGTGAAAACCGAGGAAGAAAATTTGGTTCAAAAGAGTAAGCAATATTGAAGTATTGTATGTAGAAAAGGATAGGTTGGCCCTGCTTGAAAAGACACTTATTCACCTGGCCCAATTAGTATAAATAGGAGGTTCTCAAAATCATTTGTGCACACACACAATCATCTAGAAGCAAGGAGAAAGTGTTGAGGAGGAGCTGCAGGTGTGCAATAATTCCCTGTTCAATCTTTTGGCACTCTATCTTGTGCGCTACCTCTGGAGAAGGTGCACTACCCTAGTTTATCTGTTGGTTCTAGTGAGGCTTCCTGGAATCATTATTTTTGTCAAATTTCAAGGTCCTCGGGGGTGTCTTTGTGCCTATGGTTGTGTGACAATGGTGTAGCATTGTCTATGATGAAACAAGCACAATATTCTAACAAAAAATACATTTTTCTTTTATCCATTAAACTGAGTGTATTATATATGTTATTCAAAATTGTCTGGAAAATATTTGGGTGTATTATATGTCTTATTCAAATCTCTAGGTGTGTTCACCTAATAGGATCATGAATAAGGCCACTAAAGAGACTCTCAAAGTATTTGAATTCTTCCTTAAATACATAATTTTAGAGTGTCCAGGAGACACTTCGTAAAATACACCTAGTATCCTTATACAAAAATTGTACATTTAACAAAAATCATGAACTGCTACTACACCAAGGTACCATTATTCATTTCCTGGGGTTGGTTCATTCAAATCGAGTTGGACAAGAACTTTTGGTAATGAATAAGCCTCCTTGAATTCATGGAGCTTGCATCTTGCTGTGGACGATCCCAAAAATCTTCTAGTTGGATCATGAGTGCATTCCATTCATCATGTACCTGCTAGATTGTTTGATTTTGGCCAATGATTCCTCCATAAGAGTTATGAGATGAGTAGAGATCCCATTATATCGAATTTGTAGTTCAACTATTTAATTTATTGAAACACCCAAATTCGCTTCCAATTGTGCCACCCTGAGCGTCCAACGAGAGTTTATGGATTCCATTGGAAAAAATTGACAATTTATTAAGGCTAAGAGAAGAGTAAAAAAACAAGGAGATATTCACGAATGAATACCAGAACACCAGAGTGGGAATGAGGAAGATTTGGTTCATGCATTGAATGTAACAAAAATGACACGCAAGCTTGGTCACGATCTCGATGTCACGAGATTCGACATTTAAGTTCTCACACCATGTCATCGTCCTTAAGCAAACAACTCCACTTCCTGTAATCATCGTCATGGATACACTCGCGGGGAAGCAAATCGGTTCATCTCACAACACAGAGGGAAATAACGAGATATATGAGGGAAGGATCCTCATTGGCATGGAATTTTTAATGTACGTTTGTGGGGGTGCATGCCAACGACGCGCCTAGATGGTGGCAATGAAAAGACAACCCCTAGTGACATGGAATGATGGGACATAGTCCCATATGAAATGAGGTCTCAAAAGAGAAGGGGAGACTCCTTATTAAACATTTTCCAAATTATTAAAATGTATATTATTCCCTTTTTAGGATCTAAGATCCTTTGAGTTCCTTTCCTAATGAAAATTGAGGTGAGAATAGAGTTGATCATGGGATAACTGTTCTATGATGAATTCCATTTACGATTAGAGTTCCCTCAGGATGTTGGGTGGCAAGATTCGCTTGATTATCGACATATTGATTATTCACTCTCAAGACATGAAATAATTCAATGGTCATGAGGGTCTTGATTTCAGATTGGATTCTAGTTATAATGGATAGAATATGAAGATTCTTCGAGAAATAATTTTTTCTTGCAAAAGATGTGATGAGTTTAGAATCTTCTATCATTGTGAGATTGCATATTATCAATTTTTCATAGAAACATGCACAAGAGATCTAGCTAAAGAAAGTACAAACAAAGTTTATCAAGAAAGGACGAGAGATTTAATATGGACGAATGAGAAAATACATTCACACTACTCCAATGAGATGATAAATGAATGATGATTAATACAATGAATGAATGGAATACACTCATATATAGGAAATAACATTCCATAATTAAGAAAACAAATGAAGTAGATAGATTTCCTTAAAGGAATGCATGCATGCATAATGGTATTGATATATAAATAGAAATAGAGAAAGATACTAGTCGGAGTTAGCAGTCGGATTATTTTAGAAGCCTGAGAAATGAGGCGGAGATATAATAAAGAAAATGCAGAGAGATATTGCGGATATTCAATAATATAGCGAGAATGTATAGAGGAGATGCAACCATAAACCTGGGATATACATTAATACGATTTCTGTTAAATGGAGAAATGTCTGATTGTAAAAATCACAGTGAAAGACTACCAGCTAGAATGGTGGCGGTTTATCTTTGAGAAGAGATGTGACGTCTATGTTCATTCGCAAGAAGATGGTTGCATTGAGGCTCTGGAGGCCTTTTTTTTTACAATAGATGGGAATGCCAAAAAGTCCTAATAAACGGGAATGCCAAAAGTCCTAGACATCCAAAAACCTAACCCTAGGAGATGAAGCACCAAAAGTCATGTGGGCCCCGTTTGGGTAAGTGAGTACATCAACTTCCCGGGGTTGTAACTTTTGCATACGATCTCTGTTTTAGGCGTGTGATAGCTCGTTGGAAAGATATCATCGAGGAGATTCATTTTGGGGGCTCAATCATGCCTTGGGCTATCATTGAGAACCTATATCTAGAAAAACCTTCATTTAGGCCCTCAAAATGGCCCCGAAAGTTAAAACCTGCTAAAAATAGTAAATTGCCAAAATTGCCAGAAAACAGTTTTGAGCCAGTCGGAAAAGGTGGGTGGCCACCGATATCCACCTGGATCATAACTCCCATTGAACTAGTGTGTCGAAAATAGTAGTTTCTCCAACACCCCCCATGAACATCACTATGGAGTAAAAATGAGTCCCAACAACTAGGCCATATTAGGTACTCATATACAATGCAACTAATGAACACTGAATAAAAATAAGGAAAGAGGGAGAAACACGTGGGAACAAACCCCCCCCTCAAAAGACAATGCACCAAAAGAAGAAAAGTAAGTTGCTAGGAAATTGTGTTCTTCACCCCAAGATGATCTCGCAAACTCTGAAACTTCTGCTCACCAAAATTCTTCGTGAAGATGTAGAAATATTTATGGATCTGATGAATTCATTTGACAACCTTTCTAGCCATGTACCTCTTCATCCTTTGGACCCATCTGCACCTGAAAATATTCCTTTATGGTTGAAGTGGAACCAGATCCTAAGTATGATTCTCTAGGAGTGAGTCATACTCCTTCTGCATGGGTGTTTTCCATAATGTATTTCTCATAGCCTCATTGTAGGTATGTGGATCAGAATATTGAACCTTATAGCAATGCATGGGAATATTTGGTTCAGAAGTTGAAAGTACATGAGAAGGATCCTCGTGATGATATTGAGTCCTCCTTGAATCCAATGGATTCCCTGCAAGGATACTTCTTGGCTGAAGTGTGAACTGTGCCCTCTTGGGAATCTGCTGAAGCTTCAACATTGACTCCTTATCTAGATGTACTACCTACTCATTTCCATGTACAGAATCCAAGTTTATGGAATCATCTACAATGTCTGGAACTGATGGAAGCACAAGAGTCTCTACATGTTGCATTGGTGGTACATGAAAAGTGCTCTCCTTGTGCGTAAGTAGTAAAGAGGAGTCATAGTCAACAAACTTACTGAATTTATACAACCTTGATTTGTGATCCACCACACAATTTGCAATAATGGAATTGTCATGCATGTAAATTATAGATACTAAATCTGTTGTAAATTCAACCTTTTTACCTTTCTGAGTGATCGGATAAACTGGGAGAAAATTCATAGAAATCTTTGGAACATGTAAAGAATTCTCAAAAATTCCATTATGGAGTTCCACTCTTCCCTCTCCTTCTACTTCTACTGGAGTATCATCCCCCATGAGAATAGGGGGTCTTGATCATGAACTCAAAGAAGTGAAAACTTCCTCTTTCATTGCCATATGATGTGATGCACCATAATCTATAATCCATGAATCATATGAGGAATTAATTGCAACAAGAGCATGATGATTACCTTTATTAGGAGCAAGATCTTATTCCTTCTTCTTTTTGAATCCTTATGGAATGAAGTTTCCAATGTTGTTATGCTGAAGTACTTGTGTCATAAGATCGATTCGTTTCTTCATGCATGTGGATTCTTCATGATTTGGTTTATTGCAATAAGTGCACTTCTTTTCCTCCTCCTTTTGTTTCTCCTTTTCGTTATGTTTGCATGATCTTTTTTCATCATTCTTGATGAGTGCATGTGCTTTGGCATCATTGATTATTCCCATCTGAATGAGTTTTTACTTCTCATATGTGAGAGAATCAATGAACTGTTCCATGGTAGGCATCTTCCACTTTGTTCCTAAGAGATATTTGACATAATGGAAAGTGGAGATATAGACAACATATTTTGTTCCTAGCTTAGCCAATATTATTAGAATAAGTTGGTCTACTTGTGTAGACTTATCAATACCACAAGATGCAGAGCTAAATATCAAATATTTAAACTTGGTAAAGAAATCATCCAAATTATCAAAACTTTTAGGATCCAAGGTTTTCAACTCTACCTCAAGCATATGACCTCTCATTTCATCCTTCTTTCCAAAGAGACTTTCCAAGGTGGCCCAGATCGTGTTTGGAGTCTTGCATGCGGAAACATGAAACCATAAATCAAATGAAATCAATTCAAGAAGAATTCATGTGGCCTCATCCTTTCGATTTTCCCATATGGTCTTCTCAATTGTTGATGTAGGTTATGTTTCTGTTCCCATCGTCAAATTGTACAATCCTCTCCTTTTGAGTTGGAATTCAACCTTGGGATTCCAATCAAAATAATTGTATGGTGTGAGGATTACCACCAAGTTTTACTCTAGAATAGGTGTCGTATCCATCTCTCCCACTGTGTTTGAGAAACCCTAAAATTTACTCTCAATCTGCAAGTGAAAAACTGAGAAATCACTGCAGAGAAGGGTAGGGATGATTTTAAGGATGAAAATTTATATTAAAATGTAGAAACGTGGGCTAATATTACTAGTCCTTAATATGAAAAATGTGAAATGTTTGGCGATAGTTTTGTAAAAATATTCAAATTTCTAAGGATTTTATATAGTTTCTATACAATTTTGGCGATTTGTAAGGTAAAATAATTTTATTCTATGGAATTTGGGTGAATCATTTTTAGAAAAAATGGAAATTGGCAAATCTTTTTTTGGGAAAAGCATGGAAAATTAGCCCATTTGCGAAATTTATCCCCTAAAATCATCTATGCAGAAGGGTACTTTAAGAGGCGGTCGCTCCTTCCCTTACGACATGGAGAGACCAGGTCCTAGTGGTTGTCCTTTGCTAGTGTATAGGGAGTGACCCTGCTAGAAGGTGGTCACACTCAGCTTTTTAGAGGTGGTTGCACCTTCCCTTGAGACACAGAGTGACCAATTCCTAGTGGTTGCCCTCTTATAGTGTATGAGGTGCGACCAGTCGCCCTATGATAGTGTATGGAGTGCAACCACTCTAGAATTAAAAAATTCGTAAGTCTGTGTGCCACTGATCGCATTCAGCTAGTGTAGTGGGTGCGACCCTATCTGTTACATGAATTTTACTCGTTGAAACTCCGATTTTCCTTATTCTCTGGCTTTCCTAGCTTGATGCAAGCAGCGTAGCTATGATACCATGTCAATGTTTCATAGAAACCTGCACAAGAGATCTAACTAAAGCAAGTACAAACAAATCTTATCAAGAAAGGACAATAGATTCAATATGGAAGAATGAGAAAATATATTCACATTACTCCAATGAGTTGATCAATGAATGATGATTGATACAATGAATAAGTGGAATACACTCATATATAGGAAAGAACATTCCATAATTAAGAAAAGAGATCAATCATTTAGCTTTCCTTAGGAATGCATGCATGCATAATAGTGATGATCTAAATAGAAAGTCTAAAATAAAACTAGTCAGTTAACTCCCACTCCACTAGTGTGTCGAAAATAGTAATTTCTCCAACACATATACCTATATCATTGGCCAAGATCAATTCCTCAAGAAAAGCATAAGATTTTTCTTGATTATTCGAGGAATGACCTATTCTCCAAGTGAAAACAAAATCCAATTGCCCTCTTGGATTAAAAGACACCCCTCTCACACCTACCAACCTATTGGTAAATCTTTATTTACTAAAATGATTGTTTGATATTGTTTTTTGTTATTAAAGACACATATTGTTATTAGTCCATGTCGTAGGCATAGAGGGACTATAGCTATCGATAATTCGTTGACTTCATATTAGTTTGTCCTTTGACCACAAATATTTGCATAATATCTATTGTTGGAGCTAGGGAACTAAAAACATTGTTTTTTATATAATAAAAAGTACCATATATGTAATGATCTGATTGGATAATAGATTCGAGGTCTTATTGTCGGATTTGCTATTCCCAATGTTTTATGTGTTAGCATATCCAAAACTTTTGATACTATACAGTATTTTTGAATCATATATTTTTCTTATGCATTGCTTGAAGGTGGATTAATGCTAGCATTAGTTCGAATGTTTGGCTTAGCATTTTCTGCTAGCTAAATTTATCCCAATGAAAGTTTGTCCTTTGAATACATTCTCTAGCATATTACTATGTTTGATTTTTTCTTTATTCTTTCTATCTTTGAGAGTCTTTGTCATTGTTGAATACATAAATAGGCCTGGCACACTGCAGTCTTTATTAAATGTTTGCATAGGGCTACGCCCTTCGATGGTTCTGACAGTCTTAAGTGTTTACCTAACAGGTCTGGCCGCCTTAAATGTTTATTGTACAGATGTGTTGCAATACAGTTTCGTTCCATTTTTTTGATGGTGTTGTTTGCAGTGAAATTGTGCAGAATTGTTCTCCACCGACATCACTAGATCAATGGTTGATGCTTGTTCGTTGGTTCGTTCCATAATGATTTTTCTTGTTTGATTCAACTTTGCAAAGTTGAGGTCCTGCAGTTTCAGTTGGACCTCTTCGTGGTTGTTCGTTGGTTTGTTGTTCTTCAACTTTGCAAGTTGTTGAACCTGTTGTTGCGGTTTTCAATTTTTGGGGCTGAGCTCTTGTCATCCCTCGTTGACGGGTAAGTTTTTGTGCCATCGTTTTGTTGCTATTTTTCAATGGTAGGAGTCCATCCCTCAAAATTCTGTTGTAGACCATCTTTCTGTGTGCTCTTAATTTATGTTCCTGGAAACCATGTGTCTTCATATTCTGACTTCCACGTCCTGCATATTGTGCCATAGCTATTTTGAAAATTGCAATGCTAAGGGGTTTTCAAAAAAAAAATCG
>SNQJ01S0002392.1:48951-60470 GCA_010110895.2 Picea sitchensis | reverse complement strand
AGTGGTCATTTAAGTCTAGTTTCAAACATGGAATATGCCACAGTGGCCAATCCTAACTTAAAAAAAAATGAATTTGGGGTTTAATTTTCAAAGGCTCCAGTCCCCCTTAAATCAACAATGAAAATAAATCTTCCATTATATTTATTACCTATATGACTATTTAAGCTATGGGTTTTCCATAGTATTTTATGCTATATCTCTGTGAGGAATGTCTTTCAACCTTTTTATAGTAATTGATGGTTGATCATTTTTCATTTAAAAAAGATTTAATCTCTCAAAATTTGAAAAATCTCAATTAAAATAGATTTATGTTAATTTTTTTGTTTTAAACTATTTCATTATTTATAATAACATAACATGTTCCTTTTAATTCTACAGAAAAAAGAAAAAAACAATGACTTAATAACATATTTACTTCAAGTGCATTTTTTTGTAAATCACTATACACTTAACTTGTTTTCCATATTTTCACTTTGTTCGCTTTAATTCGAGAAAAAACAATGACTTAATAACATTATTACTTCAAGAGCATTTTTTGTAAATCACTATATACTTAACTTCTTTTCCATATTCTCACTTTATTTCACTAGAATTTACTTTTAGTGCATTTTTTTGCAAATCACTGTAGACTTAACTTGCTTTCCATATTCTCAGTTTATTTTAGTGTTTTGAGCACTAAGTTTGTAATATTACATTCTAATCGTAAATAAGCATTGTATAAGAAATCATAACTTCATAATAATTTGTAGTAACTTGCAATATCTATTGTGACTAGTTATCCGATGGAATATCCATAAGAATTTATAAATCATTGGTGTAAATTGATGACCTGGGTATAAATTTTCCTTGCTCAGGAAAAGTGATGAGGAAGGAGAGAACCATTGGGCACTTAGAATCGATGGAACCAATGTGTTGGACATATTGTCATTAATATGTTGTCATTGATGTCAATAGTCATGATAAGTTGTTATGATGGCTACATGAATCAATCATGAACGATTATACAATTGGAATTAGTGTCAGGATGTCCAATAAGGTTTGTCCATGTGTAATGAAGGGTCAATGATGGAAAGATAATGAAACAGAGAAACAAGGTTAATCTTAGGAAGAAAAGTATACTAAAGATTGACAGAAGAAAATTGCCTTAAGGTCGAAGCAATTTGTGATTATTGTTGATCACGACAGGATCAACAATGATCCTATGATCAAATCTCAAGAGATATAGCGCTGCAGAAATCCCACAGGAGAAACTCTTATTGAACAGAAGAAAGCTTTATAAAAGATCAAGAAACGAGATCCATTCATCCAGAATTTGGATGCAAACCTGATCATTGGATCATAGAGGAAACCTGCGTAAAGAAGGAAAATAATCATGTATGTTGATGTAGATTTCGGGACAAACCAGGACCGTCAGATCTAGGAGTTACAAGAGAAGGACCGTTGGAGGAATGTCAACGATCAGATCAAGTCATGATCGTTGGATATGCAAGCGCCAGATCAAGGGCAATGATTGATTGTGGAGCGCGAAGGGAGGATTTAAAAAAACATTAATTCCAATCCCACAATTAGTCTAGACCATTGATTGTCACCCACCAATAGATCTACGGTTGGCATAAGGTCCACTACCAATGAGCAGTTTCCATTGTGGAACTCGACGATAGTTTTAAATGTCGTGCTAGTTGGGACCCCACAATCATCCCTGATCGTTGATCTACTCAAGGAGCATTCTCAACCATTAGATCAAGTTGAGTGGAAGGAAAAAGTAAGCCATAAAGAAGGACCATCAGACATGGAGAATACATGATGATCATTAGATCCAAGAGGAGGACATGTGCCACATCAGGAGATCCACGTCAACAAGAACACATGGCGCAATCATATGATGACAAGTGTCAAGATCAAATTGTCATTGCATGTACGTGTAAGTCACAAATCTAAGTGACATGTGGAAACCACTAGGCCAGTGCCAAGTCAGCAGTGATGTCGGAAAGTTATGTCACATCAAAAGTATGTACTTCGGTGGAAACCAGTTTCTAACACAAGTAACTTCCCGAAACACCGAAGAACGAAGTTAACACTAAATGTTGATCTAATTTGAGAGCATTATCGATCATTTATCCAGTACAGTGGAAGGATAGAATAAGCGACAACCATGAAGTGACGCTAACCATTGATCTACTTCAGAGAGTGTTCTCAACTGTTGAAGATTATGGACACGTGTCTTTGATCCGAGAGGTTTAATGATTGAAAAGATTGGAAATCATTGAACACTGAAGTTTTGAAGTGAACAAGAACCATTCATTGTGCAAATAAAATATCTAACGTTTGATCTACTATGAAGAAATATGCTTCGAGATATTTGAAAGATTACATAGGTTGGAAGTCGCTAAGGAAGAAGTAACGAAAGCCGTCCATCTCATCGTGACATTACAATGTGATCATTGATTGTGATAAGTGATCAAGCACTCGCTTGGCCTAGTGCCTGGTCACCACTTATGGTCGTATGGAATAAATAAATAAGGGTAAAATAAGAGGCAACACTTAAATTAATAAGCCCATGGTTCTACCCCTATGGTCATATGAAAGTGGTTTGAAGGAAGAGCCTCATACAGATTTCATCTCTGTAATTAGACAAAGGATTAAAACCATAATAATACAGAGAATAGGTGAAAAGATCGAATATGATATGTTGATGAATTGAGGACACAGTAGAAGCATGAGAATGATATGATGAATTGATCCATGTGTATGATCAACTCATGAAGACAAAAGAACCGACACACAGTCATTATTAAGAGAGTTAAATCATGAGCATTATGAATAAAGGATAAAAAGAAAAAATGATATTGTTTAAATTTTAATATTATCAGTTAAATGAAAATGTACAATGGTTCAAATATCAAAAGACACAATGATTCAAATTCACCAGTTGGAAGACTATATAAACAAGAAAGAATGCTGAGAAGAAGTGTAGTTGAATTTCTTGAAGTATATATATTTATATATAATGGATTGAATGAAGGTTCATTCTATGAGGTTGGTGCATGTTTTCAAGTTGGCTCTTGTATGAGGATTGGATTCCTCACATCTCAGTTGGATTTGAGATCAACAAGCTAGGACTTGTTATGAGGGTTGGATTCCTCATTTCTCAGTTGGATCTGAGAACTACAAGATGGGTCTTGTAACAGATAGTTGGGTCTCTCATAATTGTTTGAATATGAAGATATCCAAAGATTGATCTTATGTATTCATTCAAGTTAAATAGATAAATAAAATATTTATTCTTTTATATATTGGTTGAGAAAATGAAATAAATATATGTTGTTCAGTTAATTTATGAAAAGTGGAAAATTGTTCAAATTTTTGTGACATTGATTCACACCCCCCCCCCCTCTTCTCAATGTCAAGTGTCCATTTCAACAATTGGTATCAGAGTCGGTGCCTTCAACACAGTTTAAACACTGAAGGTAGATTCAAAAGAAATGGGTGGACAAATTGTTATCTCCACAAATGAAGCTCTTTTATTTGATGGAACACATTATTCATCATGGAGGAAAAATATGAAAAGATATCTGAATTCAAGAGGATCTGTAGTTTGAGATTTGGTAGTAAGTAATCCCTAGAACTTAACTAATTCAAAGAAAAAAACCAAAACTACAAAGGAGGCAAGGAGAAACCATTCAATTAAAATCAATCCAGGATGGATTGTCAGACCAAGTCAAAGAAAAGATGAGGCACTACAAATCTGCTAAAGAATTATGGCCCCAACTAGAAAATTGTTATCAGAATGAAGCACAAGAAGAATATAAATCCTATCAAAGTAAGGAACGAGACTCAGATAAAGAGGAATCTTATCATAATAATGAACAAAACTCATAAGAAGAGAATTCTTATCAAGATAAAGACCAAGATAAGAAAAATAATAATTCCAATCAGATTGAAGAACACAATACACAGAAAAATATTTCTAATCATAATGAAATGCATGATTTAATGCAAACCTCAGTCAACAATGAGGAATACAACCTCATCAAGGAATTGAGGCATACCTCAGTAGTCACTAAAGAAAAATTGCATAATCTTAAGACTAATGTTACAGTTGCAATAGAAGAGATTCGTATGGAACCAAGAAATTATATAGATATTAAAGTTCCTATGGAGGCTCTTGACAATAGTGAGTACACAACTATGTGAACTCTAGAAGAGTTGGAGAAAATCCAACAAAAGGATATGTTGCTACTTCAACAGTTAGATCAATCTAACCATGAAGAGCATGAGCAAAAGATTCAGTTAGAAAACAAAGAAGAAGAGATCAAAAGATTGAAAATCGAAGTTACTAATCTAACATAAGAGATGGAATAATTAAAGACGCATAATAGTAAAATAAAAGAAGCACTAAAAGAATTAGAAGAATTGGTTAACYGTCTAAACACTCAACTTGAGGAAATTAAAGAAAGTGAAGAAGACCTAAAGATCCAGTTAACAAGGAAAGAAAATTCTTACCACATGTTGGAATTGAAAATCATTAATTTCAAAAAGGTAAATGAAAGTACTAATGCAGATATAATGACTCAAATTGAAGAAGCTCAGAAAAAGGAAGAATCCCTGAAGATTCAGTTGATTAAAAAGGAATAATTATGTAAAATGTTGAAGTTAGAAATAGTTAATATAAAAAAGATGAATGAAAAGAAAAATAAGTTTGTCAATTTCCAGAATAGCTTARCTATCCTAGATAAKATTTGGAAGAGCCAAAGATCATTTGWTGACCAAAACAGGTCTTGGATACAATAAGAAAGAAGACAATGACAAATGGAGCACCCTTTACAAACATGAGAAAKGATCATCCCTCTCAAAAGGAAAAGGTGCAATTACAAGTCATGAACTTTGTTAAGGAAGGAATCTATAGAAGTAAGAAGGAAGAAGAAAATCAAATAACAGATCTCTCAAGCCAAAATAAAATCAAGAATGGAAACACCTTCAATGGATATTTCTTTTCTTGTCATAGTTTTGGCCATAAAGCAATGGACTACAAGAAACTAGAGAAATGATATACAAGAAAATCCAAAAACCCAATTAGATGTTGGAGATGCAATTGTTTTGGGCACATAACAATTGTTTTTCATACAATGAGATGTTACAATTGTGATAGGTTTGGGCACAAATCCCAAAACTATGAGAGTTCAAAAAGTCAATCCTTAAATAAGTCATTCAAGTCAATGACAAAAACTAATAAAATTTGGAAGAAGAAAGGAGATGACAAATCTCCAAAAACACAATTAGAAAGAGAAGATCCAAAAAGAAAAATATCTCATAGAAAGATATAGAGTAGAAAATCTAAAGGAGAAACCAAGAAAGATGATATTACACCTGAAAATAAAGAAATTAATAATAAGAACATGATGGGTGAAGGTACTAATAAAGAATGTGAAATTCAATATGAAATAAATCAAGCCCAAGAAAAGGAAGTGCCTATAAAAGTATATGGGACAATATCAAATTCTAGTGACGTTATAATTTGCTAGCAAAAGATAGAAAAAACATTGGTAGGGTTAGTTGTAGAATACAAGAAGAGGAAAAATAAAGGTAGCAGAGAAGATCAAGGAGTATCATTCAACAAAGATCAATTGATAACAAAATTGGTATTTAAATCAATTGGTATCATTCCTCAATTGATATTCTTGTGAAATATCAAAGAAGAATAAGAAGAAGATCAAAAAGATCAATATTCCAATGAATGGTATATAAAGATTCATACTCTTGTTCTATTTGACAAAGGAAAGTCAGTAAAAACTCAGGAGGAGTATTTTGGTTATTAAATAAGAAAGTAATTAGATTGAGTTTTGAAATACTTGATCACTACAAGTTGGTATCAAGAAGACTACTTATTTGAATACAAATATACCAATGGACTGAGATAAATAGTTAGTAAATTAATAGGAGAAGAGATCTTGTCACGAAGAGCTACCCTTTCAGAAACAAAGAGGGAGAGTAGTCATAGGAAGAGAGAGAATATTGACAGGGGGAGTCATTCAGTTATGGTAGGCAGATCATGATTGCAGGGGGAGTTACCCAAGTTCATATTTTGGTCAACAACAAGTAGACAGACAGAGGTTGATCATAAGGGGAGCAACCCTTTTCCATTGGTGTCAAAGGGGGAGAGTAACTTTAGAGGAGAGAAGCATCATCACAAGGGGAGTTTGTGTATGAAGTTAGTGTGTTTCCCTCAATGAAAAAGGGGGGATATTGTTGGACATATTGTCATTAATATGTTGTCATTGAAGTCAACAGTCATGATAAGTTTTTATGATGGCAACATGAATTAGTCATGAACAATTATACAGTTGGAATTAGTGTTAGGATGGCCAATAAGGTCTGTCCATGTGTAATGAAGGGTCAATGATGGAAAGAGAATGCAGCAGAGCAACAAGGTTAATCTCAGGAAGAAAAGTATACTAAAGATCAACAAACGAAAATCACCTTAACGATGAAGCAATTCGTAATTATTGATCACGATCGGATCCACAATTATCCTATGATCAAATCTCAAGAGAGATAGCACAACAAAAATCCCACAGGAGAAACTATTACTGAACATGGGAAACCTATAAAAAATATCAAGCAACAGGAACCATTCATCCAGAATTCGGATGCAAACCCAACCGTTGGATCATAGAGGAAACCTGTGTAAAGAAGGAAAATAATCATGTCCATTGATGTAGATTTCGGGACAAATCAAGACCATCAGATATGGGAGTTATAAGAGAAGGACCATTGGAGGAATTTTCAATGATCAGATCAAGTCGTGACTTTTGGATACACAAGCGCCAGATCAAGGGCATGGATTGATTGCAGAGCATGAAGGGAGGATGAAAAAATGCATTAATTCTAATCCCGCAATTATTCTAGATCGTCGATCGTCACTCACCAATAGATCTATGGTTGGCATCAGTTCCACTACCAACAAGCAGTTTCCATTGCAAAATTCGACGATAGTTTTAAACGTCGTGCTAGTTGGTACCCCGCAATAATCCATGATCATTGATCTACTCAAGGAGCATTATCGACCATTGGATCAAGTTGATTGGAAGGACAAAGTAAGCCATAAAGAAGGACCATCAGATCTGGAGAATACATGATGACCATTAGATCCAAGAGGAGGACATGTGCCACATCAGGAGATCCACGTCAACAAGATCACATCAGCAAGGACATGTGGCGCAATCAGATGATGACAAGTGTTAAGATGAAATTGTCATTTCAGGTACGTGTAAGTCACGAATGTAAGTGACATGTGGCAACCACTAGGCCAGTGCCAAGTCAGCAGTGACGTCGACAAGTTACGTCACATCGGGAGTATGTACTTCGAGGGAAACCATTTTCTAACACAACTAACTGCCCGAAGCACCGAAGGTGGAGGTTAACGCTAACCGTTGATCTAATTCAGGAGCATTATCGACCGTTGATCCAGTATAGTGGAAGGATAGAATATGCGTAAACCACAAAGTGACGCTAGCCATTGGTCTACTTTGGAGAGAGTTCTCAACCATTGAAGATTATGGACACGCATATTTGATCTGGGAGGTTTAATGATTGCAAAGATTGGAAATAGTCAAATGCCGAAGTTTCGAAGTGAACGAGAATCATTCATCGTGCAAATAAAATATCGATCGTCTGATCTACTACGCCGAAATATGCTTCAGAAGATTTGAAAGATTACAGAAGCTGGAAGTCACAGAGGAGGAAGTCCCGAAGTAACGACAGTCGTCCATCTCATCGTGACATTAAAACGTGATAGTTGATTGTGATAAGTGATCAAGCACTCGCTCGGCCTAGTGCTTGGTCACCACCTGCGGGCGTATGGAATAAAGAAATAAGGGTAAAATAAGAGGCAACACTTAAATTAATAAGCATGTGGTTCTGCGCCTATGGTCATATGAAAGTGGTTTGAAGGAAGCGCCTCATACATATTTCATATCTGTAATTCGACAGAGGATTAACACCATAATAATACAGAGAATAGGTGAAAATATCGAATATGATATGTTGACAAATTGATGACACAAAAGAAGCATGAGAACGATATGATGAATCGATCCATATCTGTGATCAACTCATGAAGAAAAAATAACTGACACACAATCATGATTAAGACAGTTAAATCATGAGCATTATGAATAAAGGATAAAAAGAAAAAATGATAATTTTTAAAGTTTAATATTATCATTTAAATGAAAAGGTACTATGGTTCAAATATCAAAAGACACAATCACTCAAATTCACACCAATTGGAAGACTATATAAACAAGAAAGAATGGTGAGAAGAAGTGTAGTTGAATTTGTTGAAGTATATATATTTATATATAATGGATTGAATGAAGGTTCATTCTATCATGTTGGTGCCTGTTTACAAGCTGGGTATTGTATGCGGATTGGATTCCTCACATCTCAGTTGGTTATGAGATCAACAAGCTGGGACTTGTTATGAGGGTTGGATTCCTCATTTCTCAATTGGATCTGAGAACTATAAGTTTGGTCTTGTAACATAGAGCTGGGTCTCTCATAATTGTTTGAAGATGAAGATATTCAAATATTGATCTTATGTATTCATTCGAGTTAAATAGATAAATAAAATATTTATTCTTTTATATATTGGTTGAGAAAATGAAATAAATATATGTTGTTCAGTTAATTTATGAAAAGTGAAAATTTTTCCAAAGTTTTGTGACACTGATTCACCCCCTCTCAGTGTCAAGTGTCCATTTCAACACAATGTCCAAAGTTAAAAGTGTTTTCTTTAGATCAATTTTCTTGTTTGGATTCAGGTCATCTTAGGAGAAATAGGTATACTCTCCACGATGTTCCTTTTACTCAATAGTTATATGTACACTTAGTTATTTCTCCCATTCCATAGGGAGAAACATGAAAGCTTTGGTAAGTTCACTTTCATGTAAAGTGAAAACTTCTAGTGGGGTTTCACTAGCTTCCACGTGAATCATCCCTTTATACACTATTTAATAGCTCTTTCTTGACTTTACTACTAGTTTTTTATTAAGGATGTGTTACATGATAGTAGTGTCACAAGTGCAACAACTACCTACTCAAGGGTTTTCACACCTTTCTATGTTCGACACCATGGTTTAGACGTTTAGAGAGAGGATTTGGGTTAAACATTTAAATACCTTAATAACACCTTTTGTTGATTTAGAATTTCTTAAACAAATCACCTAGAATGAAGAGAGTATCTTTTGTTTTTGTATTTAATGGTAGTTGTTGGTTAAAATATCATGAACTAAAATATATATTTTTACGTTAGGGTTTATTTTGTTTCTTATGTTTAAGCTATGAAAATTTCTTCTCCTGTTTAACCTAGAGTCAAAATTAATGAAATACTTTACTAATGAAATTAGTAATGTAAATATGCCCCTGCCTTAGGACTTAATTTGATAGATTAAATATTTAAGCGATCTAAATAGCTCAGATCCTAATTTAAGACATATAATTGAATTTAGACATGACCTTATTAGTCCCTGCTTCCGGACAGAGACTCTAACAGTCACCTAGCGGTCAACTACGGTTGATCGCCTATTAGTTGGTGTGTTTTTCTATATTAATGGTGATGGAACTAAATACCCCTAGTGGTACATATTTTTTATCGGCTATTTGTCAGACTATTTTTTATCGACTATTGGCCATTGATCTATTAATAAGTATGCATAGGTGTGCACTCAATTTTATCTGTCACACACTACTCGACGCCTGGAAATATTTTGAGGCTCGGATCGCCCTGCATCTCAAGGCTATGACACTGACAATCTGCAGAACCCACCGCTTTGCAACTCACTTCTTTGCCACCTCCTCTTTGCAGTATATATACAATAATTCTTTCATGCAACATATAGTGCTTACTCTTAGATTCCATGTTGTGTGTCACTCGTTTTACATGAATTGGTATCGGCGCTTGATTCTACATAGAGGTTATCATCAAAGCTTGGAATGATATCAATTAAATGATGGTATGTTTCAAATTATAAACAATTGAAATTTGTGTTTGATCGTTTAATCCTAGGAAAACTTAAGGCCCACAACATACTGCCGTCTTGGTGAACTCTGTAATGTCGTTTTCATGCAGAACATGGACAACCTTTAGTTGACACCATTATCAATATATTGCAAGTTCATTGCATATGTACTAACTTTCTTATTGTCATCCACCCAAGCTGCAACATGTTCTTTGTGCTTAACACCCATAGCTGACAATACACCATCAAATGATAGCCACACCTTACATGTTTAGAGAATTCATATGCATGAAAAAATCAACATCTAAGTTTCAACTTAATTAAAACCATTTATATCTTTAGCAAACTAAATCCACTAAATTATCAGCTTGAATTATTAAAAAAGATCTAATAACACAAAATGTGTGATTCCAGCCCTGTTTGTCTCTATAGTTGACAAAGTTGCAATTACATGAAGATCAATATTGATGCATCACAATTAAATACACCGACATTGTCTAAGGAGTGGTAATAAGCCTTTCCAATAAAGTAAAAAAACAAATATTGTCAATGATCATGCACGGTTCCCTTCACGGTGTAGTAGCAATTATTTTTGTTAAATGTACAATTTTTGTATGAGGATACTGGGTATCTTTTACTAAGTGTCTCTTCGACACTCTGAAATTATGTGTTTAAGGAAGAATTCAAAGACTTTGAGAGTCTCTTTAGTGGCCCTTTTATAGGGTATTTTGATTAGAGTAGAGTCAAATCTTGAACTATTGTCCTGAGGGCCCCCTTTTTATAATAAAATTATTCCGCCTCTTCTTGTTAAGGAAAGATTTACCCAAAACAAGGAAGAATTAAATCTATGTTTAAGTGGAAATCTTCTCTCCAAATTTTGCATTCGAAAAGATATTTAGATTTTCATTCATTTGATAAATCCATACTCAAGATAAATTTATATTAATAATTAAACTAAAACCTCCACACTTACTCATTAATACTCCAATAATAATTAAAAACTCATAATAATTTTAAAAACAAAAATTCAAAATTACATGAAGGTAAGTCATGCGAGTCTAAAGTGGATATAGATATAGAAAACAAAGCACAAGAATTTGAAAAACTCAAATGACCTCACATAAATGATGCTTGAAATACTACTTAGTGTGAGTTTGAGTTTATTCCATAATACAAATTGAGCTGCTTGTCTACTGAGTTAAATCGAATCGAAAAAATTAGAGCACACAACATAGAAATGAAATAACCATATAGCGTTGAAGGGCAGATTTATCGTTGGAATATATATAGCATATAGAGATTGGCGTTGAACAACTGCAATGAGGTGAAGCGGAGCGGAACCAAAAAATGGAATTGTTAATTTTGCCAACGCTCCCAAAACAATAAAATGAAGAGGAGTGTAACATCAAAATGGAATCATTGACTTGTCAATGAAGACCGTAGACTTAATCAAGACGTGGATGTTAGCCAACATAGCTGGAACTATATATATATATATAT